>JACVBY030000336.1:0-337117 GCA_017589505.3 Metroxylon sagu | reverse complement strand
AGAGAATAATAATTTTTTTACCTTGTAATTTGGTAACTAATATCTAGTTATGGTAAATCAAGTGCCCACTTACTTGCCATTCAATGGTACAAAAGGATTGTCACAAAGAAAGACACTTCAAAAGTATCATTCATGATTATGTTTCTGAGGTTTCTTTTTTGTATCCTTTTATTTATGTTATCAGTCTTGTTATCTGTATCTGTTTGTTGCACTCCATTGACATCAAGAAAAAATAGATACATGTCAAAGAAGCAAAAACAAGGAAACAACAGGCTTGATATATTATCAATGTGTTGTATCTGTCATTTGTGTATACATAGTTCACATTCTTCTCTTGTTTCTATTATTTACTGGTGAAGACTATTTCAAATGGAACAGATTTATCTGAGATCCCAGATCAAGTACTGGATGCACTAAAGGAATTATGCAACATTGAAGTAGTTCCCTATTCATTGACACTTGGATATTCCTATTGGGGTGCAGGTCAGCTATAAACCTGTCACTTCTTTTGCTCAACCACTTGAGTGATCTAATAATCATATATCCAACAGCTGTCTTTTTTCTAATTCTTTTATTTGTTTATAGACCATATTCTGAAGCAAATATTGCCCCATGGAGTGGAGGTACCTTCTTCTTTTGAAACAATAGTTAAGTATTCTTTAATTTTTCTTATGCTAAACTGCTCCATGCTTTATCCCGTTTATGTATTGTGTTGTCAATGACTGAAATTGGCAGCTTACATGTTCAAATTCTATAAACTTTCCAAAGATAATCATTGATTTATGATGTCTAAACTTATATGCCTTGTTCAATTAACATTACTTGCTTATCTCCAGGTCATATTGCTCATCTGAATATTACTGGTGATCTGCTTCCCTACAAAGAAGTCATAGCAAAGGTTATCTATGATGTACGTCAGCCTCTACTTCATTCCTAATAGTTATCTTAATTATGTAGCTCCAGCATCTGTTTTAGAATGAAGTAGGAATTTTTGATTTGCATCACATATGCACAAGCACATGCATTATGCATCACAAAGAGATGCAAGCATGCTCTTCTTGCTGAACGTGCATCCTTCATTTTGCATTGTTTACAAGATCTAGTTTGCAAATTAGTAGAAAAATTATTTAGTACATTTTCTTGGTTTTTATGCAGAAAAATCAACCAAGAATCAAAACTGTGGTGAATAAAGTTGGAACCATAACAAATGAATTCCGAGTGCCCATTTTTGAAGTTCTAGCAGGAAAAGATGATATGGTCACTGAAGTTAAACAGTATGGTGCCACATTTAGACTTGATTACAGCTTGGTATACTGGAACTCAAGGCTTGAACATGAACACATTCGATTAGTTTCACAGTTCAAGACAGGAGAGACCATTTGTGACATGTTTGCTGGTGTAGGTCCATTTTCAATTCCAGCAGCACAGAAAGGGTGTGTTGTGTATGCAAATGATTTAAATCCAGACAGTGTTCATTATTTAAGGATTAATGCAAAGATCAACAAGGTGGGGGATCATCTTTCTGCATATAACATGGATGCAAGGGCCTTCATGCACCAGTTGATGGCTGTACCTAATTCAGATATTAAACCCAAACCTCAGGACCCTGTACTAAAAGTTTGTCAAACAAACAATGTCATAGCTAACAGAGAAGCAAGTCCGGAAAATGGAAAACCAATTGGTATCATGTTGCCTAACTTGTGGAAGGCTCATTTATTCTCCCATAAGTTATACTCTTGCATTAAACCTTTTTTCTTATTGCAGTTGATAATAAGGAAATGCTTGATACTGGAAAAAATATTCAAGATTGTCTGGATGATTCCTCAACGATAGCAAACCCTGCTGCTAAAAGGCGGTCTGAGATTTCTCAGATTTCTGATGAAGGTAAGTTGGTGAATCCTTCAAACAATGGTACTGGAAACTTCAGTTTGATATAAAAGGATAATGATGTTACAAACAAAAGCTCAGTAAGAGGATAATGATGTTATAAACAAAAGCCCTGTTCTTTCCTTGTTAGTTTCTACTATTGACCTTTTTTTGACTCTTAAGAATTTTTTTTTTTAAAATATAGTAATGGCTTCCATGATAGATCAAAACACTGAAAATGGTTTTATAATTGCAGCTAGTGTGATAAAAGGAAACACTAACAAGAGAATCAGAGGCTTCAAATTGTCCATTCCCAAGACATATGAGCATATTGATCATATTATAATGAATCTTCCTGCTTCTGCCTTGCAATTTCTTGGTGAGTTTTGTTTTTACTGATATATTGGAATTTACAATTATAGTTTTATATTGCATGCATATTTGCCTATTGATTTTCACAGAAGGATTTGTCGGACAATACAATATTATTTTGGGTATGTGGGGAACTCTTTTTCCTTGATCCTAATATTTTTTTGAAAACATAAACAAAAATATGGATTTCCTACTGCATGTTTGCTAATTCTTCGGTAGGCAAACATTTGTACCTGTGCGTGTATCATTCCTAGAGTTGAACATATTGAACATGATTTCGAAGGAATATAGATGAAGTCTTAGTTTCATATGCTATGGCTAAGTGCACCCATCAACCATTCTATATCTTTGTTCTGTACCAAGCAGACTATGAATCTGACAGCAATTTTTTGAACAGATCTAGTGTAAGCACATGAAGCAGAAATTAGTTGTTAGACTGTTGTGTAAGCTGTGCTTTGACAAGAATTAATCAACAAGAATAAAAGGAAGGAAAAGAGATTGAAAGACTAATGAAGACAAGTGAAGAGCAAAAGATGGGGAAGGGAGGGAGCAGTGGACTTGTCTGGGACCATGACAATTCTCTTAATCAAGTACAAAACTATACTGAGGGGCAGGATACGAGTACTCTGCCTTAAAATGGTTGGTGTACCTATGAAATTTTGTAATGATCTTTATTTCAATCAAGTTACAACTCCAACAACCTAGTCACTAAATAACCCCTTAGTCACCCAGTAAGTAAATCCATAGATCAATCGCATTGGCATCTGCCTTGGAGATGATGTTATATATCAATTATGGCCATCGAGCTCATAAATCTTGTAGATGCATCTTTGCTTCATAATTAAACAAGGATAACACTAGGTTGGCATTTTTTCCATAAAAAAAGAAAAGAAAAGAAAAATGTTAGGTTGGCATTTGGTAGCTACTTTCAGGGTCACTTTTTAGATTAGGGGCTTTTGTTAAGAGAATTGTTGTTTCACTTTGGTTGTGTATATCTTTAGCTTTGTGTATTGTGGCCATGTCCGCTAGTTTGAAAGAGTGTTAGATAGTGCAATGGAAAGGTTTGCCATGTCATTCTAGGGTCAGATACAGGTTGGGTTTGGAGACCTGCTGTTTGTCCGAGGGTGGCTTTGTTCTTGTGGAAGTAGCATGGCACTGCCTTCTGTGTTGTTGCATTTTGAGCCATGGGGTCCTTTATGTGTCACATGTTTGGTAGGCATGGAGACTTGCTTATGTCTGCCCCTCTATCACCGTCCCTACACAGTCTTTGGAAAATGAGTGGCCTTAGAGACATTGCTTGGGTTAGGACTAGCTAGAATAAGAGCATCCATGCTGCTTATATTGCTTACCACATTGGGAGTACTAGAAATGCCAGGACCTTTGGTAATGTAATCCAAAGTCCACATGACACTTAAGAAAGCCTCCACCCAAGCAATGGAGCTCCTTCAAGCAAGGGCCACTAGGAAATCTTTGATAGCTGAGGTAAGCTAGTACTCTCCTCTAGCAGCTTTTGCACACCTCACTTGGGAGCTCCCACCCTCCTAACTTCCTCAAGATCAACTTTGGCAGCATGCTGAATGGAGGAGCCTATGGTGGTTCTTTTTTTCTGAATAGAAGTTCTAACGGAGCCTTTATTACAGCAGGAGGGTTTCGTGTTTAAGAGACAATGGTGCCAATGTCCGAATTACAAGGTGCATGAGAGGGGCTTGTGGTCGCTACTACTAGATTAAGGGTATCCAAGTTTGTAATGGAGGGGAATTCACTAACTGTTATTAGTTGGATTGACTAATGGGTTGGTCCTGCTGATCAAGCTCACCCTCTATTAATGGACATCGGGAGGATTGTTTCTTCCCTAGCTTCTTTGGAGGCTACCTACGTTTTCAAAGAGGCAAACAATACAGCAGACTGGGTATCTTCCTATGTGGCACATTATTTGAGTGGGATTCTATGCATTACATTGTTGGCTCTTCCCATTTTGTTCTGCCAAATTTTGTACTCTGATTCCAAGGGCTGTATAGATACTAGGACCTCCTAACTGGCCCATCTTAACCACAAAAAAAAAAAAAAAAGATTTGCCCGACTTCTATGTAATGAGACATCTTTCTTTTGCATGTACATACATATATACACACATGCATACATACATTGAAGTAGTAAAGAGGTTAGTTTCAGTAAAATGGGCACACTATCATGAGAAATGCATAGAGATATTTAAGAGTTCCTTTTTTGAGATTCTTTAAGCTCCATGCCCAGGCACCAAAAAACCCCAAAAAGAAACTAAAAGGAATGCATGGAATAGCCATAATCATGATCGACTATGTGTTACACCTTCTCACAAATACCATTGTAATGACGGTAGTTCAGTGATGTTGTAGAATGATGGTGCAAAATATATCCAGAAAAGCTCGATCATCTAGAGTATCCAGCTACAAGCGGTGTGTTTTTTCAAGAATTCAAGGATACTGTTACAGTGGCAATATGATCATGATGATATTTTCTCTCTCACATCCCACTGGTTGCCTCCATGACTATCTGCACGGTCTCATTGTCAGTTATTGCATTGTTTAAATTGGTGTCTATCTTGATGGTTTTTGTCTGTTGGAACAACTCATCCTTCTCTTCAATAACCAATGAATGAAATATGCACCAAACTGCCAAAAATATCTTCTAATATCTCCACCTACGTGTGCAAATGATGCTTGCAGCACTGGTGCCTCCAAGGAGTTAATTAGTCCCAAATCTTTCTCTTGATCTGATAATCATTCACATTATGTACCTAATTTATACTAGGTTCTTTTTCTATTATGTATTATTTATATGCAATTAGGTTATTTTACTCTTTATAAATTTGCCTTTTTCTATCTTTCTTGTTCAAGTTTTTTTCTTACTGAGTTACATGTTAAGCACATAATATATGATTAATTTTCCTCTTATTTTCATGATTGTTGGTAAATGACATAACAGATGTTTTTAAGGGTCTTCTCGAGAGAAAATACTGGAAAGGACCTTTGCCCTGGATACACTGCTACTGCTTCGTGCGATCAAATGAAACCACAGAATCAATATTAGCTGTGAGTTCCTGCAGAAACTTCATTGATGGATATTACGGGATATTTGTTCTCTTCTTCCACTAGATTGCATGAAAAATGATTTTGTTGATCATCAAACTGATCATTTTCTTTTTTCCATAGTAACAATATAATAGTCACTAGGTTTCTTTCCCGTTCTTGTCAATCATGTGAATCCAAGACCCTGATATGATATGGATTTTAAAGGTACAGTGCAGTTTCTATTAGACAAATTGAACAAGAGTTAAGAAGTTTATTCTTCCAATATAATGGATCCTTACGGTATGTCTTACATCATTAGAATGGGCATGCCATTTATTTCCAATAAAAATCAAACATTATAACAAGCAGGAGAAGAAAGTGACTGCCTAATGGGCATTTAGTAGGAAGTAATGACCAAATGAGGCATTCAATATATTAGAGCTTTCTTTCTTTTAGGCCTTAAAGTTGTATGAACTTACTATCATTGACTATCTACAATAGCTATGCAATGCCGTTTGTGTTAAATTGTATTGTCGACTGGAGCAAGCTGGTCATACATTGTTAAATTCATATTTTTGTGCTTACAAATATGGATAAACAATCTTGAGGTATTTTGAGGGTTCTATCTTATCATTGAAAGGAAGAGTTTCTATTAAGCAAGCAAAATATAGTGCGCAATTTGTGTGAGTGGCATCTTTCTCAGTAGCTTGATACAGAGAAAAAAACTTCCACGTTTTCTGCTCAGAGCCCAAAATTTTATCAATATTTGAGTTCCTAAAGTTGCAGCCATTCCTGTTCTTATTAATTCCAGTGGTTCACTGATTCTCTCACTTTTAGAAAAGCTGTGAAAAATCTGATTTAGAGTATTACCCTTGGGTAATTATGTGTCTGTATGCTGTCCTACCTCACTTTCTCAATCAGCCTTAGCATGAAGGGATAGGATATGCCAAAAATTACAGAGGCTTTAGTCTGGATTCCTTCTTTTGTTAAAAACTATAGCATGCTGTGGCTGTAAGATTCTCCCACAGATAGGGCTGCAAGTAGGTTTGATTGGATCACAGACTGGCACACCATATATCCCATCCATATTTGAGTAAATTAGGAAATTGAATCCAAGCTGAATCCTTCTCCATTCATATTGGGTTTAAGATATATATTATTGATCTATTGGCCCTTTCAGGTCAAACAGAGTAAGAATTATCCGGACAACCATAAGATTCATGTATAAATTGGTTATTTAATTATATCATAAACATATTGTGTGAGAAAGAAAACAAGTAAGAAATGTAGACAGTATCGACAACTATTTTGTATAATGCTTTAATGAAAACCTTGCATAAATTTAATCAACGACATGAATTGATGTTTAACTGAACAAAGGTCATTAATGCAAGCAAATTAATTTATTTAATTGAAAGAACTTGATAAAGAATATGGTGTATTGGTTGCAGGTTTGCTTGGGTTGGAATTAGGATACTTAGCAAGGTTTAGAGTACTCTTATGTACCAACTCATATCGAGCGTACCATACTAGGTCGAGGGTACCATATTGGGTTGTATCGGTATCAAATCAATATTCAATATGAGTGGCATATAGAGTCAGAGTGTCAGTAAGCCAAACTGAGCCCCTATATCAGGCATTCTGATATTCTGCCAATATGATACCGGTACAGGGTTTGGTGCAGAGATTGTGGACCTTGGTACTTAATGATCCGTGTAGAATTCAATTTGAAATAGGTTGCCAATAGATAAGATGTTTGATGGCTTAGAAATTCTGTACACACGTGTGCGCTTGCTTGCTTGTGCCTTTGTCTGTGTTTATGTGTTTTTGCATTCGGATATCTATGTATTTATGTATCATGCTATGTTAAAGTATTGAAATGCACACTTCGGTTATGATCGAGGAAGGTGGATCAAAAGTAGCCTCCAGACAGAACTATTGCTGCTGCCTTATTTTTGCGGACATAAGTTTTTCCATGGAAATCCACATCAAGAATATGTCCTTTACTGTCCAGGAACCCATGCAATGTGTTTATTCTTTCTAGAATTATAAACATTTTATACCTTTAGTATAGCATGCATGCTAAATATCACTGCACTGTATGGTTAGCCGTAAACTCTAATGGAGGATGCTTAGCGTACATCTGTCCTCATTTTTTTAAGGTGAAAGTATTTCAATGTCATAAAACCAACTAAAGCATGCTTCCTGATCTGAAACCAAAGCTGGCCTATGCGGATCATATTTGTCCTTTTTATATGAATCTGTATAATTTAGCTTCCATGTTATTATATATGTACAATCACTATGTGAAAAATTATCCCTTTTCTTTTCCCCTGCAGGAGGCAGAAAAAGCTTTGAATGCTAAGATACCAGGCCCACTTTTTCATAGGGTCCGTGATGTTGCCCCTAACAAGGTATAAACTTGCTTGAACTCTTTTATGACATTGAAAATTGCTAAAGGCCCTGAACATATTACCAAAAAACTTTCCCTTCACAGCTGGCTTGCCTTGAGGCATGTGCAGATTGATTTACACTACAATCCCTTGTGAATCACACTGACCCTCTGAATCACACCGAATCTCTCTTGCTACATTGCATGTCATATGTCCGGAGAAAATACTTGGTGATATGGTTGGGCCTGTAGTTTTACTCTTTTAAATGGCATGGTTTGTGTTAAAAGAATTCTAGTTTTGAGGTAGAAATTTTGAATCCAAGCCCAGCCTTGGTTTGATATGAGTAACAAAGACCATTATGGCTTGTTTAAAATTGATAATTCTTTTCTACTTACACTCTACAGCTTCGTTACTTGTTCTCTGTTCATCTAAGCTGGCTTGTCGTGCCCTGCTTGATATCTGCTATTTCAAATAATTGGGTCTATCATGGGCAAAGTCAATTAATCTTCTAGCTGTATCTGTAGATGTTTGGTAACCCATTGTTCAAGTCGTACGATAAATGACTGAATCATGAGTGAATCATGGTATTAATTTTCATCCCAGAACTTTCTGTTGTGACCTTGCCCAAAGCTGGGATGTTTTTATCCCAGAACTGTTGTGAACTTTCCATGAATGTATATTTTCCTCGCCAAGTTGTATTGAACCCTCTTAGTGCATGAAATGCCATATTGACATTCACAGAAATATATTGAATTGATTTTATGTTTCAGATAATTCTACATTTACAAAATGTATCCATGAATGTATATTTTCCTTGCCAAGTTGTATTGAGCCTGTCTTTAGCTCATAAGATGCCATACTAACATTCACAGAAACATATTTAATTGATTTTATGTTTCTGACAATTCTACATTTACAAAATGCAGCAAACCTATTGCATTTACTTTAGTTGTCTACCAAGTTCTTCAACTGAATGTTGTATTAGGAACATATGAGATTGAAAAAGTAGGAGATAATTTAACAATCAAATGAGTAACAGTAGGATTACATCTCACATTTTTTTTTAAAAACAAAAAAATTAAGATTTCTAAAAACCAACGTACTCTATCTGCCTGTCTGAAGCATTGTGCTGTTTAAGAACATGGCAAGCACAGAAGTGATGGCCTAGAAATTTTATTCCGTTAAACCCATCTTGCTGGTGGCTTGAAACATGAGACAAACCTATGACCAACTCTGCTTCCACGTACATGGTAGACCTTCTAGGTCTAAATTTTTCATTCTGTCGCTGTGCCCATGCACTTCACCATGGAAGGGAAAATGGATGGGATTTGCTTGCAGGTGCCCATTGCTATGAGAAGAGGCAAAAAAATCAAGATTCTCTTATGGATTTAAGACTGACATTACATTCAACTAGTACCATGGATGTCATGTCAAAATTTTATTATTCATTTCATTCACAGGTCTTACCGTAATGATCAAGAACCATCATTTTCTTGGATCACATTTTTGTGAGTTCCTGTTAGTATTTGTATCAAGGGTTCCATGCTAATTTATCCATGGGTTAGTGAAAACACAAGCTCTGTCCTTTTCTTTTACACCTAGTTTTGCACATCAATTTAGTGACCCATAAATATTCTGATCATATCGTTCGTTCACCCTTGTGCTAGTTTCTGACCAAAAGGTGCCTCCAGCAAGCACTCTTTGTGGAGGAACTACCTTGTTTTTGTCCATCTGACAGATGGAATCAAGTTTGGTCGCATATTTTTTCTGCCACGGATCTTTTTTTGCCACTTCAATTTGCTGAGAGCACAAACTTCTTATTTCCTGTAGGTTTTGAATTTTAAAGGTCTACGTGTACTGCAGATAATTTAGTTTGGTTGGCACAATTTAACAACTTATGTAGCTTATATTCTCCATGTAACTTATTTATTTTTTTCCCCTCTTTTTACAGGCAATGTATTGTTTAAGCTTCAGGCTACCTGCAGAATCATGTTTTAAAGATGTTGAAGATGCTTTCAAACCTATAGACCATGAATCATAGCCTAGAATGAAGGAAAACCACTCTCTGCTAAATATATTTTTCTCAGCATTCTAACTAATGCTATAAAAAAGCCTCCATGTTAACACGATCTGGAGGACCACTGTTCCAAATCCAGGTACAGAGTGGCCTTTTTGTGTATGAACTTGATGTTTTTTTATAGTTTATGCATGAAACATAGCATTGCATATGTTTCATGCTTCTGTAACATGCATATATCAACTTGATGGACATATATTTTTTTAGTTTAATTTATCATAGTTTCTTGTTGTAATGAATACACTGAATATTAACACACTGATTCTGATGTCATGATATATGTGTTTACGAATGCCATTATGATCGTGAAGGCATGAGTAACAAGACAGATGTGGGACTGTCAGCATTATGGTGTCCTGGTTTGCATCTCCATGGTTTTATATTTTGCAGCAATGGGGATGCCTTTGAATTTTAGTTATTTTACATGGTGAGAGCAAGTCCAGTGAGATTTGAAATTTTAGAAAAGTCCTACAAGGCAAAGTTGAAGATACTAGGGGAAAGAAGTTATCACCGAACAGTTGTTCTCGTACAGTCTCTGGGAATAATAAGCTGTAAGCATAGGCTTTTGTCCTGAATGCACTCTTACCTGAGAAAACAACAGGCTTCTGAAATAATGCAAGAAAAAAAATCTTTATTTTCTGAGCTTAGTGAACTAATTCAGAGATGGAGGAGAAAAATGATGTAACAAAGTTCAATGAATGCTTATAAAAGAAAAGGTACAAATCTAAACATGGGCTTCCATTGTCTTTAAGTTGATTTCTGAGCTTATGTAGTTGATTATTTTCCAGACTAGGTGTCTCTTACTTTGTTATGCATTTCAGGTTCCCTGTTTCTATTTATTTACTTATTTCTTGAAAAATGGTCATGAAGGGTTGTATATGATTAGAGGTCCATGCCAACCGATCTTGCATCATGGAGGGCCTAAATTCTGTATTCCATAGGAGTCCCTAAGTTTCTGTGCTTTTGTTGGTTAAGAGTTGATTCCTGGATCAAAGGTTTGTCATGTTTCAGTAGTGCGAAGCCACTTAAAACTTACAACATGGTGCATGAATTTTAGGTGGCACCTTTAGGATTTGTTTGAGTAGCTGCAACTCTCAGTTACATGATGTATTTGGGGTTAGATGGGGATGGAAATACTGGATTTGGAGCTAGAATTAAGTGTTGGATTTGCAGCAGTGATAGAAGGGTTCTCAAATCTCTCATCCACCTCAAGCCCTATCTTGGCTTGCTTGACCATGAATAAAACGAACAACAACTTATTGCCCTACTCCAGCGTAAATCACCAACAATCCTCCTATCTTCCTCATCTTGAATTTGAACAGGATTATTAGGCTCTATCAGCTCAGTTTCTGTCTAATTGTACCGCACACAGGCACAATAAAAATTAAGAAATTGTTCCAGGTAACAACATGTAATAACAAATTAAAAATGCATCAATACATATCTAAACAAAAGTGCATCAAAAAGTCTGGAAAATGAAATTGAAATAACAGCACTTTTTATTTTTATTCCATGTAATTATTTTTATTCCAATTATTCTTGCAACTCATCAATAATATATACTACATAATTGAAATAACAGCTTATAGTCAGACTCTCCCAATCGAAGGAAGTTGACAGCAATAGCCCTATTACAAATAACAAGTCCAGCAACCATTACATAATAGGCCACAGCCTGTATTTCCTAAGCCAATCATAGTTAGGACAAATATAAAAGTATCAAATATTTATAGCCATCAATGGATGTAAAGATCCTAAGGCCCCTCACTGGTCCATGGCTATGGTCCCGTGAACAGCCAATATAGGTCCATGGCTATGGTCCCGTGAACAGCCAATATAGGTCCATGGCTATGGTCCCGTGAACAGCCAATATAGGCCACTTGAATAAATATGTACGTGAATGCAATATTATAATACTTACATAGGGTATATGGTTAATATAGGAGTCTTGTAGGTGGCCAAATATATACGTACATATATAAACTGTACAAATTACTCAGCAACAGTGACATTCTTTTATAAATATTAATGGTGGCAACAATATTATGATAAGCAGCTACAATGCAATGGCAATGAAACCTAAACAACTACATAATAATGCAGTTATAATCAATAAACATTCTAGTAACTAGTTACAATGCAGCATCTAAACTTGTGCAATAATGAACTACTAAATCTTAAGTATATAGCTACAAGGAAATGACTAAAAATGAATGGTAATGAATTAATAAATAGCAAGCAAATAACATAAACAAATTCTATTTGTAGCAAATAAGACTCATCCTAAGTCATTTGAGCCATCATCAGAGCAAGAAGATTAAAAACAATACAATTGTGAACAACTACCACCCAATAATACCAATACACAACCAAATGCTGCTGGGATCTGGGGTGTGTAGACACTGCAAACACCAGTACACATCCAAAAACATCTTGGGATCAAGCATGCAGACACCATGGCACTAATAGGCAACAAGAACAACTTGGGATCAAATATGCAGGCAATATAAGCACATCTAATTGCCTTATCTAGGGCATGTCAAGAACCTAAGCATCATAGGAACTAACTAGTGCATGCTTGCTAACATTGCAGATCAACAATGCCTGCGCCAGTTGGTTGCTTAAAAATACAAATACAAGAATAAACCAAAGGCAAATCGATGGTGGAATGGTAGAAATTAAGGTAAGGTTTAGTTAGAAAACAGGGACTAAGGTTAGATATTGAGCGGATAAAGAAATGCATAAAATGTAGTGGCTAAAATTCAAATGTATTTACGAAGATATGTGTCAGAGTAGTCAGATTTTATAATGGTGTTGAAGTTAACACCTGTCTAGTATTATTTTTGTTTACTATTTTTTATTTTTAAAAATAAAAATAAAAAATATTTTTAGTTATATTATTTTTATTTTTTATTTTTAAAAGTAATTTTCATTGTTTAGGAAAAAAAAAAGTGAAGGTGAAACTTTCACTTTCTTTTTTTTTTTTTTATAAAGTAACTTTTAAATTTCACTTCTTTTTTTTTTTAAGTAACTTTTGAAAATAGAAATAATATTTTTTAGAAAAGTAACTTTTTAAAAGTGTCTTTTTGCTTAAAAGATAGAGTATAATAGTAGATACAAATATGTTTCTATAGCAAGAATTGTAAAAAATAAAAAGTAATAATGGCTGTCTAACATGATAATACTATATTATATTACCAGGAAAGAAGAAAAAGTGAGAACAAAATTTCTAAGAAATCCCTGTAAAACGCAGCCAAAGATTTAAGTTCTTAGATTTTAAGATGGAAATCAAAGTACATGGCAGGACCGAGAAGAAAGAATAGGAGCTTGATGAGAGGAGGGTGGGAAAGATTAGATAAGAACAAAGATGAATCCACAGGAGAAGAGAGATGAGCAAAGGGATGAGAGATTCAGGATTTAACCCTTGAGCAAAAAGGATTGATGGACAAGAGCAAGAATAGGGTAATAAAACCCCAGCCACCACTCAAAAATCCAGTGAACAAATAAGTCACCGTAATTCAATGTGCATCAGATTCGGCTGCAGTACAAGACAGATTCCCCGCCCCACCACTCGCACACCCTCCCAAACAATGGATTTGGCCCACTTGTTGCCATCCAAAGACATCCTTTTAAAGGCAACTTGTCTGATTGGTTGAGCCAAACAAGGGTCATTTTCTTGCCCATTTTTTTATGGTCAGAGCACTCTAGCCCAGAAAATATCCTCATGACTTCAATACAAACAACTTAGCAACCTTCACAACATCCATTCCAGATATCTCCTAAACCCAATTCAGTTCATTTAACAGTGACATTTGAAGCTACAGTAAATGCATTAGAAAAGCCAATACAGAATCATTTCATAGCAGCACTCAAGATATTAGTATTGCCACACTGGAAAACCTTTATCTACACAAACATGTTAACATCAAAGGTAATACTATTTGTCTGAGATTTATCTGTCCATATAACTATGTGTAGATGTGCATGTCTCTGTCTCTCTGCATGTATACTTCATGGAGATCACAACCGTAGGGATACAGAGATTGGCCAGCTTCAGTTTATCCGAGATCAGGGACAGTGAAATACTCCTCATCATTGGAGAGCTCAATTCTAGGCTTCTTGGGGGAAATGTTACTGTATTTGTTTGTTCTGTAGAATGCTGCACTGCCTGATCTTGAGGTTGGAAGTTCAGGGACTTCAGCTGCTGTTGAGGTTCCCTTGGGCATTTGGTCATTGAAAAGACCGATGTCAGCAAACCATTCCAACTCTCCAAATCCAGTGGCAGGCTCCTATAATTAAATGAAGAAAAAGGATTCATGTAGCCAACCTCAACTAATTTGGGATTAAAACTTTGTTATTATTGCTATTGTTATGTCTACATAAATAAATAGAGAACTTCGAAACTCTTACCTTGTCACCAGATTCGTAGTCTGACAGCTGGAGAAACTCATCAACAGCCCATGCTGAGGAGGTGAATGCTGAGGGGGCTTGTTCTGCTGCTGGAATCTTTGGAGCAAGTAGAGCTGGGCTATGGTTTGATGGCTCGGACTGAACCTTCTTGGAGTCCTTGTTGCACATTGTACTCAGGGCCACACGGATTCCAGTTGCTAGATAGCGTTGATGATCACCGGAAAGGGTTCCGGCAACATGGATGGGCGCGTCGCACTCCCGACAGAAAAGGGCTCTATCCTCCACACAGAAAATAAAAGCTGCCTTCTCCTACCAAAAACATCAAAATGAAAAAAAAGAGGGGATGGTGCATTACATACCATTTCTCCATTTGGCATGGCCTTGGACAACTAGTAAACATAGCATCTCATTGAGTACTGGGTTATGACTAGGTATTTACTTAAAAGTTTAAATGCTTTGGCTTACTGAAGTTCTGTTTTTTTGATTTAGAAATCAGGGTGTCATCTATGATTAGCTTAAATACTGCCAATATGTGGGAAATTCAGTTGTCCAAAATTTGAGAGTTAACATTCTAGACTGTCCCTAAAATTTATCAGAAATTTTTAAAGGCTACAAGATTATAAAAAGGATACAAATTATTATGGAGTAATCCTTGTTTTCCAATTATTCAATGGTACATATTGATCACATTGCATAATTATACCTAACATTGACTTTGTCAGATTTGTAACACATGAGATTAATTTCACTGTGGATGGATTAGGGTGATAATGAAGGTCCAGATAGTATTGCAAATCTGGCAAACTAATCCTTGTCCCTGATATATGATTGGTTTCATTAATATTCCTTTTCATCAAGGCCATATTAGATCTAGAATAAAGCATTCACACCTTTTTATATCCTTTTCCATAAATTCTGTGACAATAAAAGGCAAGATATTGTCTAAGAACTCAAATAGTATATGGTCGTTCAATGGACTGCCCAGTGCTTGAGACTATTGTCATTGCAAGGTGCGGAGGGTCAGATGCATGAAGCCTTACCTCCGCATGCGAAAAGGTTGTTTCATGTTTGAAACTTGTCACACTCTGGTCCCAATCGAACAACCTTGCCATTGATCCTCTCTTATCACACTCGAAGTCTCAAATGGAACAACCTTACCATTGACCCTCTATATATATAGTTGTTATGTCATCATTATATTATTGCATAGCTGTTATTCAGTTTAAATGAAAAGGAAATCTGCATGTAGTTATCAAACAGAAAAATGAGCATATCACAACTTACACTAGTTGCGCCTTGAAAATGATATCATTTGGCGAATGATGGCTAGTCTAAAGAAATTCAGAGATGTTTGATAGTTCAATGGGAACTTAAACAATTGATTTCTATGTAAAGAATTAGATATTCACAAAAAATAACAATATTAGTCTGGAGAACTCTAGGATGTTTTATGGTTAAAGAGAATATTTGAAACTAGGCAGAATAGAGAATAGAGAAAAAAAATTCATATAACTGACCCCATCTAGTTTGGGATTAAGGTATAGTTATTGTTTAAAGAGAATATTTAAAGATATCTTAAAAGTAACTAATTTTCAAATATTTTAAGAAGAAGCATGATGCTGAACAGAAATCATGATGTATTAAAACACAGTGGAATGGAAGACCATTGATTTTATTTAGAACAGTTGCTCTCCTATCATATGCATGGGTTCCATTCATAGAGTAAACAAATTAGCATATAGTTTTGTCTTTTTTTTAAAAAAAAAAAAATTGTACTCAATTAACAGCTTGGCAACATTATGAAATGTTCACAACAAGGGTATCCAAAAATGCTCAAACTAAAAGAGAGATTAAATGCTTTAATGCAAGGAAAGGGTATTTTCAGAAGTTGTTATTTGAGAGTTGTTTTATAAGGTCATTTAGAAAGAGAGAGTTAATAGAGGTGCATGCATGACATCAGTTAGGCTAATGATGTTCCATAACTTTCAAAAAGAGGGTCAGCACAACGTGAAATACCTGTATAGCATTTTGGGGTGAAGGGAGGACAAACTTATTAAGTCCTCCATATTAATTCTTTATGGTTGTTGGGATTTAAAAATATTAAAAAAAACCTGAGTGGTTGCCATATATCTTTTGTATCCGAACCTAGTTATCTCAGATCTAAGTACATCTGATTTTTTCCTCCCACCCACACGTTCTTTATGGTGACTAACCAAATAACAACACTTAGCAGGCTATGTATCATTTACATTTCTTGGAACATACTTTGGCTAATGGATTGTTCACATCTCGCAATATACTTTGGTTAAGATGTGTCATTTATCCATAACCTTTAAACAAAAGGGCTTTAACATGGTATAGGGGCAAATGAGTTCATGTAGCCATCAATGTAGCCATTATATTCAAAGCACTGCCTAAATCACTATAAAGGAAAAGATAAGTCTAAATTTAGGCATGAAATAGTATAGTCCAAGGTATAAGCCAGGCAAGTGCTATCATACTATTGTTCAAAGAAAAAAAAAAATAGAGCTGTCCAACAATTGCTATGAATCTAATATATCACCTCATGTATAATCTGTGCAGTCAACTTCATAACTTAAACTAGCTTGATCATTATACCTGCACCATCATCTATTCTATAGGTATCCAATTATCAGTAATCATTTGAGAACCTCTCTTCTCCAATCATCATCTATGTGACTATTTTCTCTTCACTTTAACCTTCAGATCTGTCATAAGGTACTTGTATTCCTTTCTTTCTTTTGGTTGTTAGCATAATTTACAAATGGTTTAACTGCAAATATAAGTTATGTTATAAATTTAAAATTTTGACCTTGTTTTAAGTAGTGAATCAAGAATTCCTTACCTTTCCCCTCCCAGCCCAAAATATTATACTTTAAACACAAACCTTTGCACCACAGACAACGTTAGTTTGGTATACTAGAGTTTCTAATGTTTTCATAATAGACTATCTTAGATCTGCAAAAATCACCAAAAAGCATAACAAACTTGAGAAGAAAATTAACAAGTAAATAAAACTACCTTTTTCATTAGAGATTCCTCCATTATCAAGACACTTTTTTTCTTTACCTCCTTTGTTTGAGATCCAAAAAGAGACTCGTGGAAGGGTGATATTCTTGATTTCTATAGTCTTTCTTCCTTAAAATTTCATCAAGAAGATCAATCAAACAAGGAAGTCTCCAGATTGTATTTGGTGCTGAAGAAATTATTTTCAAACTGATGACAGATGCATGTCTCTTCAAGATTCCATCATTTGTTTCTCCATCCATATTGTAGTCATTTTTATGAAGAAACAAGCACTGGATATCCTTTTCCTATAGAGAAATTAAATGGTTTATTTTATGCTTGATGGCAGTTCCTCCCAATATTTATGATTCATTCACTCTAGTGATTTAATCATTCTGAACAAGAGGTGTTGCTAGACCTATTTTTAGTTGGACAAAGTTTTATGATCGTCAGCATTATGATGCTGATTAAAGCCATAATATATATGTTGTAGCTAAATCACAAAATAGGAAATTTATCTGTAGCTAATTAATTCCGATATTATGTCTGTAGTGCATGTATAAGAGACTGGAGTCTTGTTTGAGCTCAAGAAAATACTACAGTAATGAAGTTGAGGTGCAGGTGCAGTCATTATGAAAGCCCAAATAGTCCTTAGCTAATTGTTTGTCTCACCCAATCTTAAAGAAATGATGGTTTATTGTTCCTTTGTTCTCTTAGTGGTCAACATTCATTTAATAATTCCATCTATGTTACAAGGGATTTAAACCATTCAGCATCTCCAGAACAAGCTGTCTCAGAGTCTTAGCAAAATTTTTGTCCTGAGATTTGAAAGGGTCATCACTTTGTGACACGCTATACTACATATATGTCGAGATGGTAAAGTCTCTTGGCGCAGATACAAGAGACTCAGCTTTGATCCTCCCCTCCCCCTGACTTTGTTCCAGGCTTCCACCATCTTAATTTTTTTAAAAAAATAAAAAGAAATTAAAACAAACACAAAAAAGTTTTTATGTAACTTTTAGTATGATGATGCACCAAGAGCAACTGATCAGCATCCAATCATAAAAATCAGCCTAACAGATGTCTAGACAATAATAACCAGTGATCATCCTTCATGATTTTTTTTTTTTTTTTTTTTTGTTGCTTTCTAAATTCCAAAAAAAAAATATTTACCCGCAGTTAAAAGTAGCATAACAGGTGGATGCAGAGAATCAACAAGAAGATTAAGTCACATTGCAACCTTAGCTATTAAAATTATCAGTCAGGAACAAAGGAAAAACACCAACACCAAAAGAAACATCAAAGCTAAACAGTCACAAGTTAAAGACAGAAGATAAAAAGAAGTTAATTAAATTACTTGGCAGATGTCGCAGCGAGGGAGCTTGTTGGAGAGGCACTGGAGGAGGAGCCTCTGGTGCTTGCTCGCAAGCTTGTTGGCCGCATGGATCTCTATGTCACAGCTTGCACAGAGTGCTGCCTCATCGGCGCAGCAGATCAAAGTCGCCGGCGCCTTCTCACAGACATCACATTGGATCTTCATGTCTCCTTCTTCTTCACCACTTCTTCTCTCCGAGCTTAACTCTCCTCCTTTCTCTCTTATTCTTCTTCTTCTACTTCTTCTTTCTGCTCAGCTTTCTAACAGTAACAAGAAGGTTGTATCAGCGTAGAAAAGAAACAAGACTTGTGTTGAGAGATGGACATGAACAAACCTCCCATGGATGTTGGCTGTGTCGAAAAATAATGATGACTTACCATGGAGGAGGAGGTTGGTGGTTGGAGAGGAAGAAAGGAAGGAAGATGATGGGAGGAGAGGAGGGCAGGGAAATCTCCAGAAGAGAAGCAATTGGTTCAATGGAGTAGATAGAGTAGCTTAAAATTGTGAATCTCTGGATCCAGGTGGTCGCTTTGATGGTGCTGGGGGAACGAGTGGCTGTGGCTGGTCTGCGGGAACTTGTGGTCAATAGTTCTTTGCCTACTATTCCATTAAACAATAGTATCTCCTCGGCCAAGTTGCATTTTAAACTTTTTATCGTGTTTTGGATAATGATAGAATCAAAATACTTCATCTTAGAGGTTGGTCATAGCGGCCAAGAACTTGTCACAATAGATTTTTTTGTTTTGTTTTGTTTTGCTTTATTTGAGGCTTGTCCATGGACAAGTTGTAGCATTGGTGGTGTTTAGTAAGATGGAAGGACATGTGGTTGCGTTCTTTCTGATGTTTATTATCTGGGGTTATGTATGGTTGTTGGTCATTTGTGAACAACTTGCATTGGGCTAACTTCCCTAAAAAAAAAAAAATAAAAGCTTGTCTTTGGCCTAAAATGCAGCTGAAATTCCTCCCACAGGAAAAATAAGCTTAGCTAGATATATAGGTTTCCTAGCTCAAGTTGGTTATACTTAAAATATAAATAAATAATATTTTATTTTAATTATTATTTTATAAAAATAAATTCATGAGCTAATTTCGCTTAGTATTTCTAAACTATGGTATATTTACACTTTCTTTCATAAATTAAAAAATTTTTATAATTGACTACTTAATTATGATTTAATTTACATAATATCACTATTGTTTAAATAGATATTAAAGTTAATGAAAAGTAGTTATATGACTATCACATGACCATTAAAGAGTGGATCAATAGATATCGAAAGTAATCATAAAATAACATACGTCCATTTAATTAAAGTTGCTTTACTCCAAATCTATCTAGAGACAGTAAGTGATGGTTACATGATAGTCACATATAATTTTTTTTTATTAATTTTAATAGCTATTTAAATGATAGTGGTGAAATATAAATTATATCACAATTAGAAGATTAATTATAATTTTTTTTAAAGTTTAAAAAGAAAAGTACAAATATGCTCATAATTAAGAAGGATAGATAGAATTAACTCAAAAATTATTTTTTTATTTTTAAAAATTTATATAATTTAATAAAATATTTTATTGTTGCAGAAGTTAACCCCCTCTCCCCCTCTCTCTCTCTCTCACACACACACACGGACTGGTAAAAAGAGGCTTCATTTGTTTATTTTTAGCTGTAGTAAAAAGAATGACATGGTCAATAGACAGAGAGGAGACGCCAAGGACTTGACCCAGCTTCTGAGAGTAAAGCAGAAAAGCTTGCGTGCAACCTCGCTTGACTAATGAAAGCCTCTCGAGTTTCCATCATCCAATTAACTCCATGACAAGGCTAAGCATTCAAAGATTCATGCACACTATTGCTGAAAGATAACCCGTCTGCCAAGATGTTGTCACTTTTCTACGAAAGCCTTTCGAGTTTCCATCATCCAATAACTCCATGGCAAGAATAAGTATTCAAAGATTCATGCACGCTATGCTGAAAGATAACCCATCTGCCAAGGTTTTGTCACTTTTCTACATGAAACATAAATGGTGTGGCACAGTTTCTGAGCAGAAAGTGATTGTTGGCCTCCAGAAAGATATGACTCCAAATGGGAGCCTAGCACTTGGTGCTTCTGTTCTTGTTGGAGTTTCAATCATTCGTACTTGCTAAGCTCCCACCTGTAGATAGGTGCCACATAAAGATGGGTTAGATGCACTGTTGCAATCATGTTGCTCTGTTTGAAAAGGATCATGGTAAATTCTAGAATGCAGTGAATGAAAGCAGATCTGGCAGCTTCCATGTAGAAATTTATAGGCATATCATCTAGTAGTTTTTATCGGCCTGACGTTGCAAGGTGATGGCCAACAAGCCTTCGCTTAATTGGCATTCTTTTCTCTGCAATTGATACGTTCATAGTTTATAGTTTTATCCTATCTAAGCATAAAAACTCTATAAGTTTAACTAAATATCAACCAAAGTTTTACAATCAAGATAAATTTTTTGATACATTATATTTTCAATATTTATAAGTTAAATTAATTTTTTAAAATTTTTATCCAAAATAAAAGTATCTAATTTGATATATGCTAAATCATGATCTCTTAAAATTCTTTAAATTTATTCTTGAGAGGGAGATTTGACTTTTTTATACTTGAGAAATTTAATTTTTATGTTATTTTTATTGAATTCAAATGAAAGTATTTTTTTTATTTATATGAGAAATATTAAATAAATAAAAAGAAAATGTTTGCAAATAAAAGAGAGCATAAAACCTTATAGGAGGCTTAAAAAAGAAAAAAATTAAAAAATTATAAAAACATTTTAAAAAATAAAAAAGAACAAAGTTGGCATACTGGTTTAAACCATCAATACATCGTTGGTTCGGTTCTGTTTGGAACCTGTCCGGCACCAATCGATAGTGGTATGCAGGTCAGCTAAGCTTGGTCCTAATTCACAAGCAAAGTTGTTTCCTTTCATTATTATTGTCACTAATTTATTCATAGCTGTTGTGTTTCTATCTCTATTTTCAAGAGAGAGGAAGGGGAGACAGGTGACTAATGGTAGCAAATCTGATCTTAGATATTGGTTGGTTGACAGCATCTAATTCCCCATCCACTTTGAATTGACTATGGCAAACACCATGTCTTATAGCAGACAGACCAATAATATGCTAGCTTCCTTGTTGGTAAGGCCTCTTAATGAACAAACACCTATTTACAAGGCAATCTCTTCCAACATACTTTCCACCAAAAACAACTTGGAGATATTTGTCTTCCAAATCCATGAAGGATTAACTGGAGGCAAACTGAGGGAGTGATTCTTAGATGCCATTATGTTGTAAACATGCTTCGCCTTCATTGTCACTCTGAGATTTGTATCCCAACAAAGAGTGTCATACTGATAAAAATGTGGTAGTGCCATTGCTGATATTTGTGAGATGAGAGCATTAGAGAAGAGATCATTCAGCTTCTGCATGTCCCACACATAAATCATTTACCTTCATAGGACTTGACAGCATCTCTACATTAACAGGAGCTGGCCACTTGCTGATGGCAATGTTTGATATCCAAGGCTGAGGAATGGCAACAATAGCATGACCTAAACCTAATACCATTGGAAATAGCCATCAACTTGATAAATGCATTCTTAATTACTTGGTAGAAACCAATTTACACCATAGAATGTGGGTTAAGAGTCAACTGAGCTGCTGCTTTTTCCATGAATGGTTTTCTTTTTGTCTGACTTTGTAAACCATCCTTATAAGGGGCACAACTGAGTCCCAAGCGACCAGATGTAGCTTCCTTTGATTTGAGGCATGCCTCCACAGAAAAGATGGAAATAGCTGGTCCAATTTGTCAATAAGAACAACTGGAATAGAACAATTAGAGAGGAGATATATTGGTGTGGACAAAACTACAGGCTTCATTAAGAAAGAGCCTTCCAATTCCACCCCTCTTAAATGACTTTGAACCTTATCAAGCAAGGGAAACAACCTAGAATCAGATGAAGGTATAACCAGATAATTCTACACCCCAGATTTTACTTGTATCCCCAATATACTAGTCACAGCCTCCTGAGCATCTACTAAGATTTAGGGGCTGTACCGAACATGAGATTTAGATAGGTTCACCTGCTGACCTGATTGGAGGTAATAGTCTCACATAGTTTTCTCCAAAAATTTTGCAGTGTATTATTCCTTACACAGCATTTGATCTAAGTAATAAATTTAGGAAGGAAACGTAGCAGGATTAAAACATAATGCAAATACTCCCATTTGATCCATTCATATGCCTTTTCAATGTGTATCTTAGTAACCATCAAGGCCTTGTCTCTGGAGCTCTCCCTAGCGAGTGCATCGTTTCTTCAGCAGTCAAGAAATGTTCCTAAATGTTACACCCATGAATGAAACCACCTTGTTCTTTAGAAATCAAGATAGGAATTAGGAGTTTCATCTTTGCCACAAGAAACTTAACCACGACTTTGTAAACGGTATTGGAAAAGCTTGAGTCCTATCATCATTCAGTTCACTTGGGCAAATTTGAATGGTGTTTAATGATTGTATGAAGGGTATTTTAAATTTTGAATTTTATGTGTTGCATGAAGTTATGGAGATTTCTCAGCATTTTTGTGCTCTTTTCCTCTTGCTGTACCTTTGTTTATCTTGATGAAGTAGAGGGTAAATCTCCTTCCCTTTTGTTTAGAAAAATAAAGACAAATGAGGATTTCCACAGCCATCTAAATTTTGAGTCTCAGTAACCTAGATCAGCAAAGACATTATTATGAAGAAGGCAAGCTCTGAATTCCATATTGGGCTCAACCTCCGTGACTCCAAGAACCTTGGAAGCATATTACTGTCCTGTTATTCCATTGGGAGACCAAGGAGTCTCACCCAAAACATATCCCAGTATATTGCTTTCTTTTTAGGAAATTTGGGCTCCAGCCCTCAAGAGTACTGTCTTGTTAACATCATCAATTAAGCTTAAACTACCTGAGAAATAAACATTCTGCATGAAAGGCTCTTATTTGCTAGTTATGATGTCTGAAAGAAAGGTGGCTCAGAAGAAAGTTTGTTTGGAGTTTTTCATGAGTCCTGGCAAGCCGCAAGGATTTGAGGCCTTTTGTTGCCTAAGGGATTCTTATTTATTAGAGATTTGATGGACCACCTCTCGTCCATGGACGCATGTCATCAATGCACTTGGTGTATTTGTGATTAAGCTATGGACTGCTTTCTATCCACACGAAGTTCATTGCTATTTGTTTGCATGCAACCCATGGAGAGAGTTTGAACACCCATTCATTCCCATTTTGATGTTGTGGCATTTTAAACTCCATTGCTAGAGTTTTTGATGATTTGGATGCATTGAAGACTCTATCCAAGCAATGAGAATGAAATGGATGGATGCCTCCTTTCCAATACTTCCTCTCATTCAGAGTGGAATAATTGCAGCATGTTTTAGAACCTAGAAGCGATAAAAAAAAAAAAAAAAAAAGGTAAACTTAAACAAAAAGAGCACATAATAAACATATCATATACCTCTAAATTTTAATGGACTTAGGACTGGCGGAAAAACAGTCATGCAAAGAGAAATTTTAAGTGAAATTTAAAAATTCAAACAGGAGGGCTTTTCCATGGATCACGGCTTTCCAAGGCTCACATGGTTTGAAATTTGGATGGTGCCAAGTTAAGAAGAGAATGACATGGAAGGTTGAAAATGAGGAATATACCAACAATGCAATGAAACAGTTTATGTTTTTATTCCGACCATGGTTATTATGGTGTTTGGTTATAACTCCTGATTATAATGAACATAGATTAGGTCTTGGGTTTCTCAAATCATTGACATTGCAAGAGCCGCTATATTTTCCATCCTTCAGGAAGTGGAAATGAGAATTTTAACTCATTTTACATGGTGTAATATGTTAAGTGCAACCTACTTCAGTTTTGCTCTCCATCAAAGACATTCATGCTGTACATCTAACTTTAAATTGATGTACAGGCAAGCTTGCATGCTTCAAATGATGTTGTATGACCTCCAATACCAGAGAGAACACCATAAGAAGTAGTCATACCAATTCTAGAGATGTTCCACTTGCTTTTCTTGAACCTAATTTTCTGATCATAATTTTAGCTTTTGAGCCTTGGTAGAATAAGACTATATGATATGCTATTTTAAATTGAAGTAATTTTTAGCTTAGATATGATGGTTTGATGATAATGATCCATGTCAAAGCAGCATGAAGCCCACTCATAATCACCTGTAGATTTTTGAAGATTTGAAGTGGTACTAATCTCATGCAATATCCATTAGCCAGCTAATTGGAGTAGTAAGATGATGCATTTGAACTGAAAGGAACTCAAGAATCTTTTTAAGAAAAAGATTATCCAGCAACTCGGTCATTTAGAAAGTACTCCGACTCCTTTTAGTCATGAGCCCACCTTTATCCATTAGGAGCTGCTTCTCAGAGCCACCAGCTTCTTCTATAGACTTTTTCTCTGATTATTAGAGGAGCACTTGGAGGCAGTACTCCGCTAGTACCAGTGATCTTTTCCTAGCGAGATATTAAGAGCACAGCTGAGGTTCAGCTTTAGCTGATCCCCCTTGCATGTCCATCGTTCTTGTTCTCCGATGCTCCCCTTCTTCTTCCTCTCTACCTTCACCCCTATGTAATTATATCTCTATGTAATCATCTCTAATAAATAAATTAATGGGGAAGTTTCTAACTTCTCCATTTTCCCATTAAAAAAAAAAGAAAGGACAAGCATGCCTGATGCAGTGGAGCTTTTGATGCTCCAACCAAACTATGGCCTATTGCATTGGGCTGAATGCTGGTCAGTCCATGCTGATGGACTGACATCATCTTTTACTCGGCTAGATGGTCGGCTTATAGGTCAACCCCTAAAAGATTGACTCAATAACACAAACAAATCCAAACCCAACCCAACTTCTTTTTTAAAAAAATATGTTAAACAAAACTCAAGTGTGGATGGATTGATTCATTCTAGAATTCATGGCAGAAATATGAGTACTTAAATTTGAGATTAATCATGTTGACAGCCCTACAAAGAATATGAAGAACAATGGCAGGAAGGCCACCTTTTCAGGTTTGAATTCAGAAACTCACTTCTTTCGCACCAAGTGAATATCTTAGTCTTCTTCACAGATGAACAGTATTCAATAACTGCATTTAGGTGATCTATTAAACAAAACAAGACTTGCTTCATTAGACAAGCGTCCTCAATCCAAACCAATAAAGAATGTTGCTCGCATTTATGTTCTTGGATTTTTCAGAAGACTAGGTCATGCAGAGAATAGCCTCTTTTTGTTATTATATTTCCATACCTTTTGGTGATATCTGTCACCAATGATCAAAAACATATCTTAATACCTTTTGCATTGAGGATAGTCATTCTAGGATTTTGTTGTCGATCTACTTTAAATATTTTTAGATTTAATTCCATGATTGTTATCACAGACTAATTTGGTAAAGTTGCATATTTCATTCTTAAGGAATATATACTTCTGATTTATGCATTGCTGCTGTGTATCTTAGGGAAATGGCAAATCTGCATGGATTGCCTAGTTTAATTGATTTGCAACAATTCCATGCTCTACCCAAAGGAAAATGGGCAGAAAAATATATTTTTATGTAGCTTTTACAAGAGATTAGTTAATAGACAAAGTTGGCAAATCATATTTTGGTGAATGTCAAAATATAGAATACATCATCTTGTTGTGTTTGCAAATGATATCTCTAAAAGAAAATAGATCAATTGGAAAGAGCTTGGTTTGAGGTTGTTAATTCCTAGGTTATGAATTATGAATTATGGATTGAGGGTTGTATTCGCTCTTCTTTCTTCTCAATTTTGTTGAATGGGACGCATACACAGTTTTTCTGCTCTAAGTTGGATCTTTGCCAGGACTGTCCACTGTTCCTTGTTTATCTTCTTTACTGAAATGATGGCTTAGGAAATTCATAAAGCTCTGCAAGAAAGATTGGTAAGTGGTTACTAGCCAAGAAGAAAAGGCCCTTCTGTTACTCATCTATTATTTGTTAATGATTGCTTATTGTTATCAAAAACCAAGGTTGCCGAATGCAAACACCTTAAGGAAACTCTTATGAACTGTTGCCTTCAATTAGGTCAATCGATCGATCTTGACAAATCAATGGTTCTCTTCAGCCCCAAGATCAATGTGAATTTAGCTATAGAACTATCCTCTGTTTTTGGAATAAAAAGGGTGGACAGCCTTAGTATGTATCTTGGTATCCCAACCAAGAAAATGAATTAGGCTGAAGCCAATAGATACTCAGCCTTTGAAGGACAAAATCTACTCAAAATTAGACGCATGGAAGCAGAGATCTTATCTTTTATCGGTAGATATATCCTTATCAGATCAGTATTTTGCTCTATTCCTATTCACATCCTCTCAAATGCTGTTGTCCCAAGTAATTTTGTATCTTGGTTTGAGAGAATCAAAAGAAGCTTTTTATGGAGCCATGGTGTTGGGGAAAAAAGATCTACATACTTTCTCCTAGAGTGGCATTTGTAGAGATAAAGAGATATGGTGGGCTGGGTATTCTTGATGTGTATCACTGGTGGCTGGCTTAGAGTAGCCGAATAGCAAGACACCTGAAGTTGAATCATGGTAGCCTATCATATATATCGCCTGTTATCATCCAAGTACCACTTTAACAGAGACTATTGGACATTCTAAAGGCCACCAAAAAATTGCTCATCAATATGGCGTCTTATTTGTAAATCTTCTCAAGTTACTGAAGGCAATTTCATATGATAAGTTGGCAGTGCGAGAAAAATTGAGATTTTAACTCAATCTTGATTTTCTATGACCTCCCCCCTCCCAAAAAAAAAAAAAAAATTCCTATAGAGTATGATGTTGATGCAAGACGTCACAGAACTCTCTACAGTAAACAAACTTATGGCATCAGAAATTGGGATACTTAGGTGATCTCTCATATTTTTCCACCAGGATTGGCTAAGAAAATCCTAGCTACTCCTATGGCAACTCCAACTCAGAAGGATGCTTTATGTTGGGTTTCAGAATTCAGCTCTAAGATTATTGTGAAGCAAGTGTATCATCACTTGATCTCTAATCCTGAGACTGATTCTACTATAAACTTCTCAAAGATCTGGAAGTTGCTGACCCAATGCAGAGTCCTCCATTTTCTTTGAGAGCTATTTTGTAGTGGCCTCCCAACTTCAGCCTCCATTTTCTTTTTCTCCTCTGTGCAGAAGATGCAAGGTTGGCATAAAGGACCTTGGCCACTAATTCTTTCAATGTGAGTGATCTTCTTTGGTAAGGAGCATCTTGACCCATTTTCAAAATCCATCTTCAGTAGAACAGGCCTACAATTTCCTAATGAACCCTCCACAACATTCACAGTTGAAGTCTTCTCTCTCTTTCCTCATCTATGTTCTCTTGTTAATCTGGAAAGATAGGAACAAGGTGATATTTCATATCTCGTGGATGTGATATGGAAGTTGAGGACCCAGCGCAGGGTCCTCCATTTTCTTTAGAAGTGGTCTCCCAGCTTCAGCCTCGTTGCATGGTAGAATATCTTCTTTTTTCCCTTGCACAGAAGATGCAGGGTTGGCATGGAGAACCTTGACCACCTATTCTTTTAGTGCGACAAGAAACTTCCCATCAGAGCCTTGGACTTGCTTGGAGGCCACTTGTTGTTACCCCAAAAAAAAAGCTATATCCTTCTACAGCCTGTGAGGCTTGATGCGGAAGTAAGTATTAACAATGGTGCCAAGTACAAGGAAGCTCTCAGAGTGCTCAATTAAGGGAAAAAATAAAGTCTTCCAACATGAGCTTATAGCAACTTTAATGTAGCAGAAAAAGTGCACATGCTTCTTTTGTGTGGTAGAGTTTAGCAGCTGTCATAATTGGTGACAAGCAGGTTTAAAGGAATGAATTGTTTGCCAGGCTCAAGGAGCAAGTTGAGATTATTTTTCTATGACAGAAGCCTCTGGAAGCTACGTTTTGTCAAAAGTTGGGCTTCAAAATAATGTACTGGATTCAGAGAGTCCTTCCCAACCTTCGAGACTTGATGTAAATCCAATGCAGCTTAGGGAGGTGTCTCCGAGACCAGGACAAAGCGTGCACTAGGAAAAATGGTGCCTGATGAGCTTGCTTGTGTCAAAAGCAAGAGGTACATTGGCTACTATGGACAATTCTACAGGACAATTTCCTATCTCAGAAGCAGGTCCAAAACACTGGCTTAGGTGTCTTATTATATTCTGTTATGAGGCTAGTGCTACCAAATTGTTTTGTAAGAGCTAGGGGTTCATAATGACTAGTAGGATTTGGAGGCTAAAGTTAATGTCTAAAATTTTATATCTCTATATGTTTTGATGTAAAGGACATCAAATCCAAAACTCTAGTCACCACCAAGTTGACAAGCTAGTTCCTTTTTTATCTTTGCTACCTTAGATTGTCTGAAGCTTTTCTATCTTTCAAAATATACTTTTGTTACTCAATTCATCACATAATACATTATGGGAGGAGGTTCTAGGTTCATCCCCTGGTTGTGTTTCATTATTGTTGGACCAAGGTAATTCTGAGTTTCTAGAATTTGGAGTCAAATATTGAGAAGAGAGGCTATTTGGTGACTAGAATAACTTGTGCCCAGTAAAGGGTCTATTTCAGTGGAAATGGAAGGATGGTACCATGGATTGGAGCTTCAGGATACCCATGTAGGTTCATTCATTTGTTTGCAAGATTTTAGGACAAGGAGGGGAATGTCATCAGAGCCATTCTTTCCTAGTATCTTTTGCAAAATATATTGAACCACCGCTCTAACAAGTTTCACTTAATTTTACCCTCTATAATCAGTGAATTTTCTGTGGCTAGACAGTCCAACAATGCCTGAGGTTCCTGACACTAAATCAAGAACAAGAAAAATATTGAAAAATCATTGTTCAGATGTGACAAAGCAGGATCAAAACTTGATAAGTTTTGCAACAATTATAATAAGTTGGAAGGCAAGGAAATCTGCTGAAAAGCTTTGTGACACTTTTTTTACTTTTCCTCCTTTGGGTAGAAAGAGGCCCAGAGGTAATGGCCCTGCACTTTGCCTTACATCACTTTAAGCAGTAGGATCTGATTGAAACCAGAATCATATGCCCATATCCATTTCTTTACTAGGATGAATAGTAATACATAACAGAGCTTTGACTGCTTCCAGCAACCAGGATGTTAAACTACAGCTCAGAAGGCATTTTACATTCTTTTGGGGAAGCAAAATATAAGCAAGAGACTGATGCCACTACAGGTTATATTGGAATGAAATATGTGGTCAGGATAGAAGATGAATAGAGTTAGGATTTTAGCCAGAAATCTGTCTCGAAAACTATTTCCAGCCTCTACCATGGTCATGATTCACTTTCTTCATCCAATGGGAGTAAGTGATAGACTTTGAGAATTATGGTTGTTTGTTCGAAGTGGCAGGAGCCCAGAGATCAGCGCCATTGCTCTGAGCAATTTTGAGCGTGGAGGAGATTGGCATGAGACAAAGGCCACGACTTCTTAGGCTGTGGTACTTTGATTCCTGAGACATATAGTATAGGAGACTGAAATCAGTGAAGATGATAACAAGGCAGAATCTATTAAAGCAATAACCCTACATTCTCTTTACAGCTATATTTTCATTTCCATCCAATTTATATTATGACACTCTTTGCTCTTTATTTTGCTTGTAATTTGAAATGTGGAATTGAAGGTGGTCCTTATGGACTTGACACAGAATTTTTTTTCTAGTTGCCCAAATGGGCTTTGTGCAGCTTTTAGTGAGTCTAGGCTATTCTTAAGACACAGAAGAACAAAGAGTGCTAATCTTCAGTTTGAGCAAGAGAATATGGTGAAAGATATCTTACTTCTATATTTCCAGTCATTGTCCTCGTCTGCAGATATGGAGCACTCAGCACCTGTTGACACCAATTCACATGGTGAGAAATTAAAGCAAAGGTGGCTAAAGAACTCCTACCACATCCTTGTTGGAGGAGGAAGTAAAACAAGAAGGGAAGCCATGGGGGGAAATAGGAAGGGGTCATGGAATGAACCTGGAGTTGATCATGGAGGAATTTGATATATCCAGTAGCCTCCTGAAGAACCGAGGCCGTGTCTGACTGCATTCAACAGAGGATACTCAAAACTTCTCTTGATAAGAAGCAGAGAATAATGATCAAAGGGAACGAAGGAGCCACTCAAAGTTACGTTGGTAGTAATGCCAATCCAAAACTTACCTTGCCAAAAGGAGAGACCAATTGCTGCAACTTGGCCACTCTCTCTCCAATCTTGTCCTTCTTCTCCTGCTCATTAGTCTTAAACCTCATCAGCATTCTATCTAGCTTCAGTTGTGAATATTTGATCTATGATTTCTATATGGAGGAAGACAACAAACCTTTGTGGACATGGTGCTTCCTCCACCACCACCACCAGTTTTAAGCCTCTTGGCAGTCAGTTCACTGCAAGTAGCGGTGGTGGTGGTAATGCTACTGTTGTAGCCGTGACCTCCTCCAGCGCTGGTGATGTTGTTAAGGAGGAAGCTATCATGGCTTCTTCTCTTCTGATCAGCAACTTCTGCCATCATCATCATCATCTGCTTTCTTTCTTGCTTCTGTCAACAGGTTGATGCCAAGATAACAGCATAGATGGTGAGTTAAAAGACAACGAAGTAAATCGAGGAAAAAGAATGAGGCAGAGAGTGTGTGGCCTTTAAAGTCTTTTTAGCTGTATCACCAAGCACCAAGTTACTGCAAAACCTCATTAATTTTGGTCTTCATCCAGGCCCCGTTCCCCAGCAAAGCATTTGTTTGTGGTCTCGTTGCCTCCTGGTACAATCTATGTTGTGTCCTCGTCTCCAATTCTTTTTTGTTTCCAGAAGATGCCCATCACAGGATACAACCAGCCAGAAGCCTTCTCTCCTCTATTTGATTAATTGGTTGGTTTTATTTTATCCAAATGACTGAGCCTTCTCTCTCTTCATTTATCTATGCATTTGAAGAGGACAATTATCTTAAATTCTTATTCACAACGCCCGGATACTTGTCTTTTTTGATTTAGAGTATTGAGTTAAGTTTGGGCTAATAATAAGTCCTTGATTTGGCCCATTGGCTGCATAAGTTAAAGAAACTGAGCCAAGTTTGGACAGGCTCAGATTGGTCTGGTTTGCTTTATTAGCAGTGCTTCCCTATCGGATATCAATGCTGTGCAATTGGCTTCTGAATTTGAAATTTATTAGCAGGTCCAGCGCCTAAAAATACTCACCTGAGCTGAAATCAGACCCAATTTTTGATGGTCAGGACCCTAAAATAAATTGATCGAGCCCAGACGTTTAAATTTTCCAATTTTCTCAATTTAGATCTTCTTTGTCACGTAGCAATATTATATGTTCACTTGCGTGTTCACCTAAACAACCATCTAAGCATGTGCATCATCTTCGATGATGATGGGACCCATCTGGTGTTTGATTTAAAAGTTTAGAAACCTGATGACAAAACTTCCATGCATACATTGGGTGTTAGTCATCGAATTTTTCTATTTATATATGCATAATTTCATAAAAAATATTAATAAATATAAAAATTAAAATCTAATGGAGCATCACAGTATTTATAAAATTATATATGCCACTTATTAATAAGTAAAGAATATAATGGCAACTAAGACCTACTTCAGAAATGACCAATTCAAGCTCATCAAGCTCTTCTTAGACTAAAGCTTAAAAAATCTATTTGAATTAGTCATTGATCAACAATAATCAATTCAAATAGAACCTTATTGCCTTGCACACAAATACACATTACTTCTCTTTTTATGTTAATATTTAAAAATTTATGTTATTTTTTTTAAAAAAAATTATATAAACAGTAGGTTAATTTTATGAAACATAAGATGCGTAGCTTATATCTCTAATCGAATTAGCCAAACAGGTGCCACCAACCTCTAATTCATGCTCTGAATATTTGTTGATATTATTATTTTATTCCTACTACAGTAAAAATTACACGTGCCTCTCAGCGAATTCCACTAATGCCTTTAACGTACTAAGGTTTGCTTTCGGTCGGACGCCAAGAACGCTCCAGTGATACGTGGCCTCTTCCATTGTCCTCCACCTAACCCCTACGCGATCACCGTCCTTATGCCGGCTCTTCTAGGCGTCGACGGTAATCGCGTCAATCCTGGCCGTCCGATGGGAGAGTGCCAACGCCTCAGAGTGAGAGAGAGAGAGAGAGAGAGAGAGAGAGAGAGAGAGAGCTTACCAACATCTGGGGGGAAGAACGCTCTTAATGATGCCGAAAGCCATGCAATCCAGAGAATCCGACCGCCGTGGATACTGTCGGAATCCAACGCTCGGGCAGCGAATCCGACCGTATGGTTCTGTCTGCCGCTGCCGGAGTGTTCGATTATAGTATTCGAGAGAAGAAAGATTGTACAGAGAGAGAGGAGGAGGAGGAGGAGGAGGAGGGTGGTGGGAGAGAGAGAGGGAGGAGGGAGGGGTTTAAGGGTGGGATGGGCAGCCACCCTTTATATAAAAATGTAAACCCCGAGCAAAAACAAACAAAATCCATGGAAACATATGGAAGAAAGAAGATCTTAGCTCAGCTAATGTGTGTTTTTTTTTTTTTTTTCCTCTTTTTTTGTCTTTTTTTGACAGCTAATATACAGCCCGTGAGAGGACCCACAGCCTCTGGAAGGTGACACCATGCCCTTGGCCGTGGTTTGTACCCCTGGTTTGACCCTACTGACTGGAGGGAAAAATTCTCAAGAAGGCCCCTACCACCACCATTCCCAAACTACTGCCACAGCAATAAAATATTATATATATATATATATCACTTTATTTATTTTTTTTTTTTTTCAGGAGAAACAAGGAAAGAAGCTTATCAGGAGAAAGTTTAACCAAGTCTGTCTTACAATCATCACCATCAAGAGAGTTCACCAGAAGAATAGTGTTTTAAAAACAATATAATGAGCATTTGATTATATTGCATGTAACTGTAGCTTGGGTTCCTTCCTTCTTTGAGATATTTTAGAAATGACTGAGATTGTTTCAACTTTTTTTCTTTTTCTTTTTTTTCATTTATCTCATATTTTTAGAGAAGGAAACGGTATGCCAATTAGCTTTCTTATTTGTTTTATCAATGTTTGTTTTCTCACTCCCCTCTCTTTGATTTATGCTGACTGCTATCAAAGTACTCATATGAGAAATTAAGGTTAATTCTCTCTCTAATAAAAAAAAAAAAAGTTTAATAGCATCCTCCTAGTGCATATGGTGTATATCTGCATTATTTAGTGTCTAATATTGTTCTAGAATGATCTTTTTGACAACAGTTGTGGAGAAGAGATAAAATAGCGTAAAAAATTTTGAAAGATGAATCAAAGAATGCCTGAGCAACCAATCCTAAAAGGCAAGATAACATCTTCCTAACTAGGGATTCTACTCGCCACTCCCTTCTCCCTTTAATTTTTTCTGAATATAATAAATATTTTTATAAAAGAAATTAAGGTTAATCCTTATTCTATTAAAAATTATATTTAATAGTGTCTACATAGGACGTATTAAATATGTCTGCATTATTTGGTGCCTAACATTGTGCTCAAGTGATCCTCTTGATAAGAGATAAGATATGAAAAAAAAAAATTGGCAGTTCAACCTCAAAAAGTTTAGATAATAGAATCTGATAAAAATTTAAACTTGCCTATTTATAATGCAAGATGGATCTATCTTACATTGTCTCTCTCTCTCAAAAAGAGAATCACGACTAAAAATTTAAGAAGTTGGGTATCAGATTGATGTCTATATTTAAAAATTACTATAAAGTTTTTTTTAATGGCTTTGCACTCAAGGTAAACTCATTGACATTTTATTCTAGACATTCTGATATAACCCTCCATCCAATTATATAATGAAATCATTAATTACGTGACATCAGCTTTATAGACTAAATAATTGCCGTATAGTATCAAAGTTGATGTTTTGAACTTTATTCTTCATTAATGCCATTAAACGCATCTTAATTACATCAAATAATGCTGTACTAAAATGTACATTAAAGTTTATCATCTTCTATATCTACTGTTGATGCAAATGTCATACATTTTAGCATTGCTATATCAATAAATTTTTTTCCTCTCAAATATACTCTTTCCATTCTCACTTGTCCCTTGCACATGTTTTAATTATCTTAATAGTTAAAATTATTTGTTTTTGGGCAGTGGTTTTACAAGTCATCAACTAATTGGTGGAGATAACAAAATAAAAGTTCTTATTAAATGTATATATTCATTCAATTTAATTTTTGCATTGTCTTGTGTTTAATTAGACTTTTATTTTGTTAAATAATAGTCTTATCTTTTTGAACAATAAATCTTTACATTTTTGCTGATGCCAATACTATATCTTAGGTTATGTTTGGTTGCATGATAGGTAATCCAAGGTATTTGCTTTATTATTAGATCAGTAATTTCTCTTGTTTGGTGGATGTTTAAAGATTAAAGGGATGAGTAATAAAAAGGTGGAAAGGTGAAATATGTTTAACCTACTCAATCATTTTTTTACTTAGTTAACTGGGGTAACCTTAACACTATTTTTGGATGATATTTCCGGTAGATGATCATTTAGCAATCTACAATTTACCTACAACAAAACATTACTTTAGACTTTAAATGGTATATGAAATAAAAATAAAAAAGAAATCAATTTGTGAATTCTGAACGTAGCCTGTTTCATTTATGGAGAAATATATTCTGATTTGAACAAAGCCTATGTCGCTTATAATCCAGTAATTGTTACTATTCAACGTTGCCTTTTCTTGTAGGGCTATGCGTAAGTGATTGTTCTCTACCCTCATTAAAAATAGTTCTTTTGTAAATTTCTTAGGCTCTCTCCACAATCACAACGTAACCTTGAATGTACCTGTTATCCTCTACAGAGTACTCTCCTAGAGACAGCAGCTTTGTGTCTTTTCCTCCTCTCCCTGTGGAGTGTGAGACAGATAGACAAAGCGGGACAAATACATGAAACGAGAGAGTGAATGCTAAGTGTCCTTGCTGCTACCAAGTGGATTTTTCATAAGAAAACTTATTTAAATATTTATTTTTTAAAAAATACTATATATATATATATATATATATATATATAGAATATTAGATATATGTGAATGGGACATCTAATAAATATATGTTGGTCATTTAGTAAATGTATTCCATCTATCTTTTATTCCGCGAACTAAAAATTTTTCTTGAGAAATTAAAGTATACTATAATTTTTTAATTTATATTATATATATATATATAATAAAAAAAAATTAAAAAAAAAATTGTAATGGCTTCTTTCTTATAATTAGCGTTAACGAAATTTCATCATATCAATTCTAATAATATAAACAGTTAAAAAAATTAAAAAATAAAAAATATCTTAAAAAAGTTTTGAATCTAATTTTTTTTTTTTTTTTTTTTGTAACTAGAGTAAGGTTAATGTCATCATAATATTTCTATTATATTATAGTACTTAAACTATTTTAGAAAGAATGAAAATAAAAAGACTCTTTCTTACCATTCTTTCTGTTAATTTTATTTCACTATCTTATCTCTTCTTCTGAGAAAAATATCTCATGACACTTTTAAAATTTTGGAAGAAGGCCAGGCCTCCACCAATAAACATAGCTCCGCCCCTGTTTAACCCGATGAAATTGTCTGAAGATTAAATATGTTCCATTCTAAAAGTAATAATAAAACCTTTAGATACGCTGATATCAAAAGTAAAAAAGAAATGACAGTCTTTAATAAACCTACAGTATATAGTGTACGCCCTCTTGTTTTGACCGGCCTGGGGGGAAGGAGGGGGGGGGGGGGGGGTGCAAGGATTGCGGGCCATCTGTGAAATGAAAGGGCGAAGCACTGTACTGCACTCCATGTCATGGGAGGGAAAATTTTCTCATTATTTGACAAGTTTTGACATTGTTTCAGGCTTCCCTCCATCCGGCTGTCAGCCGGACGATGCTGGCCCCAAAGATTGCCGCCATCCGGACTTTTGTTTTCGTACCCCGCTCCTCTAATGACCCACCCTTTAATCATGCGGGACCCACGCACGGTTGGAGGCGTCGCAAAGGTCGGTGGGATCGCGTCCCACGTGTGGGGTCCACGCGCTTCCTTTGGCCTTTGTCCTTATCCCCGAAGCCATGAGTCGTCCATCTCCCCAATTTTTTTTTTATTATTATTAAAAAAATGGACCGTTATTATAGCTGTTTTGATGATCCTGTTAGCTTTATTCTGCTACATATAATATATAATTTTATAGGCTAAAATGTATTTTATCCCTTAACTCTGGCTTAAAATTTATTTTAATCCTTAAAATTTCAACCACTCCAATTTAAGCATTCTATCATAAAATTTTAATATATAAAATATTGATAGAATAATATATCAATTGCTCTATTAATTTGAACTGATTTTATGTACGAGACACCAGTAAAACAACATTTTTAAAGCATTAGAAAGTAAAATATGGCAATCAAAAATTTATGAATCAAAATAAATTTTAAAAAATTTTAAAATTTAAAATATATTTTTATTAATTTTATATATAATAGAAATAACTATCATTATATTACTTTAACTATTCATCTCAAGAAGATAATTGACTGTAAAGAGATTCGAGCATGAAAAAAATTGTTACCTTCATGTTGTAATAGCTAGTAATGGCTGCCTGTCTCTTTTCTTTCTACATGACTTAAGATAGATTGGATCAATGAATATGATATTTTTAGCACAAAATAATGACTTTGAATTTTGTTTAAAAAAAAAAATAATGATTTTGAGGAGCGTACGTTATCTGTTGACATTGGTGCCCTGACTCAATCTTCGTAGAATAATTTCTTTCTCTTTGGGTTCTATGCTTTCTGTCTTTATATGCGTATGGACGTTATTTTGAATGAAGTCTTTGATTGATGTCTTCATGCTATTTGTTCATTCTTTTAGGCTTCATGCAAGGTGCATGTTTAGAGAATAAAATATATCACGAAATCTTGCTAATGGTAAGATTTGAAAAAATTATTACCAATCATGAAGCTTTTATTTAGTATTACATAAACATCAAACACTTGAGCGATAATTAATTAAGAATCTCTTATATGGCATTGCTTCAGCAAAGAAAGTATATGATCGGCTTGTTGGCATATAATTAAGACTGTATTATCATCCAATCTTTAGTATTGTCAGTAGATCCAAATATGGGGCAAAAATATATATTTGCTGATGTGGCATGGCATTTCTTTATGAGAACAACATTTAGAAGATACGGAGAAATATATTTTAATCACATAAAAAGCTGGCAATTAAATTTTATATGAGATCTTACTATTTCTTGTCTCATAATCAGAAAACATTTTCCTAATATTCCGTGCAAAGTATTAGATAAACCTCTAATAGTATAGAATAGAAATTGAAGTCAGATGAATATTTTGGATGTTGTTCATGTATTTTAAGAACACAACACCATTAAACAACAAAAAAACTATGGTTATGGTTTATATTTTAGCACCATCATGTGACGCATTTGCAGCATTTCCTTATCCTTTCAATGGATCAAGGGATGGAGAAGTTCAACTGTGAGCTTTGAAAGGAGAGCAAATGGTAGAAAAATAGAAGGGAAGCTTCTCGTCTCCTTCCTTGAGAGCCATTGCTGATCGATAAAACTTCAGGAGCCTACCTAAACTTTCTTATTTGTGTACAGCAGTATAATGTCTTCAACCATAATCCAAGCCTGCCAAAAATATATTAAATTTTTCAAGCACACTAACATGTCTAGGGGGCACAGCTGGTGCATGAGAAAAATAAACTTTATCTGATTATATTGTTGCTATGGCATCCATTATTATTTTTATTACCTTTTTTTGGCGAACAAAATAAAGGATTCCTGTTTGCTTGATTATTTTGTAACAAAATGATCAATACATAATACTTGCCTAATCATGATATGGAGCCAATATCAAGATTAATTATTAAATATAGAGGGAGAGAGGCTTTATATACATACATATGTAAATAGTGCATGTCATATGCCCATAAAATTGAGTTATTTGATAAGTGATACTTGAGAAGATGGAACTATGACTTTTAGTCTCTATTGATTAGTTGCATAACTTTTAGTTCTCGTTCTCAGTACATACTTATATTCTCAATGTACATACTTATTCATGTACTATATATATTTATATATTTGCTTACTATATATATTTATATTATTTATCTTATTAGTATATACATTTATTGTATACACCTATCAAGAATCACTTGTTAAGATAAAACAATCCAAGGATTTTTCGTTAAAGCATGATCAATAAACAATTGTTCATTTAAGTCCTCCCATAAAATATGTATATAATAATAATAATAAATCTTGATATGGTCATGTTGTATTATTACTTGTTTGTCACGGCATGAAAACCTAATAAAGGTCATCATTTGCAATATATATTGGGACCACGGTAACAAATGCCTCATAATAACTTCTATTTCGTTGGTCTCCAAAACTATCACAAATAACCATTATTTTAGACCATTTTTGCACCGTAACATTCGGCTTTCATTCTGTAATCTTTCAATTGCACCGTAATTGACGGCATGGTGGGCCTGCAAGAACTATCGAATGTCCTTTTGATGTCTCTTGATCCTCTTTGCTTTGTCTGTTTCTTATCATCTTCCACCATGGCTAATGATATCTCTCAAGCTTAACCTTTTCTTTTTTTTCCTCCTCCAATCCTAAGGTGCACTTTTGTCAACCTTGGCCACCATTTAGGCTGGATCATGCCGTCAATTACGGTTCTAGAAGCTTCTGGTTCTTAGCTTTGGCAACCAGCTTTGCACAAAAATCAGACACCCCACTTGAGTTTTAATTAACCTCTAAAGATAAGCCCATGCTACCCAATTGCCATTGTTTAGGCTCTAATAAGATGGTTCATTACGAAAGCACAATGGGAACACTTGCTGTGGTTGGGTTGTTCATTTGTGGTGACACAATTTTTTTTTTTTTTTCCGCCTCCTTTGTATTCTGTGCCTTATCAGCATGATTAAAGAATCAACCACCCATGAATGAATAGAAATGAACAAACACTCCCATCATATATATATATATATATATATATATATAACGAATGATTGTGACAAGACTATCTACCACATGTTGTGTTTCATCACCTCAATTTATGGTCCTACAAACATATTTCATGGAGCTTCATCCCTTTTTATGCCAATGACTTGATTTGATTTGGTGGTGAAAAAATTTTTTGTAAGCTTATCCTTCTATCTTCCACACAACTGGTAAGTTGGTGTTTGGATTGCCTGCAGGAGAAGATTGGAATAGAGGATAAAAGCAACCTATGGGCATGTTATTAGTTAAACAAATAAGATTATAATAAAATTGATCATGAGATAATACACTATTTGCTTATTTGGTTACAAGAAATAAACCCTCCATATATACACACACTATCTCTATGCACCTTTCTAGAGATATTCATGCCCTTTAAGATCCTAAAATAGTTAGTTCTACAAAATTACACTACTCTTGATATTCCTTGATTCTGGTACTTTAATGACTCACCATTAACTCCGTCTAGACTTTTATTAATGACTTTTAATTTACCACTGGCCTTTAATGATGTACAAATACATGACAAAACAAAATTAAAATGGATCTCCTCTTGAAGCACCTTCTCTCTAATAAAATGATAGTAAATTTCAATATGCCTGATCCAGGCATGAAACATAAAATTAGAAGTCAACTTGAATGTGTCAAAATTGTCAAAAACCAATCTCTACTAGCTTGCTCAATGGATGCAAAAATCTTCAATTAGTCTCCTTAACCAAACATACATCAGCCCTTGAATCATTTTGGTAAGGAAGAAGATGCACAATTGGAGGACTTGGAGATCTTAAATCACCATGCTCTTATTCACTTTCTCCATCACATGATAGGAAGATAACTCATCAAGTCTGATGTCTTAAGAGGTGATAATTTTTGTCTTCAGATCTATGCATTGCTATAACCTTTTTTGTGAATCATATTTCAAAAATACACATTTCTTTGTCATGAACTCCAATTGATTCCCAAATGGTTAAGTATATGATCATAACAAATGGACCTGAAAACACAAATAGCCCCAAGCTTCGTTCAGGCTCAAATGGAGTTTTTATTCTACTAGACTTGGAAGGAAGATAGTTTATCACATGGCATGCACATTGTGCAACTTCTACCCACAACTTCTTGGGGACGCTGTAGCATAAATCTAGTTTTTATACACTTTTACCAAGGGTCTTAGCTTGCACATGATAACATTTTGCTCCAATATGCAAGGACAAGTGATTTACCTCCCATGTTCTTCACGGTAAGAATGGAATTCTTTTGATAAGTGCTTGCTCTTTGATATCAATACTTAGAGATAGTGATCCAATATTTTTTATAGTCAATAGTAGAAAAGACATTTTTTCTCCCCTTCAGCGAGTGCTAGTACTTAAAGGACTTATTCATAGTGATGATGGCAAGAAAGAACCCTAATCGCAAACATAGTTACTTCTTACATCTTATCATGCTTACAAGTGCCAGCATTATCCTCAACCATTTTTATTATATACAATTTTTTTATGTCAAAGTTTATTATACCAGCATTTATTTTAATTCCATTTTATTTTTACATTGAGAATTCTCCTCTTTCTTCTTTTTATTTTGCTTTTTATAGTTTTTCTTTTGATTATGGCCCTTCTTTGAATTTCTTAAAAATAGCACATCATCGTTCCTACATATTGAAACCTTTGCCACACAATAATAGTCTCTTAATTAGCAAGCAAATTCTTAAACTCAATAATTTTATATTAAGTTACCCAACCTTAAATAGATATCAAGGATATAAACTCTTTTTTTAAATTTCTTAGATTACAGACCGACGCAATCAAATCTTACTAATCGGCTCATTTAGATCTAACTCTAAAATCTCCAAATAAATACTTTTCACTTGCAGAAGTATTGGGCAATGGCCATATTACTTTGTTGGTATTTGCTAATTCATTCTCTAAAAATTGAACTCTTGTTATGTTTTTTCTAGTGAAGAGCTTTTCAAGTATCTTCTTATTGCTTTAGCGACTCAATGTCTTAAATATGATCTATCAACTCTTGTCATGTTAATGCTTACAAAGCCTTCTTGCACTTGATTTTCTAGTTCCACCTTGCCTTAGTATTCTTCATTGTCCCTACTAGCTTTGGATCTACTTCACTAGTAAAGTCTCAAATATCTTATCTTTAGAGGTATAGCTTCATGCAAAGTATCTAATATTGATAATTTAATTTCTCCATTCTAAATTGATTCAAATTGTTGCCACTAGAGTCCATCATTGACAATATGGACTAATTTACCAAAATATTTTCCTTTTAGCCCTTGCAAAGCAAAAGAATGATCGAGTCTAATAAAGCTTCAATACTATGTGAGGACTATGACTGCTCTCAAATTATAGTTAGACATCCTAAACTACATATTTAGAATTGTATATGGATGAAATAAAAATAGCATGAAGGACATATTGGAGAAATGCATAAACTTTCATTAAACAACTTAGATTATGATATAACTAATTTCGTGGTAATATATTTTTTGCTCACTTGATTATAAGAAACAAACCTCAGTCAGCATATACAAACCTTAGGGACCTTTTTAAAGTGACTTGTATATTTGAAATTTATTTAGTATTTTTTTTGAGATTTCTATGCCCATCTGATTTCCAAAATAATTAACTCTAGAAAACTTTCATAACTCTTATCTTCCTTATTTATAACACTCCAATGACTCATCATTAGCTCCATCTAGACTCTTTCTAATGATTCTTGATTTGCAACTAAACATTAATAACACATATAAACACTTGACATAACAAAATTAAAATGGATACATGTTGGCCAACCATGCAAGCACAATAATTTAAATAGTTATAATTCTATAGCAGTGATTTTGTGATGCAATGACATAACTAATAGCCCATAAATAACAACTATTTTATTGGCCATTTGCAAAATCCCTTTCTAGTTTCATCAATAAAATATATTTATTGCTTTATTATTTATATGTAAAATAATATTGAAAACTGAAATGTTAATTCATTGATTTGCTAGCTGATGCATCTAACCCAATCAATTCCTACCTCATTCACAACCATTGTTATATAACGGTGGCCATTTTGGCCATTTTCTGCCACTTTTTTTTTTTTTGTTGATATTGATTTTATTTTTCAACAATAGTCTTCTCAAAAGAATATATTTCTAGTTATATTGGTAAGATGTGTTTATAATATCATTATTTATGCGTAAGCTCATAATAGTTATTCACGTGATAAGGATTCATCATGCTATAGTTTTATTATTATAAGTTATTGTTTGCTGTTATAACAGCTAATAATGGAAATAGATATTAAAAATTAATTTTAAAATTTCCAGTAGTGTTATGGTCCATCATAATCTAGTAAAAGCTGTAGAGGCATTCAGCCCATGGCTTATCCCAGCAACAGTGGAACCCCTTGCTCATGACTGCCCTTGAGAGAGAGAGAGAGAGACAAAGCATCAAAAATTTGATTGCTATTGACTGCTGGAAAAAGAGTAGTTTTTCAACTGCATATAAAAGCATACAAATTTTGCATCATTTTTCAGAAGGTAAAAGCTGCAAGAATTAAAAGTTCAGCTCTGTGGAAGCCACTGGAACTAGAAAGTTTGGGCAGCCTTATCATGCCTGAGAACTCATAAAAGCCCACCAATCAACAGGTCCACAAATAGACAGACCCATTTTGTTTTCCTCTATTTCTGTTTTGTGGTTTAGCGAGTGTCTTTTGTTCCACTTTTCCATGAGAGTGCGCCTGCTGAGACATCATACATCTGACCCAGATAAGTGAGGGCTATACTCCATAAACAAGAAAACGAAAGGCCATGGGACCAATATTATAACTACTAGAGCTCCCCTGGTGGCACTTCTCTTTGTTAGCTAGTTAGAGGTCCCATTGCTATTTGTTCTGGTGTAGATCAGCTAGACCACTATCTCCTCTATCATTGCAATGGGATAGAATTAATGTAAATGAGTCAGGTGAGCCAGCACTCAAACCCAACCTCATTCCCACATTGATTCATGACTTGTATGGCTTGCAGTTGGGTTTGTAATCCATCAGGAGTTCAACCCAATCAAATCGAATATGAAAGTGGTCTACACATATACTTCATAGCTTAATTTTTCATTGAGCAGCTTACAAGAAGTTGTGTACTAAAAGTTGATTAGAAGTAACAGCAGATTATAAACATGTCTGCCAATGTAGGCCCCCCCTAAGGATTGGTGGGTAATGTTAGCAGGTCTTACCTACTCTATCATGAAGGCCCTAAAATCCCCAAAGACTAACTGCATCAGTGATAGTAACAAACCCAACTGAACTTCTCCAGCAATACTCCAATTCACATGGACATGATGCACTGTCTTAAGATTCACCAGCACCTGAGGCTTTATAAAGTCACCAGACTTAAGGGTCAACTAATTATCTGATATAGTACTGCAGTGACCTATATCGATAGGGAAGCCTTTATGAAAATAAATTGGCTGCTCATGGATTCCTTATGAAAGAAGGCATTTTAGTACAGGATATGATAAGGCACATGAACCCACAGAATGGCCCACTCTGCATGAAAGAGGCTATCCTCATGTGATGCCTCAGTTTGCGACTTCCTGTTTTGTCTATTTTAGTACCAAGTCCTTGTTTACAAATTTAATTATTTTGGTTATGTATCGAGACTTTGTTGTGCGCTACCTCAATGGAGGCTTGGATATGTATCGAGATTTGTTAAAGATTAGATTGTCATATGAAAATAAAAAGCTTAGAATAGTCTGTTTGTTTTGTCCACATGGAAAGTTTATAAAACTTTCCAGCAATACATTTTGAGAAATAAATATCAAGAGCTAAAATGTTCAATAGAGGAAAATTATGGAGGAAAATGCCTGATATACATTATACATATATATGGCTTAAAGTAAGCACCAAAATACTAGCATGAAAAGTTTGATTCTATAATGTTATCTTTTAGATTTAGATTCAATAGTACTAATAAATGAATCTATTCCAAGTTTATTGATGAGTATGGTATTATTATACATCTTTATGTGGATGATATGCTTATCATTGGAACTAATACGAAAGGTGTCAATGAAACTAAGGAGTATCTACCTTCACAATTCAAAATAAAGGACCTTGGTAAAGTAGATATTATCTTAGGTATCAAAGTTAAGAAACATAATGGAGGTTATGCATTATGCCAATCTCATTACATGAAGAAAGTATTGTATAAATTCAAACATTTGGGAATTAAAGAGGTCAGTACCCCCTTTGGGAATTAAGCATCTGGGCCCTTTCTGTGGTAATTGTTAGCCCCGGTTGTTGGGAAACAGCTTCTTGAGATAGCTAATGGCAAGCAACAACTGGTGGTCCTTTTCAGTAGCTGTTCTAAATAGGGCTTGAATTATGCTGGGCTGGTGAGATAATTAATGTTCATAGTAGGGCTAAAGTCCGTCAAAACTAATTATCTAATTTAATCAGGCGCCTATGAGAAGCCTCAATATGCTCCTGACTTTGAAATTTTCCACTGGTTGGGAACTTCACTACTGCATCCATGGGAATCATCAGGATGGGAAATTTCCAAAGTTTCCCTTTGGCAGAGGTTACACAGAAGAGTTGCACATTTGAGAGCAGTAACAAATGCAGAGGACACTCTTTCTGCCAACTTCCATGCTGAAAGGAAAGTGCTACAAAATAACATAAATTACTGCAGTAAACTATAGGAGTTCCAGTATCTGCTCCTTATTGGCATCCTCTCTTTGATAAGAGAGTAACATTTACATACATACTCAAAAAGGGTTCCAGTTCCACTATCTTCTCCTTATTGACATCCTCTCTCTTTGATAAAAGAGCAATATTTACATACTCAAAAAGGGTGGATCACAAAAACCAACAAACCACAGGACAGCAGATTAACCAGCATTTTGGAAGAGCACTTATTTATATTTGGACACAAACTTCCTGTCTCCCCTGTTTCACTCCCGGAACTGCATGAGAAGTACAAAACGAGAGCGTGTCAAACAATTTAATTTAAATTTCAGAATGATATAATGATAAGCACTTAGAGGCTGAACTCCATCTTTTCATGCATACATTAGTGGCTTACTGGTTTCCTACAATGAGTTCACTACGTTAACATGATGCATGAATGCAAATGCACTCTTTACAGATTGAATTACATTAACATGATTATATCTTTTTCTTTCTTTTTTCACATCTGCAAAACTTTTTCTAGTTTCTCTTCCTAAACTGTGCATCTGCAAGTGTGTTGTGTGTGTGTTAGAACAAAAGGTTGTTTGATTCAGAATTCATGCCTCTATATTATCAATGTTTGAAATAGCCAAGGTGCACTAAGAGCAGCCAATAATGCAGCAATTCATACCATTACATAAAGATAAAAGAAGGAAATTAAAAAACCAAACCATTACACCATTTGCATCTAGACCATACCCAGCGCATTTGATGCCATCGGATTAAGTAAAGCGACCTTATGACCACATAGGCAGGCAAAAGAAAGCCAACAAACTCTGCAAACATCTGAAAATTCAAGACTATTGTCACTATTCGCATAGACAATATACAAGTTGCTACAATACAACATATAGTAGCATGCATAAACAGTCCCTAGCTCACAAAAAGAAAAAAATATGGAAACAAAATAACTATTAGGTGGCAACCAGATGCAGGAATGCATGCTAATGTTTGTTATAATAATCAATTGATTCCTCTCTATTCTTATAGTACAACAATTTTAAATAACAAACTTGACACATGTATCACATATGACATTTAACAGATGGTTTTCAGAAAAGGGAGTAGGGAAAGAGTACAGAGGAATTGAAGTCAAATGAGAAAATTTTCCAGAACAAAGGTCAATTTTCTGAACTACTGAAAATTATGCGATAAAACCTTCGTCTGGTAAATCAAATGTTTGTGTTATGCAAGTCCAAGTTTGCAGTCCCATTTAAATATCATCAATACAGTGATGCCAATCATCATGAACATCGGACTTGTTTGTCTCACTTACATGGTAGCACCCTGCTGATGAGTCCTGCACGAGTCCAGTGTCTACAACAATCATTAAGAGGTGGCGAAGAAACAGAAGCACCATCACCTGTACAAAAGCTTTGATATTTTTCAGGCCTCAAACAATTCTTAGGAAAAAGAAGTGAAGGTAAAGAAAAATTTTATCTTACAACGGAGCCAGCAGATTTGCAGCAGCTGACACGGCTGTCACTTTCATCATCCTCAGAGTCTGATGGCGGGAAATCATTCTCAGCAGCAGCAACGGCCAGAAAACGCGGATTATCGAGACGGGACTCCAAATTTGATCTGAAGATAAAATTGTAATTCAGAAGATGTCAAAGCCGGTTCAAAAATAACCATGACAACATGATAACTTTAGAAAATATATTATTCATGTCAGTGAAGCATAACAGCAATATAACCTGACAGATTACTAGTATTAGGCTGAGAAGCTCCTCTACATTTGAAGCAAAACAAATACTGAACATTTGATACTTCTTTGGCATCTATTTAATTCTATTCACTACTTTCAAGAAAGCAAAATGATAGGCTGATCAAGTATCAATGTAATTTAGTCTCTTGCGTTGGCTATCAATGCAGTAACCTGCTTTGGCTGTCTCACTACCTCTACCTCAAGAGGGCATCTTACTGTGGGCAAGTATAAGCATCACTTTTCCAACCAATGCTTTCCCAGTTTTCTGAAAACAGGTTAGGGTATTGATATCCAAAGCACTCTGCACATGTCTCAAGCTTTATTGCTAACTTGTGTGATCTTTGGTAGTGAGAATTGCCAAAGTGGAAAAGACTGTTGCTCAAACAGAACTGTGGAAGTTGCTAGTAAAATAAAGGCTCTGATTATTAACACATGATCATTACACATTAAAATTGCAATCTGAGCCAACTGCTACATGACTTAATCACACTTACTTCTTATAAGTTAATATGCAGGAATGACTTCCAGGAAAAACATTATAGTATTCTCAGGCTATTTATCATCAGAAAAACATTGCAATTAGTTTATTACTATTATGGTTAAGAGATTACACACTTTCATCTATGAAAAGCACACATTTGAACCTGTGCTTAGTCAATATATTTCTATGGACTACTCCACATCATTTTTCTCTGCCACTCTTCTTCTATTACTTTGAATTAAATATTCAAGCCTTAGTAGCCCCAAGATATCTGATATGTAAAAGTGGACTAAGGAGTGGTGAAGTGATAATCACCACAGAATGGAAGGAAAAGCACCTGGAGCATTTATACTATATTTCATAACAACTGCAAGATTCTATAGTAACTTGTGTGAAAAAGCATATATAAACAAAGAAAAAATGACTCATATATTCAAAAGTCAATGCTAAAATTGGCTAATTGCAATGATTTACAGATAATCAAGAAAAATTACCCTCTACATGTGTGTGTTTGTGTGGAGAGAGAGAGAGTACTTAGAGCTCAATATGTAACCCTACTCTCCAACTTCATCTTTAAATTGATGACTGACAAGAAATAGTTTGACAACTAATAAAGAAACTCAATTAGCTACATGAAAAGTGAATAACCACACATATTTAACTGATAAATCTTCAAGTCCACAAAAAAAGAGAATCAGTGGTCTTACATGTTGTATAAAAAGAGAATTCAATTGTAATTCTGATGCATTTATAGGCCAAATGGCATTTGGATGGGATAAGGAATGATTAAACATACCTGGGATTGGGATCACTGTTTGGAGGAGCTGTATAATTTGGATGATATTCCTGTTAAACAGAAGAAATTAGAATGCATTTTCCATGAGTGCTGCACTGACAGAAGGCACATCAAGCAATGATACTTCTACAATCTCTTCTCTGTTTTTGTTCAGAATACATATATTAAGGTTGAAACTTTAAGCACTTGAAATGTTTAGATGATTATTACTTTTCTTAGAGCTAATTCTGAAAGCCTTATCAGAGATTTTCCAAAAATCTAATTTTTAAAGGTAAATGAGTAGCACAAAAAGAAAATATGCCATCAGTAAACGTTTTAAGAACAATTTCATGAATAGGAAAGTTGCAATGTGTATGTACAAAATTCAAGGAGGCATGAGAGATACAACAGCTTATTTTTCCACACTTCTGGTTTTAAATTTAGAAAATGAGCCCAGTCACCTGATTCAACAAAAGAGAAAAAGATTGCAGCTTAACATCGGCCTTATTAATTTTTCTCCAAAAAAAGGGAAAGAAAACATTACTCATGATTTAAGTCACTAAATTACCTAAAGAGCAAGAACTCTAAAGGTCCTTTTGATAGGAAAACAAATATACTGATAAAATTTTGAAATTTAATAGTCAATAAGGAAGAAGCTTTTGAAGCATCAAAAGAGAGAACAGCTGCTAACATAGCCCCACACTCCACCCCACCCTTAGAGAAACAGGACAGTAGTCTCAACTAGAACAAACCTGGTGGCAAATTTCACAAATAATATCTCCTTTGATATCACACCATTTCTGGACACAGTTCCTGTGTGCAAACTGTGAGAACAGAAAGAATTCTACTGTTAGACCAAAAGTAAATCATTCCAACAATTCAGCAATTTCAAACAAGAGCAATCAAGAAATGAAATAGAACAAGTTATCAAACCAAAACACAACACCACAAATTTCTAAGATTCTCAAGATGATAACAACAAAATAAATCCTGGAAACTTCAACCAGCTAGATGATATGACTAGCAAAGAAAGTTATCATCCATGACTTAGAAACAGAAGCATAAGGCTCCTTCTCTAGGCGACCCTCAAGTTCTTTGACCTCAAAATCATGCTAGGCGACTGATGAGACTAGCAAGATAGTGCAATGACTGCAGGATAGCCACAGCCATGATTTGATATTCCAGAGCTATTGCCCAATCCAATGTCTATATTATCACTAATGAAAACAACGAGAACGAGCCATCCAATTCGAACAATAAAATAGCTGGATATCTAGTTCTTTGAAATAAACAGCGCAAGGAAATAAATATTAGCTACTGATAATACTAGTAATAAGCGTTTACATTTTAATAATTAACTGGATGTGATCAAAAATATGATCACTAGCAGCTTATTTTCAGAATTTATTGATTATTCCATTAAATGTGTTTATTTTTAATATGTACTGTTTGCTTTACAAGTTATCATTATGGAAAACAACACAAGATATGATCATGCAAGGAACACAAGTTATTATTATTATGTATAGAATACTTCTTACTTTACTAGCCATCATTATGTAAACAATGATAGTCTTTTCATGCTATAACAAATCTCGGGAGATGAAGGTAACAAATGTTCAACACAGGTCTAGAAACTTCAAGAGAAATAACATGACGATCAAAGTGTAGCATCTTTGGAAAACATAAGAAAGTGGCATAAATTCTTAATAAACATTAAATTTAAATAACTCTAAACTAAGGTTTTAAATTCTATGGTATGATTATCCTAGTTTTTTCATGAAATAGAATATGCCACAATCCCATCCAATCTCAATCCTTAGGATGGAGAATACACCAAGATGAGTTGATTGAAATACTAGGATGATATCAGGATAGTCTGTCCTGATACTTAGGATAGCAACTCATTTCGTTATCCTTTAGGATGTTCCATGAGAATAGAAAGCCATATTCTAAACCTATCAATGAGTAGTCTATGCAAATTATTCGATTTCATTGAACATAGCATGAGTTGATAGCCATTTTTCACCGCAACCAATGCCATGAAAGACTTCCCTAATTTGACAACTGCTTATAAGAAGAATGGTGCACCATGGTTGTCAGGAATACAAAGGCAAAATAGTGTTACAAGGGAAAGGATGGACAATCGAGCAAGTAGGGACCGAGGATGAAAGGAAGCAAACTAAATATGTGGCTGAAAAGAAAATTAGTTTCTCAAAAATGGCTTCAAATAATAAAGATTGAAGGGATTAAATGGAGATATCCAAGGAAATGGAATGTGGTGGAGTGTAATGCCTTTTGATCAAAGTCCATAGACTAAACCAAAGTCGATGGACTAAATTAAGTTTCACCTAAGAAGGACAAAGCAAGAGGATAAAGTCTCAAATACAACATTTCTTGTCATCCAATTCCAAAATGCCGGAGGAACTAATGTGCAATCAAGTATAGGCTTGAGTCTCTATCAAATTAATGAACTTCCATAAAAGAATTGCTTCTAAAAACATGATCTAAAAGGATATTATATAAAATACAACAATTCTAACAAGAAATGACAAAAAATGAACAAAGAGCAATAAACAAGCAATTCCAGAATTCTAGAGGAATTAATGTGAATTCAAAAGTGTAAAAGGCTCTACCAAAAGAAATGAACCTCAATCAATAAAGCATCAATCACAATATCTCAAATGCAACATTTTCAACAATAAATGGTAGAAAAATAGAAAACAATAAATGATGAACATGCATTTCTATTTTGGAAGCATTAATTTAAAAGAGCAACCCAATATGTATACGAGGTACCAATCACTGCAGGGTCTTTGAAGGATCAAATGTACGATGAGCACAATCTTACCCTGCATGCAATAAGGCTATCTTTGTATCCCAAATATAAGACATTCAAGTCATAATGGAGTAACTTTACCATTGCTAAGGCTCACCATTAAAGGAATTAATTTGAAATACTAAATCAAGTAATGTCTTTAAGGATCTACCAAATCCAATAAACTTCAATCAAAAGAACTACTTTTGAAATATCAACCATAAAGATAACATTTGAAGTACAAAATTTCTGACAACAAATGAAAAATAAAGAATTCAGAACAAACGGCAAGTAAAGAATTAAGAACATTAAACCAATGAGAGAGCAGGAGGTGTACAAAAGAAAAAAATTCTACTCGAATCTCACAATTTCTTCCATTTCATTTTTAGGAGACGCCTTATTCTTAGGAGCAGGCGCAGCATTGCTTTCACCCAGAATATACTATTAGGAGAAAACTTTACTACTAAACAGGAATAAAGAACAGAAATGACTAAAAAAGCTTCAAACTCAATCATCTTATTAAAAACCTTTCCATTAGAAAGTATATCTTTGGCACATCTGGATCAGTACTCACTCAGTCTGTGCGTAAAAGACCATCTCTGGCATAGAGTTCCTCGATCTCATGAGACCTGGCTATTAGTATTAAGAAAGAAAAAAAACCCTACCTTGGCACCTTCACTAGATGAAGAGTAAGAGACTTCTATTAGTACCACACCATCAAGCCAAATTGATCATGTGCAATGTCCATCAATGATGGCTCATTTCATTTTAGAATTTGGAAGAACTAACATGAAATTAAGTATATATCTAAGATTTATCCAATCAAATAAATCACACAATCAAAAAGATAAAGCATCCATTTGAAAATTTAAGTTCTGAAAAAATAAATTTTCAAACAACAATTGACAAACAAAGAATGAAGAGTACTAAACCACTGGTATATGTATTCCAAACTTTGGGGATTTAATGTTAAGCTAAACATATGTTTAAGGCCCTGTCAAATCAAGTGAACCACAATGAATGAGATTTTTTCAAAGTATCAACCAGAGAAATCAAAATCTCAGACGTAACATTAATGACAACAAATGACAGGTACGGAAGAACACTGATCCACTCGCATGCATTCCAGAATTTGAAGGGAGTAACGTGAAATCTGGTATCCGTTTAAGGTCTTCTCGATTCAAAAATGCTACTTACGATCTATCAACAGGAGGGATAAAATCTCGAATATAACATCGCCGGTTACAAACAGCAAGCAACAGATCAAGAACGTTAAAGCTGGCATGCACTCCAGCATCCATAGGAACTAAAATCTAAAACTAATGAAATAAAATATATATATATATATTCTATAGAAACCAATTCTGAATATCTTCCATGCAGCTCTGGTGTAAAACCCATAAACAAAATTAAACAGAAGGAATATTGTCATGCGGTAACCCGAAGAAAAACAGTATAAATATTTGGTGGGGGAGAGGGAGAGGGGGGTGGGGAGAGAGAGTGGGGGGGGGGGGGGAGAGGGAGAGAGCGAGAGAGAGAGAAAGAGAGAGAAAGGGCGACACACACACACACGGAGGGGTTGCATGTAAGTCCGCCGAGTTCTGAAACAAAGCAAACAAAACTTTTGATCATGGTCAACACAAGAGAGTAATAGATCCATAAAAATATTCACAAGACTCAACTTTTGTAAAAGAAATGAAAAAAAAAAAAGAAAAAAACCTTCTTGCACCTTACTTCATGTAGAAAGAAGCAAAACAATGCGAATCCGACAACCAATAATCCGAGAAAAAAAAAGATAAATTCGGAATGCCAACCACAAGAAAAGAAATCAGGCTCCAGAAAACAACCACTATTACCGATATTTGAGATTTAGAGACAAGAGAAGAGAGAAAAAGAGATAAAAATGATACCTTTATGGTACCATCGCAACCGCAGGGATTCTCCATCTCGCTTTCCAGCCCTTCGTCATGGCAAATCTTGCACGTCACCAGGCTATCGTTCTTGGTACCGCGGGAGCCGGAGCCCGGACTCTCCACGAGGATCTTTATCTCCGGCACCATGCTCTCCGGCTCCGGCAGCGGTGGTGGCAGAGCAGCAGCTGCCCCATTCCCGGCCCCGAGGGCAGCCGCGCCTGCGGCCACCAAGCTGTCGATGTTCACCGCCACCTCGTCCGACATATCTCTCCCCCCCCCGCTCGCTCACTTCCTCCCTTCTGCTCAAAGAAGCAGTGGTGCAGTGGAGAGGGGAAGGGGGATGGGGGAGGTATAAGTATAGGATTGCATGAGGGGCAGATAACCAAACTGCCCTGAGTTTGGTAACTTCTTGTGTGACGAAGTTGCCCCTTGTAAAGTTTTATTGCAGAACAAAAGTTTTTTTATCTTTCTTTCTTTTTGTCTTTATAGAGCTGGTGAAATCTCTCTCTCTCTCTCTCTCTCTCTCTCTATATATATATATATATATATATATATAATCACTTTAAAAACAAAAGAATCAATCCATGTCTAAGAATTCTTGCTTAAATTTTAGATTGTTTCTAAGAAATTAAAAGGTATTTATCATTTAACATTTTAGTCATTTAATGAATGCATAAATCATGGACTTTTCAAGAGTATATTATAATAATCATGTAATCATGATTGATAGCTACTAGTTAAATTGCTATTTAATAACACTTAATTGATTAAATTAATATATTTTATTAAATCAATATGATATTTTATTATTATTATATAATTAATAATTAACAATCACAAAAATTAAAATATGATTGTAATGCAATAACATAAATTCAACTTAAAAATACCAAAGAAGTAACTTCTTAAAAATTAGATTTGATTCTTATAAAAATAAAAAAAAAATAGATTTGATGCAAGGAAATCTTGCAATTGATGTGTTTGTCTATCAAGGTCTTGATATCTTGCAGCCAGCCATTAAACTATGTGAAATAATGAATCATTATAATGTAAATAATAACTATATAAACATCCTTAAATACCATGGTTATTTTGCAGCAAGAAAACAAAAAAGGATAAAAAGAGAGCATGGTCGGTGCAAGGGTGCAACAGCTGAGCTGCTGTCCAAATTTTAGATTCACGTAAGGGGCAGTTTGGTAATTTTGGACGGGGAGAGAGAGAGAGAGAGAGAGAGAGAGAGAGAGAGGGGAAGAGGTGGGAGCCAGCGGTGCAGGTGGGAAGCCTGAGGGGGACGCCGCTGGGATCCGACGAGAAGTCTTCGGGGCGTCAAAAAAGCGGTCGGCGCCAAAAGCTATCCCCAAATGACGAAGTTATCCTCACAACGTCGCTCGGCCTTTTTCCGCTCAGATCTTTGGCTTCTTCGTTCAACTCCTACTCCTCTTCTGTCTCCATGCCCACCGCTCTCGCTTTAAGCGCCCCACTCTTGTACTTTTCTTATCCTTCTCTTCAGTTACGCATTTAATCAAGCTAATCCCTTCTCCATCTCGCTTGATGTGTCGGTTTGTAGTGGTGGAATACACTCTCCGATACGATACATATTATATATAAAATATGTTGACGCTCATTGTTCAAGTATGGTATATAACTAGATGTATTTAACAATTCATAGTGGGTATAATTAATATATGAATTAAATTTTTTGAGTTTGCTTGAAGTATTGCATGAAAATGGTAGTTTATCTTGCATTTTTACTATATTAAATAGTATATTACTATTTTAGTTTCTATATGTTGGTTAATATTTAGAATACCCTCTTTCGGACTTTCATAACAACCGAGATGAATCAAAATTTTGATCGATCTTGATATCGGTTAACCTCAAGAAAGCCGAAATATCGGACTTAAAAATTAGTGTAAACTGGAGTCTTATTAATATATGCATCATGACTCAAGGGTATGATTAACATGTTAATATCGTAATTAGGTTATTATCGGTGCATAACTTGTCGTATCTATGAGATTACAATACGAAAGTATTCGAATGTCGTTTCGTGTCTATACCATACATTAACCCTAGATTTTGTCTCCCAAACTGTCATATTTATTGTAATGTAAAAGTATTAATTTGTCGTTTTACGACATCAAGTTGCTTAACTATAACTTTGTCGGTCGAATAATCATTTGCTTAATCATATGAAAGCTTTCTCATGTCGTTTACAGCCATGCACAACATTGTTATAGATTTTCCTTCTTCAGTAAGTAATTACACGCTATGAAATAGGAAAGCATTAACATGTCGTCTCGCGGTCGCAAATTATAAGCTCACAGATGTATTTTGTTGTTTTATCACATATGTTGTAGCATAGAAGTGTTTAAATGTCGATTTATAAATAACATAGTCATAGAGACAACTTGCTAAATAAACATGTGAATTGGAAATGTGCGAGTTCTACTTAAGGTGACAATAGCTTCAACTAACCAAGTTTAGTTATGCTTAGTACAAATTTTGATTAATTTGTTTGTAATAGAATTTGACCCAATATTTGCTTAATAGTTTAGATTAGTTTAAAGCAAGTATTATCTTAACCTAGGTTGAAGAGTAGTCTTTATAAAGAGCTAATTTAATGATAAGATGAGCTAATTTGTGTTATGACCAGTGCTTGCTTTCAAGAGAGGCTTAAGTTTGAACTCAAATGGTGATATTTCTATTCCATTTCTTAAGAAACATATTACAAAAAAGAAGTATTAAGAAAAGTATTTAGATCAATTATATGACTAATAGTTTATAAAAATAACTTTGAGGATAAAATTTAGATTGATTATTTCAATAAATAATAAATAAATAAATAAAAGCCTTGAAAAGATATATATATCTTTAACAAAGAAACTATTTATATTACAAGCACTTGAATATGTAAATATTTCCTTGATAGTAAATGGCAGCACTATTGATATTCCCACTTTTTTGGTAAATCAAATTATTTCAAGTATAATTTATGAGTATACACGTATTTCACTACATGTACAGATACAAGTTATTATAACATAAAAAATTCTTTTCTGACAATCTTTGTAATAACCTCTTTCACTATCCCAGTGGTGTTTGGCATTATTGGTATAACCATATGTCATTATATGGCTACGTGTCTATCAAATTGAATTCATCATCTTCTTTTAATACTCAATATATAGACATTCATCTTTTGTCTCAATACTAGACCCTTGATTTTTAAGTTATCACATGACTACGTGGATAATCATATGGCCCATCACATAAAGCCATCTTCTCTTTGTGCTCAACTCTACCTCCAGTCTCCCCTCCTTACCCACAGTATTTTCATTTATATTTATCTTAGTTCTCAACCTTCTATTTATAAATTATTATTGCATGACTACGTGGCTCATTAATTGAAGTCATTTTTTCTATGTGCTCAACTCTATCTTCTCCCTCTTTTTTGCCATGGCATTTTCGCATGCCTTTGTTCTAGCAGCAACTTTTTATTCATAATTTGTCATTGTATGAATGCGTACCTCACCATGTGTCTCATTAAATGAATTCTTTTTCTTTTTCGTGTGCTGAACTCCATCCTCACTTTTCCGTCCGTGTGCACTGTCTTTTAAATGAAAAGCCTGACCATCTTCATCTACTTTTATATATATATATATATATATATATATATATATATATATATATATATATATATATATATATATATATATATCTTCGTTCACTATCTCTTTCGATAAATATAACAAAATAGAGTACTCACGCTTTCTAAATCCATCCTTGAACAATTGAACGTAAATTAGGCTTGGCTCACCATACCAAAAGTCTAGAAAATCTTTTAGGACTACTTTAAGGATAGGTGGATACTTTGCCTTGCTTTAGGCCTAATCTTCTAGCAGTAGAGAATAGGCCTTGTCTTTTTTTTGTAAATACATTTTTGTTGAGGTATATCATCTCTCCTCTGGCTCACATTGATTCTTCACTGATCAATTTTTTTGATCAATATGACATGATGCGCATGCTGATATATTAAAACCAACAAAAAAAATATACTTACATATCCACATGTCTACATACAATCATCTACATGGCACCTCACATTCAAGCCAATTAAGCGAAAATATTATTGGACCTAAATACTACTGGGCTCAGGCCCATCTCTATCCCTAATTGAATCATTCTTTGTGCGGATCCAACCCATTATCATCCCTATTCTTTCGCCGGACGTTGCCTCCCCCTCTTCGGTTTTCAGTTATAACGGCAGCCTAAACCCTTCTGCTCTCTCTCTCCAGCAACGCGGATATATCTTCTTACTCTGTGAAGTTCTCACCGTCAAAATTCAAGAAAAATCGCAATCTTTAGATTGGTTTTTTCTCCCTCTAAATCATCTATAAGCATACTTTTGGAAATCCGATTTCAAATATATGGGATGAAACTTCTGGTTTATTCCGTCTTTAAGTTTTCTTAGGATTATATACTTGGAAATGTTGTTTTGATCTCATATATACGCTTGTTTTCTTGATCACTGGCTATTTGGTTGTGATGTGGGATTTATGCCAACAATTTCATGTAAGAAGAGCTTTAGCTTGAAATTGGTGAAGGAAATCACTCAGTTCTTGATGTAATTGATCGTTTACCTTGGTTGCATCAACTTAAATAGAGAGGTTCCCTTTGATGCGAGAGTTGTAACCAAGAAGAGAGAGACGCATCTTGGAGAGCGTTATTATTCCTAGAAAATTTTAATTTGGATACTCTTAGGGTGTTGACGTATATGGAGAGTTGTTCCGAGAATTAAATATGGTAGATTTAATGTTCGAAAGCACTTAAAGTGAGGTCTGAACTTCCTCAATCATGTAATATGACAAGAAATAATTTTTAATCAAAATAAAGTACTGTACGAGATGGTCAATATTTAACTCTGGGTGTCACACGTTATGAGTTTGCATCTGTGTGTGCATGTACTTCAGATGTCACATGTTACCCTACTAAAGGTTTACGTATTCTTTTAGAGGTAAATATTGTTCTGCCGCTGTAAAAATCACAGTGAGAATTATATTTGTTTTATAGCGGGTTCAACAGTGAGAATTATATTTGTCTTATAGCGGGTTCAAGTGGAACATATTTGATTGATATAGCTCATCATAATTTAACTCTGGGTGCAGTTTGGTTTAGAAGGGAACGCACGTTATGCATCGGAAAATAGTGACCCAATGGAGTACTCGTAAATACTCCTAAGCATTCTTGAACTTTCATGAGCAAGAATCTACTCCTTTTTTATTTTTTTTTGTTAGCCTTTTCAGCATAATTCTTTTGTTATTTCTCTGTTCTTTTGCTGTTTTACTGTTTTATTGGCTTTTCAGCAATATTTGCTAGAAAAAGATACTAAAACTATACTCTACCTAAATAGAGGAAGAGACACCTACCTAAATGAAAGAATAAATCCTACCATGGAGCTCTCAGCTCCACCAATATGACAAACGACAGTGAATCTCTTTTAAACTCCACCTAAATTTTAATTTTCTTTCTTCACCTTCCTAATTATTTTTATCCAGAACCAACGTTAGATACAGAACCATCCAATGAATTCAGCTTTACATTAGAATATAATTTGCATCATGATCCCTCTATGGTTCATACGACCCAACCATAACTGAGTGAGTTTACATTAATTGTGACTTAAAATACAGAATATCATCCAAATGAAATGCTTAGACACGATCATTCAATGTGTGTGTATTTGTGGAGGATTCATCTCTCTCTCTCTCTCTCTCTCTCTCTTCCTTCCATCTCAAAGCAAAGCTGAAATAAGTGGATAATATTTTCTTCATTGATAAGAAATAAGTAGACTGCACTTTGGTTACAAGAGATGTGCAGACAAATGACTAGAGCCTAGCAACACGCCTTGCGTTGTTACTTGTGCTTTATTTCTTTACTTCCCTTTATATCTTGCATGCTGTGGGTTTATGCATGACTGAGTTTCCTAGCAAGTGAGCTTATCCCCTGGTGCCACACCAAAGTCCTTGCAATACTCCTTGTAGTATCTAACACGGGCATTCATCATATCCACTCCCTTCCCATCACACTCGTAACCACCATTGATCTGTCTTATTGTCTCACCAAACCCTTTGCCAGAAGTTATCACAGAGTGCACATCTCGCATCCAAAACCACAAGGCAGCCTTGAACGATGTATTCACGTTGTTAGCCACGGTTTCAGGGTTGTTCAGGCCATCGAATCCGATGCTTTGTCCGGCAGGACCGTAGTTGTAGTTCCAGGACAGTTGAAGAGGGCCACGGCCGTAGTATTTCTTCCCTTGGGCACATGGATATTGTTTGATGGTTCTCTCATCACAGTAGTCGTCCTGGGTTCTACCATTTTTCTCTTCTATGAAACAGAGGTCTGCTTGTGAACAATGAGAAACCAGTCACTAATTCCTGGTTAGTAGAAATGTTTAGACTTGAGAGTGGATATTGATATCAATATAAACAAGGTCCGTAGAACCGATGCCAGATTGGTTCGATTCGAACACGAACAAAACCGAACAAAAAGTATATTATTTTTTTTCTTTTTTTTTAAATTTTTTATGATTTTTAAGTTTGGTGCAGTTTTTTTATGATTTTTTAGTTAAAAAAAAACTAACACAACGAAATGAATCATAATAGGCTGATTTGGTTTGATTTAGACTGAACCAACCAATTTAATTTGATTTAAAATATAATAATTCTAGAAATCGAACGTTTGATATAGGGGCATATGGCTAAATCTGATAGGCAATTGTTATGTGATTATTTTGAAAAATTTGATTGAGAATAAAAAATTTAAAAAAAAATTAGCAATAGCAATGATGATCTCATAAAAGAATGTAAATTTATTAAATTACTGAAAAAAAAATTGAGGCACCAAAGGAAAAGCTCCTACCATTATAGGGCTTTCATTACTCTCTATAACTTAAATGATATAATAAGAGGTAAGGAGATTTTTTTTCTTTTTTTCCTTAATTGATCAATCCTAAAAGATCAAATTTATTACAATGTTTCTAAATAGTAAGAGGGAGAGTGAAATGAGGAGCATCTAGATATACATGAAGTTATATGGTTTAATGGTTGCAACTCTTTCCATCAAAGTGTTCGAATCTGAATCAAAGAAAATTGGTTCTTCAATGATCATCATTTTTTCTAATTGGCATAATGACTGAAATTAAAAAAACCCAACCTTATATAGGAGGCATTAAAGCTCTTCGACCTTATTTAGAACAACTATTGGCCTAAACTATTGAGAAACAACTATCTTATATATTATCTAGAGCAGCTATTGATCTAAGCTGTTAAGAAACAACTAACTTGAGTATTCATGAAAAACCGTTATTGTTGGCCTTCAACCATATCAAATAAAGCTTTCATATCAAATATCAATATGAGAAAATATTAAGTCGACATGTAGACTTGGATTTGAATGCTACCAACCGAACCGTCTTCATAGTTTTAATTAGGAGAAATTCATATAACAAAGGCATGTGACGTTCTTTTTATAGGTAAACGCAACTCTACACCTGTCCAATTTGCAAGAACAAAGAGGTTGTGGTTACATAAAAGAAAATCTCGAAAATATATGGTCTATTTATCAAAAATTTAGAGTTTACGTGGATGGACACGATAACATTCAAGCCTCCCATCTCGACTCCCATTCAATCCTTCATAAGGATCAAAAATTTACCTCCTAATTCCCCGTTTCCATTGTCATAAATGTGCGTAAAATGAAATAGGGCAAGATTGGTTGGCAAATTGCAGTAAAAGAAAAGCAAATGAATGAAATCTTTCATGGTTGTAAAAAAGCTTACGTCCAGTTTCATGGGTGACATGGGCGAAGAAGGCAGCAATTTCCCGCTTGGAGTCGTCGGCAGTGCCGACGCGGCCGAAGCTGGGGTAGGATCCGAGCGCGTCCAGGAACGCCGCCCGCGTGTAGAAGCCCTTGCCAGGGCACCCACTGCCAGCCTGATTGATTATTCCATCGAAGAATTGCTGGGTGACGATATCCCCCACCGCGACGCCGTTGGTCGGCGGCGCGGCCTGGCACGGCCCTTGTTGGCACCCCGGACCGCAGTATTCATTGCCCGTGCCGCAGTACCCGTACTTGCTGCAGCATAGGCCCTGCGAGCACCCGCAATTCTGGGCAGCGGAGGGGGATATTATTATTCCAGCCAGCAGGAGGTATAGGAATAAGGTTATTCCGTTGCATGCCATCTTCTTGGCTCTCTCTAGGGGCTGCGAGGATGAGAGAACCGGGGCCCAGAAGCATAAAAGCATGGAGAGGGGAGACCACCAGCGTTCAGCAGTCACCGTCACATGGTTGACCATGTGATATGTTAAATGAACATGGCTCACTTTTTGGGGGCGTCACATGTTGCCATCCATCTGTTCCACTCCCCCATTAGATTCTAATCTTCGCTGGATTCCAATCTAATCATAAATTTTTATAAAAAATAAAAATAAATTACATACATATTAAATATTTTTTTTAATAAATATTTTTTTTATTAAATATTATTTAATCTAAAGAAGCATTTATTTAAAAGGTAAGAAAAAAAAGTATTCTACGAAAAATTTTACATGCTTCCACTTATTTTTCGAAGCAAAGATTTTTTCACGTACTAAAACTCACCATGATTTTATAAAGTATTGAAGATTGAAATGCATTCTTTTTTTAAAAAAAATCTTATAATTTTCTTATTTCATATGTACCATATAAAAGCTTCAAATATTTGATACTAGCTAATCCACATTTGATACTAGCTTCAAAGGCAACAAGAAATTCCGAAACAGGGCCTAAAAATAGGGATTTGAAGATAGTTTAATGTAGCAAGCACTTTCACAAATGCTACATGATCGAGCATTTCTTTTAAGATAAAATTTAGATGCAGTGCACTGTATGTATGCCCTTCGGTTTCATCTCTCTTCATTTTTTTCAACACCATTTTAGCTTCTATATAAGCATCATATAATGATGAAAAAAAGAAGAAACAGAGAGATGAGGATGGAACTGAAGGGGACATAGAAACAGTGCCCTTCGATTTCATCTATTTCTTTCTATCTTTTTTAATATCATCTTAATCTTTATGTAAGCACCATAGAGGATATATGCGCTGCATCTACGTTTCATCCTTTCTTTTATCACAAGGCAAAATGGATCCAACCACAATACTCTCTCTCTCTCCCCCCCTCTCTCTCTCTCTCTCTCTCTCATCCTACGGTGCAAAAAGTGTGGGAGAAGTGCTTTTCTTATGTTGAACACGAGGCTGAAAGTTACATTGCTCTTTTTGATGTTAATGCCTAGTTTGATCCGGGAGCCGTACATGTCTGACTTTGTTGACAGATAAAGAGGCAAAAAAAAAAGATGTAATTTGCCGCGTGATAAAGGACTGGCAACGGCTCAGTCTTCTCTCTCAAACAAGGACATGAAAGATGACCGAGTTCATGCGATGCTTGGGCTTCTGGACATGAAAGATGACCGAGTTCATGCGATGCTTGGGCTTCCAATTTCCCTTCAGTCTCGGGTCTCAGCCTAGATATCTCACTCATAGCAGTTGAATGGAGATGAATAAGACCGCGGAAAGCCAATGCGGCAACAAGGCAGTAATGATAAACTCTGAGGGTGCCTTCAGCGTACCGTTAAAGGTCTGGTACTATTAAAGGAGGCATTCCTTTGAGGGTGTTTGATATAAGGATTTTTTTTTTTTTTTTAGACGATAATATTTTCTTTCTTTTATTCCTATATTGTTAACCAAGGACAATTAGATAGTTTAACAAAGTTAAAGCATAAAAAATTATTCAAACAATAACTATAATAAAATTTAGATTGATTATTTCAATAAATAAATAAATAAATAAATAAAAGCCTTGAAAAGATATATATATCTTTAACAAAGAAACTATTTATATTACAAGCACTTGAATATGTAAATACTTCCTTGATAGTAAATGGCAGCACTATTGATATTCCCACTTTTTCGGTAAATCAAATTATTTCAAGTATAATTTATGAGTATACACGTATTTCACTACATGTACAGATACAAGTTATTATAACATAAAAAATTCTTTTCCGACAATCTTCGTAATAACCTCTTTCACTATCCCAGTGGTGCTTGGCATTATTGGTATAACCATATGTCATTATATGGCTACGTGTCTATCAAATTGAATTCATCATCTTCTTTTAATACTCAATATATAGACATTCATCTTTTGTCTCAATACTAGACCCTTGATTTTTAAGTTATCACATGACTACATGGATAATCATATGGCCCATCACATAAAGCCATCTTCTCTTTGTGCTCAACTCTACCTCCACTCTCCCCTCCTTACCCACAGTATTTTCATTTATATTTATCTTAGTTCTCAACCTTTTATTTATAAATTATTATTGCATGACTACGTGGCTCATTAATTGAAGTCATTTTTTCTATGTGCTCAACTCTATCTTCTCTCTCTTTTTTGCCATGGCATTTTCGCATGCCTTTGTTGTAGCAGCAACTTTTTATTCATAATTTGTCATTGTATGAATGCGTAGCTCACCATGTGTCTCATTAAATAAATTCTTTTTCTTTTTCGTGTGCTGAACTCCATCCTCACTTTTCCATCCGTGTGCATTGTGTTTTAAATGAAAAGCCTGACCATCTTCATCTACTTTTATATATATATATATATATATATATATATATCTTCGTTCACTATCTCTTCCGATAAATATAACAAAATAGAGTACTCACGCTTTCTAGATCCATCCTTGAACAATTGAACGTAAATTAGGCTTGGCTCACTATACCAAAAGTCCAGAAAATCTTTTAGGATTGCTTTAAGGATAGGTAGACACTTTGCCTTGCTTTAGGCCTAATCTTCTAGCAGTAGAGAATAGGCCTTGTCTTTTTTTTGTAAATACATTTTTGTTGAGGTATATCATCTCTCCTCTGGCTCACATTGATTCTTCACTGATCAATTTTTTTGATCAATATGACATGATGCGCATGCTGATATATTAAAACCAACAAAAAAAAATACTTACATATCCACATGTCTATATACAATCATCTACATGGCACCTCACATTCAAGTCAATTAAGCGAAAATATTATTGGACCTAAATACTACTGGGCTCAGGCCCATCTCTATCCCTAATCGAATCATTCTTTGTGCGGATCCAACCCATTATCATCCCTATTCTTTCGCCGGACGTTGCCTCTCCCTCTTCGGTTTTCAGTTATAACGGCAGCCTAAACCCTTCTGCTCTCTCTCTCTCCAGCAACGCGGATATATCTTCTTACTCTGTGAAGTTCTCACCGTCAAAATAATTAGTAGCTACTTCCTATCATGAAGAACAAATCACATACAAAGGTGGGTCACAAGAGCTGGAAATTTAAAAATCCTTGAAAGAGCTTACCTAGCTCAGTTTCATCATTTTATCATATAAACATGGATGCTCACTGCACATGGATCAACTATTTCAATAAAATGTGCAAATAATAAACTCCTAAGCACTAAATCCATTTCCCAAATGGACAAAGGTTTAACCTTGGAAGTAGATCTATCCAACATGGTCTTGGAAAAACAATGCCATGGTTTGTGATTGCATACTGAAAAAAGAATTAAGAAAGAAATAATTTGAGATATGAAGATTATTCTTATCTACCATAGCTCTCATGGTGGGCTCATGGAAGTTGACGGTGAAGCATGGTCATAATCTCTCTCAGTTTGAGATGGGTCGAATGCCATATAACAAATTCTGAACAGATGACTGGATCTCTCATAAAAGAATGGAGAGGGGGATGGTCACACAGCGGATAGGTAAAAGATTTTAGGTGGCCTTAAATACACATGATCCTGTCCTCATATCAGCTTAAATTTTTGGGTAAGAATGCTAACAGAGGCAGAGATTGGTTCGATATCAAAATAGAAAAAATTATCATTGCAATAGGTAAAGCCTAATGCTTTTCCTCCCACCTGCAGCAATTATGCACAAACATAAGCAGGCTGAGTTGTGTTAAGACGAGCCCCACCTGAGCTAAAGTGATGAGTTCAAATGTAGACCATCATGGATCAAACATCTCGAATGAATACAGAGTAATACTCATTCATTAGAAATTTTCAAACAAAAGCACAAGACTGCATAGTTTATCAAAGTAGCAAGAAAAAATACACACTTCAAGTCTTCAACGAGTCTTGTGTGACAGTTTTTCCTTGGAGGAATTTTTTTAAAAAAATATATATATATGATGGTAAATCCCTAGAGTCTGTTAGCTTCAGTTCACAATGGAGAACAGTGGAGTCCAGAATTAAGCATGAAAAACTAGGTCCTCCTCCAAATTCTGTTCTCGCTTATGAAACAAAGTTGGCTGATTTGCTATAGCCTGAAGAAAACTACAGATAAATTGACATGCTGCCCTCCACCCCAACAAGATTACAAGATTTCAGATAAGAAGCTTCAGCAAATGTAGCAACTGATGTCAAAAGCTCAACATTGGCTATATCAAGTGAAATGTGTTGAAGAGACCAGTGGTCAGTATACTAGATTTTGATGCTTCCCACACGCAATGCAAGGGTCAATATATGAATAACAGAACAAGATCTACAACATTCCCCAAAATTAGACTATACTTGGGAATCGTTTTAGATAAACACAAATGAAATAAAGAGGGTCAACAGATCATCTAAAAGCAGAGATTCTCACAAAGCAGTTGAAAGACCTTCCTTCTTTGGGACCTTGTTTCCTGGAAATGCTTTGCGAGAAATGTCAACCAGTGTGTTAAAGCTATATGGCTCATGCATTGACAGCTCTGACAGCACTTTCCTGTTCAGTTGGATGTTCTCTTTCATCAATCCATGCATAAAATTAGCATAATTCACCTGGCAAAACCGCAAGAAAATAGTATTTTAGTAACCTTATCAGATTTCTATGATAGATACAATACAAGATGATGGCACTAATTCTATCACTTAATAAAAGTAGCAAGAGCTTCCTCTGTGACGAATTTTTCTTCCTTCACTTCTGCTTGTTTAGTCTGTCTCTACATATCTATGGCTATATGGTCAGTATCCGGTCCGCATTTCTTAGCTATCTTGCATTGTGAACAATGAGGAACAAATAAAGGAAGAGTAGAACAAAAACTTTGCTTTGAAAAGACATTCAGCAATTGTTTAATCAATCAAGTAATTGGCAGTGCAAAGTCTGCAGCCAAATGGGACTCCTTGATCTCATTGGCATGGACATCAGAGGGCATATTAATCCACCTTTTCTGTCCATGTAATTTCAGTTTGGAGACCCCTTAGTATGCACCTATGGAGATGCAGTGACCTTGATAATTAGCTTCAAGACATGAGGTATAGAAGAGTCTTCCAAGTTGGCAATATACAATAGATTGGATTTCTCCAAGACTAGTATTATGAATATGAAAACTTCCATACTGCGCGCACACCAGTGATTAATAACAAGAGTGTTCATTATTGATCATTTAATCCTTTCCAAATGAAGATATGAGAAGTGCTTGCACAGCTACACTGGGGAAAAAGATATCTGGGATATGCTAGGAAAAAGCAATAACTGACCTATGAACAAGTAAAAGGTGCTTTCATGTAGCAAAGTTGAGGAAAGCAACACATGCAGGGCAATGAAGAGCATCATGTGAAAGGCAGAGTGCTTTTTATGGTACTATTTGTCCAAAGAATGCAGAATCCATGAGGAACTAGAATTTTTTTAAAAAATAAAGTAAAATTAAATTCCGGTTCCATTCTTGGTTGATATTTGGATGTCTTTGGGAAGTCTGACTTATATTTTGAAATGATTGAAGCAAATTAAAATCCATGGGTAGGTCCAGATCCTATAACTTCTTCAAGAATACTTGCAAATTTTAAAATCACACATGCATTTCAAGCCTGGAAGTAATCATTTTAAAGATCTTATTTCCAACAAGTTTTATTGTTTCATTGCTCTTCCAGTTGTTACGGTCCTCAAATTAGACCAAATTTGATAGAGGTGTCGTTCAGGAATTTACCAAATTTGAGAAGCAGGAAGTCGATAATTTTATTGAAATGTTTTAAGATTCCTTTAAAGCACTTTCACAGATCAAAATGTACAAGCTAGACTTCTACTAAGGGATGTAAGTGCTCCAATTATCGGAATCATGTAAGTAGCTAGGTCACTTCAATGGTAAAAGAAAGTCTTATAATTATTTTACTTCATTTATTCCCATAAAGAAATGATGATTCAATATTACCCCATGCAAGCGTGTGCAAGCATTGATCCTCTCGATCCAGAGGGACCGCATATCCCTCTTCTTGTTGCGGCGATCTCTGTAGGAGTACAGCAGGGCCTTCTCCACCTTCTCTCTTGCTATCCTTATGCAATTTTTCGCTCTCCCCCTGAAGCCTTTTGCCAACCTAAAAATCTTGTCCTTGTTAATCATTTCCTCCTCCTCTAGCTCCCTCTTCTTCTATCCCCCTAGCATCTTCCTTTACCTAGAAGCCATAAAGTTTCTCAAATCACTTCCTTTGATCTCACAAATCATTTATCGAATTTTAGAAGAGATCAAAATGCTTGAAATTACGTCTTAAAAAAAAAACACGAAAAAAATTCACCTGCCAATCAAGAACGGAGATAATAACTCGAGATTGGATCATCATAAGATGGAGTTGTATCAAAATACTTCTTTCTTTTTTTTTTTTCCTTGAGGTACAAGATATAATGCATTTTCTTAGGCATAAAGCTCCAGCTGACTGCGAGAGGAATGCAAGAAAAGTGGAGGAGAGGTGTTCAAAGGCTGTGGTGGCGGTGGCGGCAAGATTTTAAATATCAGTGGGATGGCCAGGCGTCCCACCATCCCAAGTGCTGGGATGAGACAAGCAGGAAAATAGAACGGAATGGAACAAGACATTCACCATCTCAAGGAATCCCATTTCATAGAAAAATTGGCTTTTGTTTTTAAGAGAAAAAGATCGATTCTTTTCCCGATAAGAGGAATAAAAATCGGATTTTTAAGCTAATTGTAATCTAGGAGCAACTAACACGAAGGGGTTGCGACCGGAGGCAACGTGGCTCTTGCAGAGGCCGCAGACCTTTAACAAACGGGCGGCCTCCACCACCCCGAAGTCGCCGGAGTTCCGGTGGTGGCCGGCGCCCCACGGGGACACCCACGCCTCCAGCCAGGCTAATCCGGCGGCCCCTCCGTACCTCCTCTGCCGAACGCTCTACCGCCGACGCCCGCTACCGGTCACTGGTGGCCCTGGCCCCGTGGAGAGTACGAGAGAGAGGGAGGAAATAAGAGAGGGAGAGACTGACCTCCGTCGTCGTCGACCGCCTCCAAACTCGCCACCGCCGTAGTCTCCGGCCGCCGAAGATGGAGGATGGTCGGAGATTGAGAGAGCTGCCGTAGAGAATAGAGAAGAAGGGGGTTGCAGATGGGCCGGATCCGGGCAAGGCAAAGGGACGCCTTCTCTCTCTCCTTCCTAATCTTCTGCACGTGCATAGCACGTGAGAAGACATTTACTTGGGTAATTACTTCTCTGAAACATATTCTTGCACGTGAGAAAAATTTTGGAGCCCTTGTGCTTTCAAGGCATCATTTTTTTTTTTTTTGGGGTAAAATTTTTAATTTATAATTTTTTAAAATATAAACCTTTGAATGTTCAAATAGAGCTAAAATTCAATGGTTAACACTATAATGATATATATATATATTAAACAATTAAAATGTTCTTAATTTTTAAAATCTATCTTAATTAAAAATTAGTGGAACAATTTTCACCAATGCATGCATGGACCAATTTCCATCTAATAACTCTAAGGGAACCATATGGTGGATTGGTAATTACATCCACAAATGTGTTAGAACTCTTGAGAGGCTGAGAAAAAGAGTTCAGAAAAAAGATATTTAGAGACATTAGACCATTGTAGTTTTTCTTAAGTTATATTTTTTCTAAGTTTTTGGATCCAAAATAATTGGCCAAAAAGCATGGTCTCAAGGTCTGATCCATTATATCCCATTCTAAATCTATAGTACGGTGTCATTATTGGTATCAAAACAAGATTAGATACAATACATGAGAGATGATTCAAACTGAGTGGAATTACTCTATAAGGCTTAAATTGGTGTTAATATAAAATTCTAAATAGATGTGAGTTTGATGTCAAATTGAGATAGATGAGATGTCATATAATAAATTCTAAACAGGCCATCATGGAATAAAATGTAATACATATCATTGGAAGAAGTGTGTTTGGGTCCTGTATATTGGGTATCTTGACATAGCTGAAGTGTCACAGATTAACACCAATGATTCTTTTCTACTAGGACACATTTAGTGCATTCTATCATGTTTCATGTTCAAGTGGTCTGGAACAAAATTGGGCTATGAACAGTACATATGGCCGGTACCCTACTTACAAGATGTTTGCACATCATCTCATCAAAGCACTTCAAATGAGACAACTTTTTTTGACAGAATGCTACCTTGCAAAATTTAAGCACTGTCAATATAAAATAGGTAATGCTCAAAAATTTTTCTTCCTATCGATACAAAATAGGTAATACTCAAAAATTTTTCTTCCTAACAGTCAACTTTTATTTGCTCGCAATTTATGCTTTAATAAGCCCTCAGATTCTCATCAAAGTTTTTATAATCTTCTTTCTTCTACCTCCTATCCTTAAACTCTATATAATTTATAATAATTTTAATAAAATTTTGTGGAAAAATTCTTTTCCCTAATTATTTCATTATTTGTTAACTATCATTTGCCGCATTTGTTTTATCTCCATAAATACATCTTATTTTCACAATGTAGTGTATGTAAAATAATTTATGTTATTTATATACTTTTTTTTGCTAAAGAATAATAATATGAGTTATATCACTATTCTTTCAATTGAATAATAAGAATATTCTTCGCTGTCAAACTATATTTCTATTCTATCACTCTGAAAAATAGGAATATGGCTATATTCTTATTCTTTTACTTTTATAATTCATAAAAATAATAGGATATGAGTCATAAATATCTTTCTTTTTTGGTTTAAGAAAAAAATAAAAAATAATGGTTAATGGATGACTTTTTGATTTCGAAATCTTTGCGGATCTAATGGTGGATAAGATGATTGAATTCGAGCTTGGCTAGATAAGAATATAATAAGTCTCTTTCTCTCTATGCAGAATAGATATAACATGTCCAAAAACAAATAGAATCATGTGGAAAAAACATTAGCCTAACTGTGTAGGACTAGCAAAATGCTAGACATGTAAGAGCTAAACACAAAATGGCAGTAGAAGAAAGGACCATGTATTAAGGTTACATATATTTATTTCATATGAGAAGCTACAGTGGAGACAGGGGGCTGCACCACCCCACAATCCAGATAATAGTTCGATGTCACAACAGATTGCTGTAAATCTTTATTAACCTTCCAGGTTTCTTGTAATGGATTAAGTCATCAGTGAATCTTCTAGCAAGTGAGGTTATCTCCTGGTGCCACACCAAAGTCCTGGCAATACTGCTGGTAGAGTTGAACCCGGGCATTCATCTGAGCCACTCCCTTGCCATCACACTCATAAGCACCATTGATCTTTCGAATTGTGGCTCCAAATCCTTGGCCAGAAGTTATCACAGTGTGTATATTTTCCATCCAATACCACAAGGAGGACTTGAATGATATGGTCACATCATTTGCCACGGTCTCAGGCGAGTTCAAGCCATCAAATCCAATGCTTTGTCCTGCAGCGCCGTAGTTATAGTTCCAGGTCAGTTGAAGAGGGCCACGGCCATAGTACTTCTTCCCTTGGGCACAAGGGTATTGAGTGTAGCTTGTATTACAGTAGTCCGAGGATTGGTCAGTCTCCTCTATGTAGCACAAATCTGCATGGAAAAAGAAAAAGAAAATTTAGAGCCTGTTAGCTTTTTTTTTTTTTTTTTGCCCCTCTCTGTCTCTGCAATGAATGACTGACATATCACATGGAGATTGATATTAAATACAGCATTTGCATAAAACCTTAGCTGTTTTTTGCTTTTATTTCACCAAAACAAGAAACCTTTGCTGCTAAAAGCTTTAAAGATTTTATAAATAATTTGAAGAAACAAAAATATTTCATCATACATGTTTTTCAATTTAGATCGTTTTTCATCTTGTTTTTGAAAACAGAAACAGAAATGGAAGCAATAGTAAACATGCTTATAGTTTAGTTGCTCTCTTGCTTTGTGGAATACAGAGAAATCTTCAGCATGTGAGTTGCATGTGGCCAAATCTGAAGGTGAGTATTTAACAGATAGTCATGATCTGATGTTTCAATAAAAATTGATTAAAAATTTTAAAAGACTCCTGAAAAATCAATAACTGACAATTGCTATCTCAGGGACATAAAATTTAATCAGATTATCAAGATAACTAAAATTTCAAAGTAGAAGTCCTTATGTCTCTATATTTCTTTTTTCTGCATAATCTCAAAATATATTTGGTTTTCTCTAAAGTTCAAGTAAGAGAAGTATGATAAAATGTTCATGCAAAGCATTTTAAGTCTCTGCAATGTTTAGCAATTACTCAAGTAAAATTTTAAAGATCCAAGATTTAAGTCTTGGAGTACTCCAGCGACAAACCCTTGGAAAAGGGATGCCAACCAGTTGAACCAATAATTATAAGCCATATAAAGCATGCATACTTGCAAGAATATCAATAAAAGATTATACCTTCCATATTTTGAAGTTGTCAAGTTGGTTGTATTGGTTTATAATCTAATTGTTAATCACATCTCTCCACCAAAGAGGAGGCTCGTGTTTGAACTCGAGAATTTTTTAACTATGGGATACCACTCATTTGAAAAGAGAGCTCAGGTCCATGCTATATTTAATTCCTATTAAACTATCTTGGTTTTAGAATTTTTTTTTTTTTCATTTTTTATATACTCTGTTGCAAATATAGCCTATTGCAATTTGTACTTTGAAATCATTATTCCTGCATACACTTTCCAAATCATCTTGTTTTGTATGAACGTCCTCTTATTAGATTTTTTGACTAATGATGTTAATAAACAACTATAGTTATTTATTAACATCATAAATCAAAAATCTATCTACAGTGATATTTATATAAAAATAAAAATAAAATATATGCATACGTATACATACATACATATATATAAATTTAGAATTTGATTATCTTCTTCATCCTTTAATTTACATGAATTTTGATTTCATTCCATCATTTTTATCTTTGAAATTTATGAATTAAACCAATCCAAGAAAAGAGGAAGTAATCTGATCTAAACTTGGACCTTAAATAAAAGGATGTTCAAGAGTGGACCTTTAAATTGATGGGATTGAAGCTTGATCACCTCAAGAATGGCAAACCTAACTCTGTACTGAAACTAAATATAAAATGCTTGCCATACAAAATATATAGCAGTGAAACTAGTAAAAAACTTACATCCGGTCTCATGGGTGACATGGGCAAAGAAGGCGGCCACCTCCTGCTTGGAAGTGTCCTGGGACCCGTCCTGGGCAAAGCCAGAGTAGGACCCAAGGGCGTCCAGGAACGCCTGCCTCGTGTAGAAACTCTTGCCGGGGCAAGTCCCGGAGGCCTGATTCATGATGCCGTCAAAGAACTGCTGGGTGACGAGGTCGGCCACCGAGACGCCGCCGGACGCATAGCACGGGCCTTCTTGGCAGCCGTCGCCGCAGTAGTCGCTGCCGGTGCCGCAGTAGCCATACTTGCTGCAGCAGAGGTCCGCCGAGCACCCGCAGTTCTGGGCGGTGGTGGAGGCTATGCCGGCGAGCAGGACGCTCATCAGGAATAAGATTATACTACGTGCCATTTTGCTGGCTGCTCTCTATGGGTGGATGGAGCGGTGGAGTTGTAGCTGAGAGGTATTTATAAAGTGCTGAGAAATAAAAGAAAGAGATAGAGGGTTGGAAATTGGAAGCATCTTGGTGACTTCCTTGGATATCTTGACCAAAGACTTTCCACGGCTGCAAGTTCGCCATCGTTGAAGAGTAGTAATGCACGGAAATCTAATCAAGGAAGGAAAAAAATAAATAAATAAATAAATGGATCATTGGAGCCAAGCTTCTTTAAAAATTAGAAATTAATTTTTTTATTTTAACAAAATTTATTGATAAGGATTAGCATTAATTCAAACAACCTTATCCATTTAGTTCCTGATCCTCATAGGATAAGGATTCTAATTAGCATTATTTTCAGCATATGAGAGAGAATTGAGAGAAAGAGAGGGAGAATCAAGATATTTTTTTTTTCTTTCATTATTATTATTTATTTTAATTGGTGCTGGACCAATGCATTTGATTTACGTCGAAAAACATACCGTTTTACGAGCAGTCAAAGTAAATATAAGAGGAGATAAAATAATACTTATATGTTTACAATTATTTATATCCATGAAAAAAATATATATAGGTATAAAAAGTTAGTTAACTTATCTACTTTTATTTTTAATTCTATTTAATCCTATATAGCCATTATGAATTTTATTAGAGTTAGAAAGTCTAATTATTAAACTTATATCCGTATATGTATTCAGATCTATTAAAAATAGATACAGGTATGCATTTTTTTCATCTAATTCATGTCTCCATCCGAACTTGTCAAATATAAATGAATGATGTGAACAATGTTGATATCCAATCCACATCCAATCCATTTTTCAGCCAGCATTTGCTTTCAGGTCCACCATAACACTTTGCCGAATGGAGCGAAAGGGGAATAGTTTGTGGACTTCTGTTGGGGGTTGGAAACATCCTGGTGGCTTCAGGGACGATTTGGTCAGGACTTCTATGCCGAGGGACCGCTTTGCCAGGACTTCCAAGCCGGGGGTGGGGAGAATAGTTGCGGTCTCTTGTTGGGTCGTCGTGCCAAACGCTACCTAACAGCCGTTGCAGACTGAACTAGTCGTTGGTATAACGCAGCAATATTTTATTTTATTTTATTTTATTTTATTTAACAAAAGCGTTGCGTGAAGACTGCTGGTGAGGAATTGATCAAAGAAAGTTAGGAAACTTATTTTGAATGCTCTGTCACTCCAGTACTTTTGAGGCGTTATCTAGGGAATACTTGGGAGGTAAGAAACCCTTATGGTTTGGGTTTGTAATCGTATGTTCAAACTTTCATCTCCTTTTTTTTTTTATTTTTTCCATTATGTTCTTCCAACATAAGAAAAGGTGGAAAACATGTTGGACACATTCGGTTCGCTGATATAGAGATGGAAAAATGGGAATAATGACCCTCTATTATTCTCATTATGTGGATTTGGTTCACAAAATCTTTATTTCACACGTTTTAGAAGATCGGCATTCTATCCAACTTCTAAAAGTTAGGCTCTTATTCTCATGTAAACTCCTATTATTCAAAGCTTGCTCTCGGCAAGGCTTTTTTTTCTCCCTCTTTCCCGAATCTCTCTTCACTGTAGACACCGAAGCAACTCTACCATTGCTATCACTTCCATTATTGATCATGCCACCACTTAGAGAGGCGTGGATACAGTGTTTGAAGAGGTATTGTGTGAGAATAAGCCCTTTGGGATAGCTTACTTTAGATTAAAATTTAATTTCATTAGATTAAAGCTAAAAAAAATCAAAAATTATAGTAATTAGAATTATTGATTGAATCTATTTATGATATGTAGTATTGAATTAGCTTTTTAACGTATCTTAAATCATTCAAATTAAAGTTCAATTGATAAAGTTAGAAACAATCCTATACATATTATCTGGGCTGACTAATTTTGAGAAATTATAAAAATGTCATTTATGGAGATAAAATGATTATTTTTGAAGTTGTTATTCAAATTTTTATATTTTAAAATCATGTTAGACGAGTTAAAAGTTAATTTTGAATCAAAATTCTATTTTAAATAAGTAATAGATATTTATTTCTTTAATTTTATTAAAGAAATTAATATTCCATTAGAATTATTGGTTTTAGAAGATTAAGGACGCTATGAATAGTAGGAAACATCATGATTCTAGAAAATATTTCTATAAATAAAGCTTTTTTAGTATCAAATCAATAGTTTAGAAGGTGAGGTTGAAGATCAAGAAGGGTAATATAGTCCTTGAGCGTCAAAATTTGAGAATTAGTTCCCATCAATTTTATTTGAAGCACATAAGTAACCTAATTATATTTAGTCTGCTTTTTAAAATTATTTATTTATAGAAAAAATTAAATTAAATAAGTTATTAACATATTCTTATATTTTGAAAATCCATATATTTGGTTTTATTATATTTGATAATTATATGAAATTTGTTCTAAATTTTTTTTTTTTACATCTAGCATTCAATTCGAAATATATTATAAATATATATTGCCATAAAAAATGATTTCAAATTTTATAAATTACTTTGTATATTTTGTTTATATGAAAAATTGGATCAAGTAAGTCTAATATGTCACGTACTTTATGTAAATAGTTTATACATTAAACTTTATAGTGAGATTTGTGAAAATTTTGTCATGAATTATTTTTTAACACTTAGAAATATATGAGTAAATTTGTAAATTATGTATATGTGAAATAAGTTATTTTAAATATATACAAGTTATTAATTCTCAGTCTAGCTGTATTTTGTGATATGTGAACCCGGCCTATTGAGATTTGTACAAAGGCTTGCGATACTGAGACCCTTATCATAGGGATATACGTGGTTTCTATTGTGACCCATACTATAGAATTATATACGATTTTCATTTTGTGGTCCTGCCATAAGATTTGTATGTGGCCATAATTTATTGATCAAAGGGTTATTATCATATCATTTGAAACTCAAGTAAACCTTATTTGCTAAAAGAAAATAAGAAATTTTTTTTTTTCAAAACTTGTAAGACATTGATTTTTACAAATTATTTGATTATGAGTATTTATTTAAAAATATTATTTTTAAGTATTATTGTAATAAACATATATTTTAAATTGTATTATTATGCTTACTTGATCCCTCCAAAGGTTATTATAATTTACTGACTGGGCATTAGCTTACAAAAATACTTAAATATTTCTATTTTAGATATCGAATTATAGGATAAAATCAGGTAAAAGCTGGCCTATAGATTCTAATTAGAGATATGCTAGTTAGAAAATTGATGCAGATTTTATTTCAAAATTATGATTTAGTTATTATATTAAAATTTTATTTGAATTTTCTATTACTGCCATCATAGATGTAATATTTGAATTTGATCAATTTTATGGAACATTATTAGTAAAATTAAATGGATTATTTAAAGTCAATTTTGAATAAGATGCCTCGTATGCCATAAAATTTTAATTCTATATACATGCGGTAGATTATTACATCCTAAATCTATCTTTGGATCTGAGCGTGACATGCCGATGTTGGATAATCGAGAAGCAAAAGGCCTTTCAACTGAAATTCTTGATAGAGGAGAAGCTTTGATCCTTATTACTCAAGTATACAAAATGCATCACCCAACTCCACATTAAATAAATGCGATGGAATCTCTTAAATGGTCCTCGACCTGAAGATTCTCTATGTCACACTCTTCGACTATAAGATTCTATGTCTTCCATACTTCTTCCTCTCCTCCTTCATTTGGTACCAATATAAGACCTTTGCCCTTATCCTCTACTTGGCTAAGTCCTTAACTTTCTCCATCACTATAGCCATGGTCAAAGTCCTGACCAACTCCTCCTGCTTCTCCTCTAACTATACACACAAATATAACTTCAATTTCTTCCTTGCCTCGCAAAAAAGGCTACCATTATAGTTGAGGTATTGAAGGCGTTTCGAACTATTTGCACATCATGCCGTCTTCTTTGTTCGTGCTAAAAATATGTTGATTCAAACTTCCCTTGCTATATGAATCGAATGTAAATAGTGGGAATTGAAATTCTATTTCTATCTCGATTTTTATGTGAACCAAATATGGATACGAAAATTGAAATAACACATCCATGGACCAGGGAATAGAATCCTCTACCCATCCTACCCGTAATTATGAACCAAACGTGCCCGTTGTTCTTTTATTTAGCACTTAATAACTGTTAGGTTTCCCTTTCTGATATGAATGCCTGATCTAAGCCGAGAGCAAATGGTGGTGGTCCAGCGTTGTTATCAGAGAGACGGGAAAACCATAACCAGCCCTCTAGTGGAGGACAAGCGGCTGTGAACTCTTTTTTTTTTTTTTTTCCCCTTCCTCTGGACGGGGTTTACTGTCCTCCTCCCACTCAAGTCTCAACTAGAATGACCCATGCACACTTGGGCATGGTTGGCAAACCATGGTGCAACATTTGGACTGATAGCTTCCCTTGCCAGCTGCTCATAATGCTCGTGAAACAACTCCAGATTACGTCGAGGTCTTAATTGTGAACTAATTCTGCATCCAACCCAGAGCCAACAAAACGAAGCTGCATGTCAGCCCACGTAGCTTTGCTATAATACAAAACCATCTAGGACGCAAAAGCCAAACCCTTGGTTGAATCATAAATGAGTCCAGAATGGTCATTGTAACAATTTGATTGCATCCCCAGACCTATTCGCCTGCATCCTCCTAACATGAGTGGTCAAAGGTTGGAAGAAGTATTCAAAGAATTAAGGGTATATAAAACAAAGTCAATGATGGGACCTCTTTATTACTATGCTAGTTTTCCCAATCAAATTTAGCATCTTCAAGCATGTAATGCCAAAAAATTTTTAAATGGGCATGAAAATATAAGAAAGACATGTAGAGATGACAATTTCAACTAAGGATTATAAGTATGAGAATGAGGACTGGATTATTTTTATCTTTATTAGAAAAAACGAGAAGAAACGGGATTAAGTATATCTTTACCTCACCTTGTCTCCACCTCATTGGTCTCATACTTTAGTATTATAATATCCCTCCTCTCCTCTCTCTCTCTCTCTCTCTCTCTCTCTCTCTTTATATATATATATATATATATATATATAACTCTAATCTCTCTCTTCTTTCAACTATATTTTTTTTCTCAGTTATATTATTAATTTTATAATTTTTACTAAAAACTTAGGCATGCAATTCTAAGGAGTGGTGTGATACCCTAAATTTAGTCCTACATTGGATTAGAAATAAATGTGCTATATGTTTATAACTCAAGTCCACTTGCTACCCATTAACTTCCATTCGAGTTTTTAGGTCACATGATTTCGCTTCGCTAACGAGTTAATTAGATCAGCAGGTGGGCTAGGAGCGTTATAAATGGTATCAAAGCCGATCCGAGTGTGCGGAAGTTAGTAGGCATGAGGAAAGGACTATCCATGGGACTGGTGATAGAGTTTCGTCGTAGCGTGGAGCTACTTTGCAGCACTAACGACGAGAACGTTGCATTATAAGGTCCCAAATTTAATCCCATATTGAAGGAAAAAGAAATGTATTTTTGAGCCATATAATTTTGTCCTACTAATGAGTTAATTGTACCGACAAGTGGACTTAAAACGTTACAAGTATGACAGAGTTGGACGGGGTGAGGATGGAGACAAGATGGGGATGGAGCAAGAGCAGAGATTTTTTATTCATCCTGTAACATGTATGAGGATGAAAAAATATCTTTATTTATGAAACGGACTGAAAATAAAAATTATTTTTTTAATAAAAATAGAAATAAAAATTAAGGTTTATATCCTATCTATTTCGTTGCCATCCCTACTAAAGATATCTGGTAATTGGGAAGCGAAAGAATGCATGTACCGTTCATTTCATTTACCAAGAAAAAAGATCATACCATGGTGATACACCAGACAGAAGCAAGAAGGTGGTAAAAGGGTTTACCAGACGCTACGTTAACCATGCATCAATTGCTGTGAATCATCACCATTTGGCATTTTAGATGAACAGTTGATAAATTTCACCAAGTACTGGTGAAAGGTGGAATGACCCCTCTACCTCCGAATTTTAAGGTCCCTCAAAATTTCAAAGCCATCTTGAACAACCTGGTCTTCATATCAAGCAACTCTTCTCAAGACTGGACATGAACTCAAGGGTTACATGGTATCTCAGTCTATTCTGCACGCCAAACTTCGAAAGCTCAGCTCTGATTCAACTTTTGAACTTCCAGCCAAAATAATTTTAAAAAAATTAACATATTACCTATCCTATTGGATTAGATTGTATAATTTGGAACCTTTCTTGCGTATTAGTTTTGGTGAAAACCTATTAAAAAGCATTGTAATGTAAAGTAAAGGATACAAAATTTATAAAGAAATATTACAAGATGATGCAGGAAAAGTTGATGAAACGCCATAAAAGTAGGGTCATGTACAGGAAAATTTTGGTAAAGTTTTTTACGTTCATGGGGCACTGGGAGCCAAGCATGATTGGAGAACTCATAGGGGCAGTGAAGAATAATTGATATGCTTAATTATTATGTAAATATATATTGTAAATGAGTGATGAAACATAATTCATAACAAAATTATGTAAAAAAGAATTGTTATAAAGATAGATATATACGAATTAAGAGAATATAAAATGAACCTTTTTTGACATGCTTTTTTTTTTTTTTTTTAAGATGACAAAAAAGATTTTAGAATCTAAGGATGGCCATTCTCCATACATCAATATCCAAGATGTGTGTCAATTGTATTGAAGGCTTTATATATTGTAGGTTTCATCTGAAAAACGTGCAACAATGTTTGTCAAAAAAATCGTGGCATCAAAGACCAGAGAAAAGTTAAACTACAGGTGGAACAAAAAAAAAAAAAAAACTTTTTAGGGTGAGAAATAGAAAAATTGGCTTCAAATTTGGAATGGTTGGATGGCAAAGAGGGAGAACGATAGCCCGATGTGGGAGTTCACCGGAGAGTGAGGGAGAGAGATTACACGGTGGCAGATGATTGAAGATGGCAAGGAGAAGGAAGCTGACTCTTGAAGTATGACTTAATCAATTTAATATCTAACATAATATGATAAAGTTGAGAGGTTCTCAGCTTCTCTTCTCCTCACACCATATATATAAATTTATATTAAATAATATTTAATATGTAAAGTTTTTCTTCACCCAAAATTATTTTTTATAAATTATTTAATTAACTAATTTGATATAGTGGTATCATAGTTTTTCTATGTAACAGTTTTTCAATTTCTAAATATGTATAAATTTTATTTTATATCAAGCTATTAAGTATTTTCATTTTTTTAAGGCCAATGTAGATTCTTAATATTTTTTTAAAATCTTTTTTATGAAAAAAAAAAGTAAAAATAGATTCTTAAAAAAAAAATTATTATTATTATTATTATTATTATTATTATTATTATATTATTTTATTTTATTTTATTTTTTTGGTCATCCCTTTTCTTTTTTTTCGATGGACAACCAGACAGAAGTAAACCAAACCAAATAAGAACTTTGGACTCTAATTAAGATAATCCTAATTAAATAAATATTACGACTCTATGTCTCGTTTAATCTCCAAGTGAGTTTACTAATGAAATCAGATGATTATTTAAAATCCTAAACCCAAACCAATCTTATCGGGTTTGGGTGGAAGTCTTCTCGGATCCAATCTGTACCTAACCCGGCGCCTCCAGGTAAGGTGACCCGTCCCCGGCGCGCTTTCGCTTTGCCGGCCTTCATCGTCCCTTCCCTCCTCTCCCTTCCTCCCGCGCCTCGCCGCCAATTCTTCGCCATGGACTTCGAATCGAACTACGAAATATCCCGCACGGTCGAGATCATTCGCACCAGAAACTTCACCAAAGTCGCGTTGCAGGTCCTTCCTCTCCCGCTCCTCTCGATCCCCAATTGCTTTGTTATATCGAGAAAAACTCTAAACCCTAGGGTTTTAGCCTCCTTTTCGCATATTCTTATCTCAATCCTCCTGCCCAAAGTTCTCAAAATTTGATCTTCGTTTCTAGTTTCCGGACGAGCTGTTGAAGGACTCGACGAGGGTGGCGAAAGCCCTGAGGACCGAGCTCGGGAAGGGCGTGCGCTTGTACGTCCTGGCGGACACGACTTATGGTAGCTGTTGCGTTGACGAGATTGGGGCTTCTCATGTGGACGCCGACTCTGTGGTGCATTATGGCCACGCCTGCATGAGCCCGTGAGTTCTCATCGAGTTTTGCGATTCTGGGTGGTTGGGGTTTTCGACTTTATGGGCTTGTGATTCGAAAGGACCGTGTCTTTTAGGGTTCTCTTTGTAGATTTTAGCTTTGTAGTTGATAAAGATGGGACTTCTGGCAGGCTGCGTGCTCAAAAGATTTACTGTGTTGGGTCGTGGATATCTGGGTTTAGATCCTGCTGTTATAGTTTAATGATTTACAACTTTCAGGGTTTAGGTTGGAACATTAGTTTTTAGTGAACCTTTGATGTGTCGAAAGTTTAAGGGTTTGAAAAGGTTGTGTCTTTTAGGAATAAGTGGGGAAGTGATTGCCTAAGTGGTGGAGATAGAATGGACCTTTGCGCTGCATGTTGTTGGGTGGGTTGATTGGTTTTCGGAAGTCGTAGTCTTCTGGTTTTTAAGGATTTTAGTTTTAAAGATCGTATCTTTAGTCTGGGAATTCGGGGCTTATGTGTCTTGAGTGGGTAGTTTAGTTTTCTGAAGAGTATTAATGGTAAAGGTTTTGTGTTTTGGGTCTTTAGTTCCTATATTGTTTGAGTTTGAATTGAAATGCTAGCTCGTGGGTTTATAAATTGCATTTATGGGTTTTCTTGATGAAACCATTTGCTTGCACTCATATCTTGGGGTTTGGAAATAAACAGCATGGATAATTGACACTGTAATATTGGGTGGCAAGGTTCATGGCTTTGAGGATTATTGTGTTTGAAACGGCTTTGTATTGTACGGCTTTGGGCATGACATTCTTTTTTGCAACCCAAATGCTTGTAATGTTTTACCTCACGGTATTTCAAGGAATCTTTCATAGTTTCCTTTCCTTTTGTCCTTTCAGTGTTTGTTCAGTCAAAAATTTGTTTCTTCAACTTAAGTGACATTGATTTATGTTTAATGTTATGTTAAAATCGGGTATAAGGAGCCTTTTTTGGGCTTTTTCTTTTGATGCACTTTGTTGATGTATATTATTTTCTTTGTCAACAATGTTTTGCAGAACATCTACTCTACCAGCTCTATTTGTTTTTGGGAAAGCCTCTATTGATGTAAATGCTTGTGCGGAGTCTTTACGTCACTGCTTGTCCACAGCCAACAAGTCCATACTGGTACGGATTGAATAACTTTTTATTCTTACATCGATGTTGGTTATATTTAAATGAAATTGAATCAGTATTATCACTTTCTGCTTCATCACTTTCTGCATAAGCGCATGTTTCAAGGTGACCAAGATTTGCTGTGCCAATACAAGGCACTATTCTGGTAGCTTACCAGCATGGTATGGGTCCGACTTTTACACCTTTCATTTTGGCACATGGCACACCATTGGAGTTGAGACAGCAGCTGTACCTTGTATCACTTCATTACTGTGTCATGACTTGGTATCTTGCTAGTACCGAATGGTATGCGCTCTGTACCAGGTGGTACTGATCGGTATAAACCTTGATGATGGCAGATGTTGGCACTGTGCAAAAGTCTGGAATAGATAGGCACATGCTACAGGAGAACATTTTTTGAACATGATAAAGTAAAAATTACTTAGAATTGGTAAAGCAATAACCTAATACGTACTTTTTAAGGAAAGCCCTAATATTATTTTTGCCTATTTTCTGTTGTGAAGTTTATAAGTTCAGTATGCATCTTCCTCAAGGAAAAAAAATAATGAGTTTGTTATATTTATATGTCTTCCTGCTTGATGCAACCAAAATATATGCATTCTTCAGGATTCCTGTGGAATCCTGTGTCAAAATAGATGGACCTGGTAAGGGCTCAAGTAACACAAGGATTTGCTTGTTCTTAAGGATCCTTTGGTTATGTTCAAATTTTCAGACAATCCAACATCTGAACATTTTAGGCCTGCAAAAATCTGTGATCTCAAAAAATAATTTGTCGGTGCAAGTTTTCTTTTTAATATGAACTTGCATGTACTTCTCATTAAATATGTTATTATCAATGTCATTGACATCTTAAAGCTAATAAATATTGTTTGTATTTTTATTTAGCCAAGATATGCATCTTCCAATGACTAAGTGAGATATATTCAATATGAATTTTTTTCCTGTAATGTAGATCTAAAAACATTATCTGCACAGATTTTTACTTTTTTGAAAACTAAAAGATATATGCAGTGGATGTTGCTGCATCCTTTTGATTCTCATATGCTTCTTATCTTGCTTCTTGCAATGTATTTTCATTTTTTAATCAACAGTGATGTGTTGCTGGATTTGTGCATTTCATGTTCAATATTCATGTTTATTCTGATAAATGGCTCTCCTATTTGTGATTTTTTTTGTCCTTCTTCCAAGTTCCCTACTTCCCTTAAGTTTCACTGCCCTTCTTCGGCCCTTGCCTACAAGTTATGTATTTCTTTGTGTGGGAACCTCCTTTGATCTTCATCTTGGACACTATAGTTCTCTTGATGTTCTATCACTTTACATGGTTTACCGCCTTTAACTTTTCTTGAGTGTCCTCATTTTGACTACCATTGATATTCCCTCCCACCTCAACTACATACCCTCCAAATGGCTTCAAAAAAAATCCATCAAAAAATAAAAAGGGAATGCCTTTATTGTTAACATCATTCTTTTTCACTATCATTACTATTAATTTTGTTCTTGCTTTGTGTTTAAATCATGGTATGCTATACCAGTGCTTCCCACCCCATACTGAACATACGATACGGTATCAATACCGAACAATGACTTGGTACAGAAGGCATATCGAGCCTTGGTACACTGAGCCAACCCATATACCAAGCATACTAACAATATATTAGTGCAAAGTCTAGTATCTTGGCGGCAAACCTTTGTTTAGACTCTCTTCATTGTCCATATACTTTTGTTGCCGTACTTAATTTTCCTCATTATGTAGAATGATTGATACTAATCATGGTGTTGCTTGGTCCATCGCAATGCCTTTATGGTTTGCTTTTTTCACTTTGTCCAAAAGTACAATGTAGTGTATGAGACTTGATTTTACATAAATTATGACTCATTGTTCTGAATTATTTAAATTTTGCTTTGCTTTTATGTCTGTAAAGCACAGGTCCTATATGGATTGGAATATGCGCATGCTCTGGAGAATCTCAAATCAGTGATGGCTGAATCATTGCAGTTAACTGAGTCCAACTACAGTGTCCACTTTGCAGATGTTGCTTGTTCCATGATAAATCCATCTGGGGATAATATGACAGATAATAAGCAATTAGAGTCTTGTAATGATGATTCTAGTAATGGGGAAGTTCTTAAGCATGAAGATGAAAATATTAGTCTTATTTCTGTTAACTGCAATAAATTGGAGCCTGGTACCAAATATGACCTTGGTGGACTGATATGGAATATACCAGTAGGCCACAAGATGGAGGACTATTTGTTGTTCTGGATTGGTTCTGAGAACCCTGCTTTTACCAATGTTGTGCTTACGTTCAACAATTGCGAAATAGGTGAGATAACTCTTGGTATCCATTCATTAAATCATCATTTTCTCATCTTCAAATACTAATTTCAGTTCATTATCTTCAAGAGATCCACCTCAAATAAAAAACTTTAGGATGCTTGAATTTTATTTTATGCTGCAAGTCATTTAAATATTTAGGCCTTTTGATCTAAAGATTTTGTTATTAGTTCAAAGCATTTCTTAACTCCTTGTAAGTAAAAATTATATTTTTATTCCTATAAATGCAAAAATACATTGATTAGTTGCACAAAATATGGATTCATATAAAAAAAAAAAAAAAAAATCTTTCTCTTGGTCCATAAATATGTTGGCACTTTGGAGTTTTAGATTTGATCCATATTTTTAAGTAAATGGCATTAACTGTCTGTTGTGTTTTGTCTATTTCCTATTAGTTAGCTGCTGAAACAATGACACTTTGGCACCTGAGCCATGTATCCAGATACTTCTGTTATAAAGTCAGCCATTTTCTACTTCTGAGAAGCTATTCATATAGGACATTGGTCGCAAATTATCTGCTAGTTTTTGTTAATTACATTATCAATATACAATTGGCAAAGCCAGCCAAGGTACTATAGCTTTAGCATGTGGGCCATTTTGACTTAGAACTTTTTTTTGCTTGTTCTTGTGCTAAGTTATTAATCTACTTAAACTGATGCACAAAGATAAGCCAACTTTTCAGCTGAATCTTTTATTTCAATTATATCTTTGATTATTCTGCGCTTCTGCTTTCCAGCTAACATGCACTCGACTCAGCAAACTTTCTTCATCATTTGAACAACATTTTTATTATCAGTGTCAATCTGTATCGTAGAGCCATACCCTAGAATCAAATGCTTTTGTAATTGACATTCCATTTGTATAGCATTATTTTTTGCGTATAATTATATGACCTGAGCTTTACCAAATTATTTTCGTCTTTCAGTTACTTCTTCAATTGGTATAATTTCTTATTCAAGTATGGTATATTCCCTTCCTTCCATATACAAAAATTTGCCTCTTGGATTGCTGCTTGTAAGTTTTTAAGGTTGTTTCAGGTGCCTTGACATGCTATCTATGGAAATCATGTCATGGAACATAAAATTTTCCTACTATTCAGTCAACTGGGTGGGTGCTGTAGCAGATAAAAGAAGAGGAATGGAGAAGCCAGAGAGGTTGCCAATCGTGCAATCCTCATGAGATACTAGAATCACTTTGCAAAAAAGACTTGTTGCTCCCGTCAACGTTAAGATTTTAGTGTCCCATTTTAACTAAATAACAACCCCCAGCAGCAAATTTCCAATGAAACATTGGATGCTCCAGCAATGTTCAAACAAACTGTGATAACGAATATGTAGTGTTTCAAAAAGCAGCTGCAGTATGTGGGTTGTCAAGGGACCACATAGAGAATATCTAGTATGCGGGCTGCATATGCCAGTGTATATGTTGTTACTATTTTATAACTATTTGAAAATAAATATAATATATTAAGTACAATAAAAATAACAATAATGATTGTAATTTTTTCTGGATGGATGATAACAATACTAATAATAACAACAGCTAACAATTAATGTTTATTACTTAGTATCCAACATCCAATAGCAATAATTATAACGTAATCAACATTTTAAGACTACTAATACTTGTATCAGGCCCACTTTAAAACCATATCAAACCTAATCATCAACTTGAATCTGCTCCACATACATGGGCCCATATAAGAGTGGGCTGTATATGTGGCTCCAAAATGCTAAGCAGGCTCATATATATGAGTGTATGATGCTAAGAATGTCATATATGTGGCCGCACCATGATAAGTTGACCATTTCAGTTTATATGTGGTGTGACTGCGTATAGTACTGTATGCAGGCAGTGTGGTGCAGTCAAGGGACCGCATATGTGGCAACATGTGCCACATTTTAAAACATTTGCTATATGTATCCATTTGTGCATATATGGGCGGCTCATGGTACATAAACCTATAAAACAGGCCCATAGATAATGGTTAAAACCAAATGCAAGATTAACAGCCAAAAGTAAAATATGTATGAAAAAGCCAATGAGTAAATAAGATGTCATCTCCATAAGATACCAAATATAAATTTGGGCCACTATACTAGTTCATGTCATTAGACCATAAGAGACCAACTAATTCAAGATACCTTTGCGCACTACAGAATTGATTCTATTAACTTGATCTCTGGCAGTTTTATTAGCTATAATATTACACTCCCTTTATGCACTAATTTGACTTGGTAATTCTTGGTAAGTTTTAAATTCAGTCAACACACTTTGCTGAACTTTAGAGTGACAAAAATATATTCTTGCTGCATTAATGTGAAAAGCCTGTTGAATTTTTTTTTTTTTTTTAAAAAAAAAAAACTTCTCAGTTGTGGACATATTTTTGTACATGACTCCGACAAGAATAGCATGTGTCATTCTGTGAACTACCATCAAGGGCTAGTTTAATGGAACCATATGGAGGAAGTTGTACTATGGTGAGGAGAGCATACCTCTAGGAAGAAGATAGAATTAGAGAGAACTGAGAAAGAAAGCTCTTCAAACTTCAATCTAATTTAATGCTGTGAAAAAAGAGTAAATAAGATCCCTATTTATAGGTCTAAGGGTAAGGAAACTTGTAGGATGTCTCCAAACTCCTTGTTAAGTCAAAAGTCTCAAACTATAAGAGAAAAGAAGGAAAATCCAAAATACTGCTGGTTATGCAATGCTCGTCTGAGATACCAGTCTCACTCATACTGATTGTTTCAGATATACTCTGATGCATGATGAATTAAGTGTCAAGCTCTTGACTCCATTGATTCAGTAATAATGGCTCCAAAATAGTTCTGGATTAACAGAACAATTGAGTCAGACCTCTTACATGTTATGTGTATAGATCAAATTAAGCTTGATAACAAGGTAAACTAAAGCAATGAGTCATGTTTTTGGTCTGCTTTCTGAAAGGAATGGATGCATGATTGAATGTTTACAATCTGCAGGCCCCTGAAGTTCTAAAATAGGGCCTGGTTAGTGATCCTTTAGTCATCAGGTGGCCTTTAGGCATGCTGTCTGGCTGTCTTGTCTTGGGTTCCAATAGGCTATTTTGTGGGGACCCTGTTGTGCGTCTTTATGCCTTACTCTATTTTATTTAAACATTGTTTCTAAGATTGGCTTATATAGCATCCAGAGAGTTCTGTGTTTTCCTTTGATTTTTGAGTTTTTTAAGTGATGGATGCTGAAGTTATGCAATCTCGTTGATGATATGATTTAATTGTGACAGTTTTAGATACTGCACATGAATAATCAAATTTCTATAATTGTTTTTGTGTTCTAAGGTTTGGTTGTGTTCAGTCAGGTATGATGCAAATGAAAGCAACTTGCTGAAGGACTTTGCTTATCAGAGGAGAATTCTTAAGCGCAGGTATTTGATATAATATTTTCTTGGATGTCTTTCTTTAAGCATGTCACATGTGAGTCAACTTGAGGACATGGAGAGAACTGTTCTATGTTTGCTGACAGTGTACTCTGTTATATATCACTTCTGTAGATATTACCTTGTGGAGAAAGCAAAGGATGCAAATATTGTTGGAATTTTGGTGGGCACCCTAGGTGTTGGTATGTTTAATTTAGAGATTCATTCATATATTCTGTTGGACATATTTATGTTTAATTTAGAGATTCATTCATATATTCCGTTGGACATATTCGTGCTACCTTTGAAATGGGGCCACACATCATTTAACAGCTGATTTGTATTAAACCCATGTACAAAGTTGCAGATCCTATTAAGATTTATCCTAAGTCATCTTGCAAGACGTGATTGGAATAAAGGCTTACTCTGCTAATTTCCTGTACAAGGGTTTTCTCTGGTTGAAACTCTCTTGCAGGGTTCAATGAAAAGGCTATATTTTTTAGATTATACGGAATTATAGTCTGCTCATTCAATTGTCAGTGATCCTTGTGGTTCCAATTTTTATGAAGTTTCTGAAGAACCTTATTTCTATCATTTAATATTACATAACATGGACCAGTCATCATTCATTAGCACAAATGCAACCTACACACCTCGAACTTCTTAAACCCAAAGCAAGTACCACTTTGCATCTTTTCTTGTTATTGGCAATGACTTTCTGAGATCTATAACATGATAACTTGTCAGCTTGTAAATTGGTACCTTCTATATACTGCAAAAGTTATGACCTGGATAAGTTCACTTGCATATTTTTCATATATACACTTTCTAGTATCACATTTTTATGGCTTAACCTTTTGTTTGATTTTGCGTGAATGTTTGTCAACCAGTTCCCAAATATTTGAAGTTGAATTTAAAATCAATTACCCAACCTATAATTTACTTTAGGGTTTTAACTTTGTAACTTCCTAGACATTTGGAAGTTACCTAAGTAATTGTTCCTCATCTTAAGGGGCTTCATTTTGGGGATTTAAGTTTTGACTTGACATCTGGTCATGATGTTTGAAATGTCTCTCCAATGTTTTGAAAGCAATAGATATCCTTTTATTGTGTTTCGAAAATATGTTCTCATTCTACAATATGTGGATTGAAAGTTCTCATATAAGTAAGAGTGTTTCTTAAAGAGTGTTCTCTTTATGCAATTCTTCTTCTGCCTTCATGGCTGAGGGATTGAACGAATGGAATAATTTACATCATAAAGACCAAGATAATAAACAAAGTAAAGAATTATTCTTTTAAAATTCATGCAAAAATGATTTCTCATTTCTGGCATTTTATATTAAATTGATTTTTCCTTTTCCAGCTGGTTATCTCCGTATAATTCAACAAATGAAAGAACTGATTGAGGGGGCTGGGAAGAAGTCCTACAAATTCGTTATGGGAAGACCAAATGCTGCCAAGCTTGCCAACTTTCCTGAGGTAATTACTGTGTACAAATTCAACACAGATTTACTCCTCTTTAGATGGTCATGGTTGAATTAGTTTAATCAAATTTCTTGTTTTGCAGTGTGATGTTTTTGTGTACGTCTCTTGTGCCCAAACTGCGCTTTTGGATAGCAAAGAATTCTTGGCTCCAGTCATTACCCCTTTTGAAGCGATATTAGCTTTCAGCAGGTGCAATTTTCATTGTATTTTGAACATCTAAATCTGTGCCATTCTAAATTGTTTAAATCATCTGACTCTCAGTTTGCAACTAGTCATATGTTTTTGTCCATTGCATCTTTCAGCTATGTTAACTTTCAGCAGCTACATACAACTAGTGATTTGATTTTATTCCTTGTATCAGCAGCGACTGCAGTTGTGCATGCACATACAGATGCATAGACATGTACATGCATACGTGCACATGCACAGGTACACAGGGCATAAAACCTTAAACTCTCCAAGCACTAGTTCCAGCCCAAACTAGCTTTTGAGCCTCCATACCATGCATGTTGCATCACTTCTGCTTCAACTTCATAACACCTGCAACAATTCAATATTTTGGAAAATACTGATTTTTTTCCTCTAGTGTGGGAGGGCACCAATCACTCTAATCACACTCCAATTGTTTGTTGGCTATTCATATATTTAATACTTACAGACCGCTGATGATGCGCTGCCTGGATGTTTGTTTTTGCCTCTTGAATTTGGATTCTCTGTTTCTCTGCAGATTGCAGAGGGTTCTCACTAATGCCCTCAGCTATGCAATTATTTGTCCCATGGGATATATCTGTCCTCATTTTTCTGTGGAACAGCATGCATCGCTGTCTCACCCACTCCTGGCACTTGAGATAGGGGATGTCTTGGGATGTGCGGAGTGTGATGTTGGTATGGTGGTTTCTCCCAACATGCTGTGGGATGGACGCCCCATTAGGACTTGAATCCTTGCAATTATGTACTTTAATGTTTTTCATGTAATAAGGGAGTCAACTCACCAAAGGGTCGTAGTTAATTAGGTGCCAGCAGTTACAAGGAAAGTTAACCTTCACAAGTATTACAATCAGCTGCATGTTCCATGCAGAGGTGCAAAAAGTTCTTACTTGCTTTGGTAGTTGAGTTATATATAGATGATAATTCTTTGTAAACATAAATGAGTTATGTAAATATATGTTTGGAAGAATAACAACTGAAGTGTCTTTTCATGCCAGTTCTACTTTCACGTTGCATGTTATTTCAAACACCACAACAAAACAATTGGGTTATTATCTCCATTCTGACTGAAAAGACACTTCGGTTGTTATTTTTTCCAAGCTTGCGCACTTTTATGAACATGTTTTAATGGTTTTCATGGCAGTAATGAATTGCATAATTAGATATAAGTAGGCAAAATTCAAGTAGGTGGCCATGACCTATCCATGCATAATTGTTCAGGTCATGTAAATTTGTGACCTGGATTGCTTTGCTAGTCTAGAGATGCAATTCTTTCCTTTTCTTTACACAGTTACATTAATGAACTTGTTATCCACTTAAAACAATTTGTCATCTTGATTTTTTTTTTATCTAACCATGGTCCTCATCTTATCAGGGGAAGCAAATGGACTGGAGAATATGTGATAAATTTTCAGGATTTGAGAGCTTCTACCACATCTGAAGTCGTCAACGACACAGAAGAAGCTAGGTTTTCTTTTATTAAAGGTGGCTACATGGAAGATATTCAGCCTTTAGGTATCATTCCTATTTTGTTATATGATCATTAATTCTGTGCTTGTTGAATTATCAGCTTGCATTTGCAGGCTCATTAATTTTTGATAGCTATAAATTGGATTTTCATGACAGTTTGCTCATTACTCATGTTAGAGCTATTATTTGATTCAGATATTCATCACATGTCAATCAGTTATTTCCATTGGGTGATCCTAGAATTGGATAATTACCATGTTAAGCTTTTATTTTTGTGATGTAGGACAGTAAAAGAGGGCCCTGGATGTAATGGATGATAATTAAACAAGAATGCATTTATTTCCTAATTTTAGCTTTTATTGAACAAACATAGCTATAACATAAAAATTATAAAAGAAGTTGCAGGTTGCTGCACTACATCTTTTACCACATCTTGATCAAGAATGAAGTATCCACTACATCTTTGAACTAATGGAACTGAGCATAAAAATATGGTAATCACTTGCAGTCTGCCATTAGAATAATGGAAATATGGTGAGCATAAAAACAAGAATGCGGCAAGAACCTGAGCAATACTGAAGATAATTCATGGCTAGATTTAGCTGACACATTTTTATGGCTAGATTTTCTTAATAAACAACTGGCTTTCACGGCTAGATTTTCTTAGGTTCTGTTAATTAATGATTGCCATTTTTAGCTGACACATTCAATAACTCAACTTCTTTGCTGTGCATTCCCTTGACTTCAACATTGCTTCTCTTCATATATCCAAATTATCCAACTGGCTTGGTTGGTAAAGTCACCAGGGGTTGGCACCATTGACCTGGGGAATTCTGCCTGCACCTTTGTGGGGTTAATGAACCCCTTTCCATTTTCTTTGAACATAGGCTACTGAGATTTGATGTATGTGTTGGGCTGCTTCTCTCATTATTCACGAGTCTAATAGTTTAAGCTCATTTGTTGACAGAAAATGGAGGGAAACACAAGGAGACGTCTCTTGCCTTGGCAGAGGCCACAGAGAAGGCTCTGAATTTGAAAAACCAGGGTACAGATTCTGTGTTGTTTAAAGGAACAGCTAGATCTGGGGCAGAGTTTTTTGCAGCACGATCATTCCAAGGTCTAAATTTGCAGTATGAGAATCCTCTTCCTGAGTCTTATGTAATTGGTAGGACTGGCAAGGCATCTGGTTACGAGGATGAGAAGAAGTAGGAGGGAAAAGCTTGGCAGATGACTTCAATATCACGTCGTTGCTGTGAATACATGTAATCCTCACCCTTTTTTGGTCTATCTATGATTACTAAACACTGAATGATTAATTATCAAGAGCCTAGAAAAGCTATTGTGCGATATGCCCGCTTTGATGACCTAATGAGTTTAAAAAAGCCAGTAGTGAAGAAAGTGGAACATCACAAACGAGCTGTTTCTTTTGTAACGGAGGGTTGTTTGTAAAGACTAGGGTGGCCGCTTATTTTTGCAGTTTTGGAGACAAGATTATATTTAAATATTTTATGGAGAAGTCCATATTCAAATGTTCTTCTCTAATGAACACGGCTTCCACATTATTTTATCTATTGCCACTGGTCAGTGCTCTTTTGATTTTACTAGAGTTCCTTTAGATTATATTCTTTCTTCCATGTATTATAATTGTATGGTGTTATACTTAATTAATGGATTATACTCTTACTTTTGACACATTGTTCACCGCTTCACCTACTGTATTTATTTGTGAAACTGTTTATTTCTCTATACAACTTGATAACAGAAGTTTACACAAGTTACAGGAGTTAAATGAGTAATTAAGGAGCAGCGTGTGGAGAGTTTTGGGAACTTAAATCTGTTTTCATTTAGCCATGAGGTCATTGCAGACTTGAACATGGAAACTTGTCGAGATGCAAGGTAGTGAATTTGCAAGGAAGCAAGGAAGCCAGGAATCCTACAGTGGAGAAGAAAATATTGATTCAAAGTTTGTTTTAGATGTCATGGTGATTTTTGATAATGGAAATCTCTAAAAGACCATGCATTCATTTACATTATTGAGTCTAATAATGTGTGCCAAAATATTCTCAAGTTAGGGTCATGATTCTAACGTATAATGCCCTTATCATGTCACATGGATGTGTTATATCTGATCATAGGTTCAATTGTTAAGGGCTTTACAAATTTGTTGCACAACTATGGTTTCTTATTACGAGCCACTCCCATCCCATGATGTCCTATTATCACTACAAATCTGTCACCTTCTCAGCCACCTGTATGGTGGCATAGGATCTGGACTACCAATGGAAAATGTTCTGCAAAAATTATAAGATACAATGCCCAAACCTTTATCAAAATAAATGCCAAGTAATTTTGCCACTAAGCTCATGAGTTTGGTCACAACTGGCTGTGTGATTGCAGCAGTTTCTATTATCCTTTCTTTGGTTTGCTGTGAACTTATCAAAAAGCCCTGGGTTAATGTAGTAACACATCCTGAATGATAGCCAATTTTCATGAGCTGGTTGCTGTTAAACAAGCAAATATTAAGCTTTGAGTTACATTAACTAAAATAATAGCCACTGCTTAAATCACAGTTAACATGCAATAATTCAATCCCAAATTTACTGTAACTCCAAGAACTTGAGAAAAAACAGGCCCTAAAGTGAAGCATAATAAGCCCTATGACTTTTATCAGTCAAGCAACTTTGGTGATGCTAATATATTTTCCTTTTTCCCAGAGTTGGTTGATAAACAGAGATAAAATATGTTGGTATACAAAAAGATGCGGAAATCAAGGCACTCATCTTGCAGATTCTTAGTCTTCCCTAACTCTTCAGCAGTTAGCCATGGAGGACTGCTGTGATCTTTTGACAATTTCAATCTATTGACTTTAATAACACGAGAATTGGAGGGTGGAAAACGGTATCCGGCTGGCAGTCAAATCCAAAATGTCAAACCTTCTCATCTTCCTCTATACTTCTCTTTTAGACTACTTATTCAAACTAATTTAGATGAGTCGTTGACATATCCAAACATCACGCTCCAAAAGTACGGCGGCTTTAATTTCTTTAGAAATTTTGATGGTAAGATGATTGGTGGCGCTGATACGAAGTTCATCTCCACTTTATCTTTCTAGAAAGAAAGAAAGAAAGAAGATGTCAAGTCAACTACGCACCTCGTGGCAAGCCGTAGTAACGTACGTCTTTTTCCTCTCTGTTAGCTGTGTATCGCAACCTGCATCCAAGGTCCAAATCTTTCGACTTCTCATCCATGAAATATGATCAATGGAATAGTCTTCTTGAGTTTTGATCCAACCAATTTATTTGATGGCAACCCCATCTCAATTCTAAGAAAAGAAAATAAAATGCCAACTTGTCCTTTTGAAGGAAAAGGAGGATTATAAAAAAAATTTGTTCTGATTGTTTTGATCATCATACATTTGGGTGTATTTAATGCGTTGGGCCTGCCTACTAGTAACTTGATTGAGAACACGGCAACTAAAAGTTTTCACTTGAAGGTGGATAAAACCATAATGTAGAGCTTATCATGACTGCCTCGAAAGATACAGCACGCTAGATCAATTGCAATATAAAACTCCCTCCTTCTCCCTCTAAAGTGAAAGTTAGCGAGGAGCAAGAAAGAAAACTGAGGCTTTTTTTTCTTTTTTTTTAAGGCTAAAATATACTTTTTGGTTCTCAAACTTTCAGACAAAATTTATTTTGGTCTGTAACAATTTAATCGCTTCTATTTTAAAAATATTACATTTCCACCGTTTCATTTACATGAGTTTATTAATATTAATGGAATAGCTTATATATCATCCTAAAGTGAACATATGGGCTAGTTGATAGGATGACACACTAATTATTCCATCAATTTTAACTAGTCTTATGTAACAGAATGCTAAATTGCAGTACTTTTAAAATATGAAGGACTAAACTGTGATAATTAAAAATTTAAGAATCAAAATTAATATTGAATGAAAGTTTGAGGATCAAAGTATATTTTTGCGTTTTCTTCACCTTCTTTTATACACATATGGATTAGGTTCAACCTAATTTGTACATTTTAATTATCCCATGTAACCTCTATCCTATGTCACATCTAAGATTGTGCAAGGCACAAAAAAAAAAAAAAAAGGAAAAAAAAAAAATCTATCAACATTTACTCCAAGCATCTTACATATCTTAAGAACACAATAACATGTGGCTAGTGATGCATTGGACGGTCAAAATATCAAACACCCTTTTGGCCTACCCCACTCCCTCATTAGTGCCCAACAATATGAAATCTTGGCTCATTCACACTCATCCCTTCTCCACACGTAACATGGTAATCCTTAAACTCTCCAGCAAACAGCCATTAAGTCGTCGGCGGGCCGCTTTATCCCACCAAATCCACAACTATTCCCACCGCAACAAAAGAAAAAAATAGAAGGAATAGTCAAGTCTTTGCACCAAATAAAATCTCCAACGCTCTTGAATTCAAACCCCCCAACCACTCTCTCCATATCTATAAATCCCTCTCAAGGTCTCATTCTCTCCCCCCACCTCTCTCAACCATCCGCCAGCAAAAATGGCGCGTGGTATAACTTTATTCCTCCCCTTCCTAGTTGCCGGAATAATCTCCTCTGCCACCGCCCAGAACTGCGGCTGCTCGCCGGACCTCTGCTGCAGCAAGTGGGGCTACTGCGGCACCGGCAGCGACTACTGCGGCTCGGGCTGCCAAGAGGGCCCGTGCGAGTCCTCGCCGCCCACCAACGATGTCTCGGTGGCGGACATCGTCACGCAGCAATTCTTCGATGGAATAATCAACCAGGCGGATAACGGGTGCGTCGGCAAGAGCTTCTACACGAGAGCTGCGTTCTTGGATGCTCTCGGCTCCTACCCAAACTTTGGCCGAGTTGGGACCGTGGATGATTCCAAGAGGGAGATCGCAGCCTTCTTCGCCCATGTCACCCATGAGACCGGACGTAAGTTCTCCAACGTATAACTTTATTCCGTTTGGACTATGCTGTAGGATTTATGCTGGATAGGCGGAGTGGAATAAATTAAGTATTAGTCGGACACAAAATTAACAATATAGCGAGGTATACTGATCTCTATTTCGAGTCAAGAATAAGAAAAAATGGAACAAGAAAGTTATATATATATATATATATGTCTACTTGAATAGTTATGCCTGAGTTATTCCTATCCCTATATGTATATATATTGTTTGGCTACTGAAGATGTTCTTGTTGGAATAGTTATAGATTCGGAGGCTATTTAGCTGTTTCATAGCTTTATTCCCCATGGCATAAATAACCCATTTTAGGATTTTTTTCTCTTTGGAATATGGTTTTATTCTACTGAATGAGATGTTTCTACTAGCCATGCATCCCACCAACAAAGCTTAGGGATGATATCAGATTCTTGGAGATGTATGCATGCATCTCAAGATGGAGTTTATACATTCAATATAAAATGGTAGAAAAAAACTTGTATGTTCATAATTAGTAGAAGGAGAACATGTCATTTCTTTTGACATGACTCTGCATAGGATTCCAAGTGTGCCACCAAAAAAAAAAAAAAAAAGTGGGGTTGGCCAACATTATCAAGTTTGGTTTTGTATTATTATTCATGGAGCCCACCTACTAAAACATAAAGCACTTAGGTAAGAGTAGTCATCAGGTCACTTCATGTAGGCCTCATCAACCTTCTTCATGCAATGCTAATTAATGTGAGATAAGGGGTCATGACAGTGATGTACAAGCACATGTTCATCACCATGTGCGTGTGTGTGTCAACAGATGCCTTAAGATTGTTCATGAATGTTTCCTATGACCAAGAGTATGTAGGATATGCTAATTGGCTCAAGATCATGAAGTCATGTGAGACCCAAAAACAGTGCATCTTCTATACAATCTAAAGTATCAAAGCTGCTCCACTGAAACACCATAGGAACGAGGAATCTCACCTAAAAGAAGCTTAAACCTTGTTGTTTATCATTTTGCTCCAATTTAGCTGTTAATTGTAACACAATTCATACTCCATATATGGTCTTTAGATTTCTTTGCATCTCATTAGTGAAACAAGGTTAATTTCTTTTATTCGACGCAGATTTCTGCTACATCGAAGAGATCGACGGTGCATCAAAGGACTACTGTGATGAGACCAACACAGAATACCCATGTGTTCCAGGGAAAGGTTACTATGGCCGTGGTCCAATTCAACTATCCTGGAACTTCAACTATGGTCCTGCTGGAAAAAGTATTGGATTTGATGGCTTGAATTCACCTGAAACTGTGGCTAATGATGTTGTTATATCATTCAAGACAGCCTTGTGGTATTGGATGACCAATGTGCATTCACTCATAACTTCTGGCCAAGGGTTTGGAGCCACCATTAGAGCTATCAATGGTGCTCTTGAGTGTGATGGCAAGAACCCAGAGACAGTTAATAAACGCGTTGGGTACTATAAGGATTACTGCAACCAATTTGGTGTGGCACCAGGAGATAACCTCACTTGCTAGATGCTTTTGTGATTCACCTACCTCCAAGAACATAGCATGTTAAATGGAGGGAAACAAAGTTTAATATGGAATTTTCGAATAAAGTTTGACAGGACTTCAGAATATATATATATATATATTTTTATTATTATTATTATTATTTTTGTTGTCTGGCATGATCATGAATCTGGTATGTTTAAGTTATGTTGAATCATAGAAGGATGTTTTAAGTGCTATTTGGTTTTAGTGGTAAAATAAAGTGCTTTAATGTGAAATCCAAAATGGCTCACTTGTTGTCTTGCACAGCAAATTTTTTTTCTCCTGGCTGGGAAAGCAATGATAATAATGCAAAAATCAAAATAGGCCAAATACTAAAAATAAAAATAAAAAAAAGAAGAGGTGATATCAATATTAGTGGCATTCTAAAATTGCCGATCAACTATAATCTAATTTTGTAGTATATATGGTGATCTTTCTTCTAAGTGCGATCTTTTTCTTTGAGGAAAAAGGTCTAACCAATAATGAAATAGCAAAATTAGAGAAAGAAAAAATAAATAAAAATTCTCAAACGCATAGAAACATGAATTTCATTCTACTGGAGATGGTACTTTTATAATTGCTAAGCATTCATATTTATATTTATAAGACCCTTTAAACTTACTCATGAATATATCCACATTTGCTTCTTATTGAAAAAATAATAGATTTTACAAATTAAAAAAATATGGAAAAGAATGTTTCCTTTGATATATTAGGATTTGATTTAGTGCCAATATGAAAAATGATTGTAGAAATATGCTCCTTGTCATCAAATAGGATCTTTGATCTTGATATTAAACTTTTTCAAATCTATCAAAATTTGGTTATATCAAACTTGATTGGCCACATCTTCAATATTTATTTTCTTAATCTAGATTGACTTTTCAAACCGACTTAGGTTTGGACTTGGTGTTGAACCTTTTTTCTTCTCTAATTAGCTTTAGATGTAAATCGAGTCAAATTTAAGTTGGCTAATGGTATATGATATGTGTCACTATCCTAAGGTTAAAGAATATTCTTTGAGTTGAAAGCATTTCTTTTTATTATTTTTAAAAAAATTCTTGGTACCGATAGAATTTTTTTTTTATTCATTCCTTTGTTATTAATTCGAGAACAATCATTACTTCATCTTTATTAAAGAGATAAGGTTTTTTTTTTTCTTCCATAATACATGATCTTTTCGTTATATTGATGGAAATAATTTAAAAGTATATGACAAGCATCTATCAATGTTATGTCACATCGTATACCATCATTAATTGAGAAACTAACAAGTCAACAATTTAAAATAGATACCTCACTGTTTTTTCTTTTTTATGATCGGATATGCTTATGTATATTTAGATTGAGTTTAGATGCAATATTTATGCACAACCTGCTACCAATAATGACACTTCTACTAGTAGTTCAATAAGGGTGAAAAATATTAATATGAAGCCAAACCCCCCTTCTTGCCCCCTTTAGATGCATATAATTTCATCACAAGATAAGGCTTTGGCCTCAAATTATTAGAAGCTCAATGGTGAGTTCATTGATGGGCTCACAAACTAACTCTCATTGATCAATATCATGCTCTCCATCTTCATCATCTCATTCAATATCTATATCGATAAGGTAGACTTCAATGGTAGGGCATCACCAAGGGCATTTAAAAGTATAATCCCCTCTTAACCACATGTATAACATACAAAACTCACAGGAAGAGCAACTTTTGGAATGCTTGTGATGTTCATAATCTATATTGGCTTTTCAAATTGACTTGGGTCCTGGACCATTGTCAAACCCTTTGCTCATCTAATTAGTCTTTAAGCACATTCAAAGTCAAATGCATGTCAGCTAAGTATACAATGTGCGTTAGTTTGATTCTAAGAAATTGTTCTAGGTTATCACAACAATCTAAGTTATCACCCACTTTTTTTTAGAAAAATATGAAGACCAACTCTTTGTTTCATTAAATAAATGGGATGACAAATGAAGGGGTCAAGGAAACTTGGCACAAAGGAGAGAAGTTTGGCTGGTCTAATTACATTCAAAACCTCCATCCACAAGCAGAGCCTAGATAACATTGCTCCATTTAAGCCAAATAGAAAAAATCGCCATGCAAAACTCTTATCTCAAAGCAATCTCCATTTGCCAAGTGAAAGCTCTAAAACGATGCTCCATCTGGTACCTTCCATCATTGAAATCATTTTAGCTCTCTATCTTCTTCCACCCCCTTAATATATGTTTCGTAAGCAATTAATTTTGTTTAAACTAGTGATGGCCTACCTAATTACTAGCTATTTAGTGTTTAAAATGTTTAAAATTTTGTATGCATGGGTTATTATTAATTGTTGATGATTTTGAGTTTATAAAATAGGCAAACAAATTTGGTCCATTGAAACATACATGATGAGCCACTGCTCATACATAATTAGAGGTGGGCATGGCCTAGGCAGGCCAAGAGCCAATCCAAAAATTTAAGGACTTGAGCTAAAATTTTAGGCCTATAAGGCTCGAGCTAGAAAAATTGGTCCAACCATATATATACATACATATACTTTAATAAAAAATAACAATATTTGGCAGGATAAAAGGATCAAATTATAACCAACTAAGCAAATGAACTAAGCCATTATGTGATACTTATATAAATACCTTATATAAGTGCAAGTTGATCGGGCCAGGCTCAAGCCTTAGTACATTCCTATCGAACCGAGCTTAGGCCAATTATATGTAGCCCAACTTCGGGCCCAACTTGAGGCCCCAAGCTGTTTTTTTTATCTTCAGCCTAGCTTAAGTCCAGTTCAATCTAACCTATGCCCACTCTTATATGTAATATATGTTATTTGAGCTTATGACTAGCTCTTATTAGCTGATGTGAACAGATAGTTTGTATGCTTAATAGTCATATATGATGGAAGAACCTATTAAGATGTTATTATAAAAAGCTAGGTTCAATGATGTTCAATTACTTCCCATTAAGAAAGCCGTGTGTGTTAAAGGAGAAAAAAAGAAGAAAATATAAGTCATGGCATTCTTCCAGGATTAGACAATTCTTATGTAAATAAAGGATTAGACAATTCTTATGTAAATAAAAGATGACATACACATGTATAGCATTGAATTTTAGTTATTTTTGATGTTCTAAGATTCACATAGATGTTTCTAAAATTTAAGATGAAAAATGTTAATTATTTTTTATGTTCTAAGATTCGCATACATATTTTGTAGAGATAATAAACTACATCACTCTTTTTTTTAACTTAAAGTAGTCACAAATTCTAATTTAAAGTAGTCATCAACCAAAATAAAACGAGGCAGTGCTTGTATAGCGATGAAATCCTTATACATAAGAAAGACCACATCATAGATAACTTTTCATTATTAATAATTAAAAATGGCAATAAGGCAGGTCAGGATCGGACTTTGCTAATCTAACCTGGCTTTTATACCCTGCCCTATCCTCGTCTCATGCTTTAGGTTAGATTTCGAAATAATATATATATATATATATCAGTCCTGTCCCAATCCTAAATTAAGTCTTTCAGATTTTTTCTAAAACCCATCGAAATCCATTCCGAACTAAGTGAAAACTTGAAACCATTAGCCTTGCGATCAGCAAGACCATTTAACTCCCTTCACGCCTCTATAAGACATCCAAAAGAGAAAAGATACGTCTCCCTGTACTATATTGTCAACATATACATCCATGTATAAATTTCAATTGTGGATCCATGAGGTTATCCAAGCAAAGGATAATAAACCACACTGATCCCATGTTGATAAATCAATTGACCTAATAAATTTAAACGATTTAAAAATAAATAAACAATGTATATGATTTAATATTATTTTATTCATATCTTTAATAGTGAAAACCCCTAGCACAGGGATAAAAAGTTAAAACAAATAGATCTTAATCGGATTTAAAACAAGCGATCCTGAAACAAAAACCATATATATGTTTCACACGTGCGCATCTCTCCTCCTCCTCCTCCTCCGCTCTTTCAAATACGTCGCCGTATTAATTCCTATGTAACAAGGTGGCACTCTTACGTAGTCTCCATCGCCGGCGGCGGGCCGGCCGGACTAGTGACCAGGGCCTTTGGGGCTCGGCCCGGCGGCCAACCTCCCCATCCAGCACGCCATCGCCGACTTCGCCTTCTCGTAGACGTTCGGGTACGCCAGATAGCTCATGCCATCGAAGAATTCAGCCGCTTGGCCGCTCCTCGCAGGGACTCGCCTCGCGGCCACGACTCCATTGGTGGTCATGGCAATGGTGGAGAAGATGAGAACGATGAAGAGGAGAGCACCCGCCCTTGGGACGGAGGAGGCCATGGGTGGGTGAACTTGGGGTGTGGAGCTTTGGGAACCTGGGAGGAACTCTGGGCCGGTGATCGGTGGCTTCAAACGAGGGCTATATTTATAGCAAGGCGGGTGCAGTCCTGAGCCTCTCGTTGGCGTCTTTTTCCGATTCGAACCGCGTCCATGTGTGTGATTTAATTTTGGGTTCCATGGGGATTCGTGTTGACCAACCCAAGGGGGTTGGTTTGCGGAAGTGGTCATGCCGGTGGAAAACGAGGCGGCTCGTCTTTTGATGCGTGGGAGTTAGTACGGTAATTAAGGGCTAGTTTTGTTATTATATAAGCTATGGTGAAATAATATCTTGATGGCAGCGCATATGACGGACGGTTTGATCCTCTCTCTCTCTCTCCTTTGTCCAGTGAAAAGATTTATATATATATATATATATATATAGTTTTGGCCCCCACATTTTCCGTTGCTACCGTTTAATCCATCGTATTTATATTTAAAGATCATCTATCATATATTTTTTTAATTTTTTTCAAAACCCAAACATCAATCTCAATCGTTTAAAACCTCCGATCAAAGCCTTCAACACTTTATATCCTTTATTTACGGCACTAGACGAGTGCACCTTTAAAAATAAAAATAAAAAAAAAATCATACAAAAAGCTTTATATTTATTATTAAATTTTATAAAATAAATTAAAATTAACAAAATAGTTAACCTATCACCCTGAACACTAAAAATATAGTATCCACTAAATTGTAATAAAGTTTAAAATTTTATTGAAATTTTTTTTTAAAAAAATAAATGATAAAAAAAACTCTTTTTATTTGAAAAGAAGAAAAAAATAATTTATATTCATCTTATTTATATAAAACAAAAGAAAAAAAATGAAAAAAAAAATTATGTTTATAAAATTACAAATATATTCTTCATTATAAAAAAAATAAAATTAATTTATATAAATAAAATTAAAAAAATAAAATTAAAAAATAGAAATCTATTTTTTTTTCTTTTTTTTTATTTTTAATTTATAAATAAAAAAATTTAAAACTTTAAAGATGAATAAAGAGAATAAATAACCTTCCTCCTCTCCCCTTCCGTCGATCTAAAGAGATTTTAATACTCTTCTCCTTTCTTTGCGTCCTCTCTCCCTCATTCACATGAATCCAAACAGACCCTAAGGGCTAAAGTAGGTTATACCTAGCAGCAGTAGCCATCATCACCGAGAATATCCAATTCCTATCAACAGAAAAACCACGCAGCCTCAAGATTTCGTTAGTACTTGCAATGATGCCTGTTGCTTCAACGGAAGCAATGGGGCGGATCTTAAGGGCTTGGCTTATAAATCTCAGAACCATCCTGTCAAATAAAACAACAATCTTGTAAATCTCAAGATTTCGTTAGTACTTGCAGCATCCAACTAGATTCGATTTTGGATATAATTTAGTTCAATAATTCCAGCAAACCGTTAACGTTACTCGACATTTTGTCAATCAAATTCAATGGCAGCTTATGAACTTCATATTCGTCTCATATTTTGCATTGTAAATAGTTAGTATTCGAAGGATAGTGTGTGAAAAATCACTTTTTATTTAATAATATATATATATATTTCTTTAAAAATATTATAGTTTAGATTTTACTGCATAAATACACCTAAAATATAGGTCACAGTAATCATGAGAAGAGGGATATAATGATGGATTGAAGTAGAAAATGGATTGTTTGTGGGGTTAAATAAAAGCAGATAATTTTCATCAAAATATTCTTTTCTCGTAAAATTCCTTTGATACAAGCTAAGATTGGAGACACAGATAATTTTCATTAAAATGTCTTTTAATGGGAAAGCTGACAATTAAAAATGAACATGGCCTTCGTAGGTCTTTGGACTACGGGTGAATCACAGGCGTTTGGTATGAGACAAATAAATTTATGGGTGGCTTAAATGCCTTTTGAAGTCATGGTTGTCCACACATTGGTTATTTCACTGTTAACACCGTCTAATCTATTAGTCTAAAGTCTCAGATTCCGAGGATTAGCTTTGCGACAGGGATAAGCAAGCTCAAAGGTCACAAATTAACACATCTAATGCCGTGATATAAGACTGTGTGTTCCTGGTTCTCCTGTCCGTTTGTCATTAACAGCAAAACCGTTGCTCAGTAAATGCGTAGACAAAAGCTTATGAAAGGTCATAAATTGCACTTTGAACTTTTCATTATTTTACTAATCATGTCCGATATAAATGATATCATGTGATCAAAGTTAATAAATATTTAGAAATTTAAGATATCTTACCATGTGGTGTGAACAATGAGAAGAAGGTTAGCATCACCCATGAGAGGTAGGTCTCAAGGGTGGGTCATGCATGCAGCTGTGAAAAATTGAACACCAATGCTCTTCTCAAGGGGCTAGTTCAGTCGTGCCATTGTAACGCCTCAAGCCCATCTACTGAATTAATTATTAACTTCGTTAATGAGCCGAAAATCACATGACCCAAAAACTCGAGTGAAAGTTAATGGGTAACAAGTAGAGTTGAGTTATAAGCACATAGCACATTTCTTTCCCATGAGACTAAATTTGAGATACCACAATAAATTTAGGTAAGGTCCATCGAAGCGAAAAGCCTTTAATCGTATGTGTAACGGGAAGCCTTAACTTCGTTAGTGAATCGGCAGGTGGACTTGCGACGTTACAAATGGTATCAAAGCCGATCTGAATGTACGAAAATTGATGGGCATGAAAAAAGGACTACTCATGGAACGGTGGTAGAGTTCTACCATAGCGTAGAGTCACCCTTGCAGCACTAATAATCCGACTCGAGATAGATTCTGACTAGCTTGCACGATAATGCCGCATTATAAGGTAAGAAGATTATAATACCCTAAATTTAGTCTCACATTGGATAGAAAAGAAATATGTTATGTGCTTATAACTCAAGTCCACTTACTACCTATTAACTTCCACTCAAATTTTTGGGCCACATAATTTTTAGCCCACTAAAAGTTAATCAAGCCAGCATGTGGGCTTGGAACGTTACAGCCATACTTCAAACGTTACAGCCATACTTCAAGATATTGAATGGAAATGAGCCTTAGCATCTTGTCAAAGCTCCATAAGATGCAACATAGATGGTGGCAGTGAAATAATCAAATCGTTTTCAGCTAGCCTGGACCACATGCTCTTTCACCTGCCGACCAGACAACGAGTTGCAATGGTTCATTGTGCTACAGTAGAAGACCATGTAGTCTTACCAGTTCTCACTAGAAAATACCATGATAGTCTTGCCAGTACTCACTAGAAAATACCTTTTTTTGGAATGAGGTTGTTGGTCTGCTCTCCTGTTGTATATGGCTGCTGCTGTCCTCCTGCACATCTGGACCCGGATCGTGTCCTCGCAGCTCAGGTTCATATGAAGGAATGGTTCCTGCAGGCTTCCATGTCCTGCAACAGCTCATGCTGGGCCACATGAGTGGAAAGAAAAAGACATAACTTTCCCTACAAACAGCAGCTCCCATGCAGCTGATACCAATGGCTCTGTTAAACACCAACGCACGGACCATAAACAGATACCATATTGCTTAATCATGTATTACATATTAGAATATGTACAATACTACAAAATGAGGGGAACATGAATGTCAAATAAATATAGCATAATATACATAAATTTGTTCTATGCATACATCATTTAATTATGGAAATAGAAAACCAGTTTATCCACAATTTAGATAACCGACAGATATTTCAATCCTTCACTTGTCATCTTCAATGGAGCAACAATGGATTCCTCGATGATGGGTTTGGCTAATCAAAGAGCAATAAAGCAAAGCTTCTGAGATGGAGGAAAAAAGATAACACTAGTACTCCTTGGCCTGTCTTCTTAACTCATTAAGCTCCTTCTCAATTTCCATGTCTTGGAAAGGCAATGCCGTGCTTGAGCTGCTAGCAGTTCTACCAGAAGGGAGCTCCCCTTTCTATAAACAAAAATTAAGATATATATTAAGGAAGAAAGCAGCTTTGGATGATTCACAGTTTTAGAACACCAAACTGACACTTGCAATGGAACAATGCTACATGTGTCATAAAATGTCAAACATAGAAAATAAAAAAAGTTGATATATACCATGGAGTTTGGTTGTTCTGCAAATCATGATGAATAATTTAATATCCTACTGTTTCCTCAAAAAAAATTTAATATCCTACTGATACATTACAAAGAGGTGGGTACCCACTGAATCACGGAAACAGATGCTAGTATTACCATTCACTTGGTTATGAAGTAAAACTCTAAGATTAAAAAGGGAATACAATAGTACAACTGAAATAATGAAAATAAGTAATTGCAACTTTTCATTCTGACAGAGCACAACATAGGAAATAGCTGATGTCTATTAAATGAACTGCTCACTGCTCAGGGATGCAGGCTTGCTCACAATAAAATGGCAAGAAGTCTCAATGCCAGAAGCAATTTAGGAAAAGCAATGATAACAAAAATATAATATAATATATATATATATAAATATATATATATATATATTTGGTTGTATTCGAATATAATTAAGTTCAGGATTTGATCATCTTCTCTACTCTTAAATTCACATGAATCCCTTTCCACTTTTTCTATTTTTGGAATCCGTGAACTGTATGGAAGTAAAGATGAAGGAGATGACTAGATTTAGGCTTAGCTGCATTCAAATGTAGCCAAGTCTACTTTTATAATATATATATTATTTGTGATTGGCTAACAAACTGCAAGTTGTCATGAATTAAATGGCCTTTTACACATAGGCAAATACAAATGGTAAAATTATAGGAATTACTTATTTTCTGTATCCTCTTTTTCTCACCATGGGTGTACGAAGAATGACAAGTTTGACATACATAATTGCAGGATTAATCCCAACTCACTCATGTTAGAATTCGGATTATTTAATTAAAGTGCCATTTGACATCATTTTCATTTTTCTTATTTTCAGAAATAGAACAATAAAAATTTTATTTCTATTTTTATATTTTTTTAAAATATAAATATATCTAGTATAATCAGTTGTTTTTGAAAAAATAAACATGATGATAATGGCTGACATGGTGGCAATGGTGGGAGAGACAGTGAAGGTTACAGTGGTAGCAATAGCGGCCATGATAAAGGGCTATTAGAAATATAACGGCAACAGCAATGATGGTGAAGGAAACAACGATGGTGGGGAAGCGATAGAGGCTATTGTGACAGCGATGGTGTGGCAAAGATGATAGGAGTGGCTAAGGCAACAGTTGTAATAATATTGGCGACAAGGTAGTGATTAAGACAATGATGACAACAATGGTGATAGTATCGATAGAAACAATGGGGATAGGGATGGTAGTGACGATGGTTGTAGTAGAGGCAGTGATGACAGTTGTAGTGGTGGTGGTAGTCGACACAATAACAGTTGCAGTGCCAGTGATGGCAAAAGCAACAATGGAGGTGATGTTAGCGATGGTAGTAAAATACATGAGTTTTTCATATTTGAAAACAATATAATTAATTTTTTTCATTCATCTTTTCTAGAAATAATGAAAATAATTTTTAAAAAATAAAAAATAGAAATAATAGCACCAAATATGTTTTGCCTCATTTTTTATGATTTTGTTTTTAAAAAGGAAAAGTAAGAAATAAAAATGATGCCAAATAATGATAGTTATAGCGAGGCATTCAATATCAATATTATATATAAAAATGTTACTTTCAAAATCAAGGAATCCTACCCCCCCCCCTTGATTCTGTGTCAATTTTTATGCTAAGAATACCCCTTCTATTTATCTTAAAAATATATTAATGAACCCAATGCATAACATCGTTAGCTACCACATGTGTTCTTTTCTCCCTTCCCAATTAGATTGAATTTATTTCCTTCCAAACAAATTGGACTTGATTTATTTCTTTAATTCATCCAACTCTCAAAACAATTGGATTCTTGAATTTTGTCTCCTAAACTAATAGAACTCTATTGCTTGCTCTTTCTTATCTCTTCCTTAAACATATATTGCATGTGCAAAGTTACAAGTATACTATAAATATATTAAATAATTGCTAGCAACTTAAAGGGATATTAGGGGAAAAACATATGACAGGACTAACATTGAAATAGAATGTGCAACCATGCAATTTAATAGGTTTTTGAGACCAAGAATAGTATGTTTTACTTACAAAAGATCTTTAAAAAAGTTCTCTAGCATAACATGATCCAAGATAAGTAAAATTTACCGGTGAGCTCCCTGAGAGTTCCCTTTTTAAGTTAGCAAGATCATCATCCACTGATGTGTTCTCAAGTAATGCAAACTGCAAACAGGAAAAGGGCTTGTGTTAGAGATATAAATAACTTTGAGCTGGCTTAACTAAGACAAAGTTGTCACCCAAAAAGAAAAACTACCTTTCCTTCTAGATCATCAGTAGCTAATTGACCAACAGCCTCTGCTTGGGACTCCATAGCCAGAACTGTTAAAAGTAAAGGTCAGATAATTCCCTCCGGGAACCCCAGTCAGACTCAAAGCTTCATTACACTGATCATACATGGGGAAGCTCCAGGCCCCGGTACCCTAAACACAGCTACCTAAAAACCATGCCTTGTGATCCTAGATTCTCTCTCTGTACCCCTTCCCCTTCCAATGACCCAAGGAAAGTTGGCATATCCATTTTTGCAATACAGCCAACATAACACCTCAAAAGGGACGGGGAGAACTTGAGGAACACCTGAGGCAGTATAAATATCAAAACTTTCTAGCAAATAGGATTAAATTCTTGAGACAGAACATAGTTGTGGCCTTTTAACTTGAGGTACATGACCTTATTACAACAATCAGTGGCTGTACAAATCTTAACTTATGATAGAAAAATATTTCAGTCTCAATCAAAGTATAGGCTGCTTTCCCCAAGAATATTTAAAAAACAGCAAAAGTAAGAAAGGCACTGTTGATGACACCAAATAACGATGCAAAGAAAGGAGAGTACTTTCAGTTTTTACATAGTCTAATCTCATACTTGATGGTATGAATCTGAGAAACATGAATTTGATAGGTAAAGTGGGTTTAATCCCCGACATCCGAGTTTCATGATTTTTTTTCAACTTAATGACCCGTGGTAAACATAGTTTACCTTCCACTCAATTTCAAAGTTTCAATAGAATTGCAAGTCCGCAAAGTTCTTGCTCAATGTATCAACTAACTGATTAGATTCAGTTATAGAAACTAGAAAGAGTTTTTACTTTAACAATCATGCATCCCACAGACAAAGAATGTTAACTAATTTACCATGAACATTCTACAAAAACATCAAAGAGCTCACCTTTTTCCTCCATCTTTTCAAATGCTGAAAGAGCACTACTTGTATTGACATTTCCTAACATTTCACTCACTTTTGTTGCAGTCCTAAGGCAAAAGATGAATTTACAGTCAAGTATGATATTAAATTAGAAATAAATAAATTAAACACTACCAACAAGAACAGAACAGAGAACAGACTTTGCTGACTGTGCACGAGCCTTCAAAGTATCTTTCTTTGACCTAGCCTCCTGTATCTTGCTCTCTAAAAGCTAAAGAAAACAGAAGAAAAGTAAATATAATCAGATAATCATCAAAATAAAGCATGACCCAAAACCAGATTTTAGAAATACAGAACTGAAAAAATAGCTATCAAAACAATAGAATTTCAGAAAGCAAAATTTCTTCTTGTCTTTATCAAAAAATTTATATAACAGGACACAGGCAACAACTTATACAGTTGAAACATTTGAAGTTCTCTAATATCAAAAAGACTCATAACTACAATCTGAACAAGCTTCTTGGGCTTATAGCTGAACTCTTTGCATAATCTTGGTATATAGCACCCAAGTGCATGTAATGAACTTCAAAAATTGCCGCATCTTATTGCCATCCGTACTGACCTTCCAAGAATTAGAAGAAAAAGCAATGTGTGCTGGACTGCATTATCATGGATGATGGTGGGATGCCTGGAAGCAAAACTTCGTACTCTAGAGTTATCTGAAGGCCAGGCACCCCTTTACATATTCCACCAAATTAATAGCAACTTACATTTCTCTGCAGCCCTTCAGCCAACCCACATATTTCATTAAAATGGTATCAACAAGTTTACATTCCTTTGCAGCTATTCAGACAATATCTCTCAAAATGGGGAGGAGTAACCCCTGACATGCTGCCAGAGGATGTTCTCTATCATATTTGAAGTTCTGGTTTGCACATTTTCCAGTTGAAGGTTAGTCAAATCTTCTTCAAGAGAATATGGCCTTCAAGCTTCTTTGAAATCCAACCAGATGAGCAAAGATTATAGTCTTGAGAATAAAAAGGCAGATGCTTGTAAGAGTTTTTAAGAACTGATACCACATTGTTCTTTTGTATATGTTGATAAACCATCCACTTGACATGTTTTCCTTACTTTCTTTTGTCCCAACTATAAGTATTTTTGATCTATTCTGAGAAATAAAAGATAGCTTACCTATATGAAAAGCAACATGACCTTCCTTCCCCAACAAACTACAAAATACAGGAAGAAGAAAAGGAGAAAAACTAAGAAGAGAAACAGGCCATGCCAACAAGAAAACAAAGCATTAAAGATGAATCCCTTGTACAGATAAACTGGAAGAGGCAGTAGAAGATAAGATCTTTCCTTCCCACAGTGCATTTCATACAGCACAGGGAGATTGCTTCTTGACTGGGATCTTCTTGTGAAGATGGCAATGGATCCTTTTGGGGGAGAAAGCAGGTCCGGTCTAACAGGAAACAAACTAAATTTAACTCGATTTGAATATAACCACACCGCAAATATGAATTCCTGAGCTGTATATGGGTCCTGCTTCCTAAATGCAGACCTGGTCCTCCAAATGAGACAGGTATGAACACTAAAATTCAACCCATATCAGCTAGACTTTTAAGGCCTGTCCATCAAAACTCTATTCAACTGCAATTCATCCATACTGTTTATTTTGACCTCAATGCTTCAAGTAAGCAAGCCAGATCTTGGTCAAAATCCTAGAACAAAAGCTAATTCAATGCAAGTCTCGGAGGTATGCAACCAGAAATTTTGTGCACCTAATACGATTGGAGGATATTGACCAGCAAATAAACTAGAAGACAATGTAATCAGCAAGGGCAGAGACAGTACAATTAATTAAGCTTGATTGATGCATACCACCAATCCAACTCCATCAAAAGGTTTCTTCAAAATTCCACCACAAAGATTTAGCTCTAGGAAGCAACAACTTTAAAGTTAGTCTAATTGTCTCATATATGTAGACCTTAAATACTAATCAAAACATCAATTATAGCAATGTTTGTCCTTGTTTTACTCTTTCCCCTCATGGAAACATTCAAGATTGGTTGCTTCCATTAAATAAACTATGGCATCCAAGTTTCTGAATAGACCGCTCAACAATAACTCAGCAAAAATTATGCAAATAAGAGATTGAAAGAAGCCATCTTTTTCTAGCATTCTATTAGATTGCACATTCAGCACATGGAAATGTGAGTATGATGCAACTGGTTTGAGGATATCCTAATCACATGTGTCTGATTTTGCCCTCGATCCCCAGTGGTATAAATTTGCAAATACAGTAAGGTGTAGTATATCTTAACATTCCAATGAGATATATCTTTCAACTTAGTAGTAAGATAATGCTATTGCTATAGGAAAACTGAGGCCTACAAAAAAGGATAATGAGAAACTGAAAAGGCTGTGCAAGAAATTTATAATTATTGTCATACAAGAAAGTTATAGAAAACAACATTTTAAATCCCATAAGATGGAGCGATTCCAGTTTTTCCATAGAATGAGAAGCTCTAGCACCCTACCCCCTCTTGACACTTGGGACAGAAAATGTCTCAAGACGCATCAATTGGAATGTTGAAATTGATGGGATGATTTCATCCCAACACTTGAGATGGTAACCCATTCCGACATCTCACGAGACGTCCTGCTAAGATTTGAAACTATGATAGAAAACATTCTAGGTCATACTTGTTAAGGAGTGAGTTTAATCCATCCAAGATTTCAAATATTAAATTTAACAATATCACATAAAGGCAAGGATAAGTAAGTTTCAGAATAGGTGGGGGCAGGAGACGGGGGGTGGCACAAGGGTGCAGCACAAGTTTAAGAGTAACAAAATTATGTAAGAGATACCAAACTCACCCGACTATTGGACACAAGATTGTCAACCACACTCTTCTGTTGATCAAGCTGAGCTTTTAAAGAGCTTGCATTATCCTGAAAAGGAATGAACAGTTAGAAAACTATTTATAGAATAACTAGCTTCGTTCATTATTATATTACTCCATTGAAATAAAACACAAGTACATGCATGTACATATTCTCGAATATACAAACCTTCCATGTCACACTTGAAGAACAAACTCCAAAATCAATGCCAATCAGATGAAGATCAGTTTAAAAAGATTCATGTGCACCTAACCCCCTATTCATAATTTAATTTTCTACAAAACTATATGCCACTGTCTCTCTTTTATAGTTAAATCTAATTAAGGCTTCCATCTGCCATTATAGATGCACAGTGGAATCAACACATGCAAACATATTCAGACATATGCCCGTACGCATGCTGGCATTGAAGAAAATGATGTATTCCCCCAGACAAAGATGGAGAAGATAGGAGTCGATGTTCTTTGCTCCTGTGTTAGATTGTACAAAGATGGAGAAGATAGGAGTCGGTGTTCTTGACTCCTTTGTTAGCAATCTAACACAATAGACCAAAATTGCAAATCAATAATCTACCATAGTGAGGAAACCTGACAACCATGCAGCAGACTGAGCCATGGATAACCAAAAAGAGATAAAGCAGACTCAGATAAAACAGGAAATGAAAATAATATTTTTGTTTTAGGAAATAAAGTTATGCAATTAAAGGAGAAGCATTAGAATGTTGCTATATGTCAGTGATTCAAATACGAGCACCACTTCATACATTTCTACTCTACAAAATCTGATTATGGGTCAGTCGCTAAGCCACAGAGAGGTGTCAATGAGAAGGGTCAGGCCCACGCTGAGTTTGACCCATTCTTGAAATATTAGGCCTGAGCCAGCCGGGCCCGAAATAGGTCAGGGCCTGTCCCAAGTCCAGGTTTTTCTTTCTTTGTGGGTCCAGGGCAGCTCAAATGGACCCAATACTTTTTCTTTTGAAAGTTTAAGCCTGGGCACAGTCTAAAGGAATTCAGGCTTCCAGGTTCTTGTTTCAATATGCCTAAGTCTTGAGCCTGGGCTTGATTTTTTTGTTTGGGGCAGACCTTTGGGTTACTAAAGTCAGCTTGGCCATTACAACAAAAGAGCCACTGTTGGCATACCAAAGTACCATCTCCCAAAAAAGGGATAAGTTGCACCTCATAAATCTTAAAAATATTGAAACTTGACATATCTTAAGATTCAACACATGAATTCCCACAAACCCACACTCTTATTTCATCCTGAACCACCTGCCTTCGCAGCAGTAATTGCAGAAGCACTGTGCTTCACCAATTATAAAAGAAAATAATCAACAATTCAAGCATAAATATATAAAAGTGATCAAAATGAAATACCAAAATCAATTTATTGGATTAATAGTCAATTTACAAACACATCTTTCCAGAGAGATTTGACATGCTTGAGGAAAAATCTAACTTTTTGGGAGACAACTGTCTAAGGACTGGCACCATGCAGAGACCAAGGTCAATCAGAATAGCAAGGTACTTGTTGGTTAAACACTACTGTTGCTTTCTTTTCGTTAGCATAACACAATTTGTAATAGTGGTGATGAAAAAATTTGAAAGTCAGACCCACAATCAGGCCATCAAGTTTCCATAATAGGCAAGAAAGCATGATTTTCACTTCTACAAATTCACAAACACCTTCATTGTGATGAAAAAATATTTTGAAGATCGCATCTAACTGCTAAATATCATGATGGTCAAGAATGCATAACATATGAACAATCTCATAAGACTTGTTCGTGAGTTTTCTTCATAACAATGTGCGTAAATGAAAAGCGGTGAACATAAAAAGTACAATTGACCAGAATTTCTAGGAGATACCTACAGCATAAGATTTACGCCTCTTGAGGGCCTCACGGGCAAGATCCTCATCTCCTTTCGCAAGAGCAAGTTGTGCCCGACGATACCTGCAAGCAGAACAAGGCTTAAAGTTAGAGCTCTTGCATGCACATATATTTGGTTATTAGTATAATAGTAGAACTCCACTTCAAAGGAATGATTACCAATCATCAGATTGTTGCTGCGCAGCTTTGTATTTGTTTTCCAGCCTTTTTTGAGATGCTATAACCTTGAACATTTGGGGGGGGATGGGTGGAGTGTCAAAAGATTTGTTTAACAAGATATGAGAAGGGAGTTAAATTGTATAAAATATATATATCTATGTGCACAGTAACACAGTCAAGTACATACTAACATGCACGCAAAATGTATTTACAAAGAAAAGAAAGAAAAAGTGAGACTATATATCAAATATTTAGTGATTTTAGTCAATCTAAATAGATCTCACACCATCCATCCTAGGTTTCTATTTTATCAATCATACAGGCCTTGTTTGGATATGCTAATTATCCATAAGATATCTGGATTATTATCCATATTTTGGGGTCAAGAGGTTTGTTTAGTACAAAATTTTCAAATAAACATAAATATGTGCACAAGCATGTAAGTTTGCAAAGAACCTTATAAAATATTGATCAGGAAAGCTTAAACCAGCCAGCCTTTTCCCATCAATTTACTTGGGCCTGAGTAATCAACAACCAATGTTTGGAGTAACAAGGATAAGGAACAATAATGATTTTTCTTTATATTCAGGTACTTAACAGCAGTGTTACCTGGATGCTCATGTCCAGCTCCAAATATCCATATCGAACATGTATCCGAGCTGGATATGTATCAGATATTTGGAATTTTGGATACTTAACGAAGTTCTTTGGTAGCCACTTTTTAAGATGGGAGAATAGTGGGACTGTTCCACCAATGAGTGAGTTTAACACTCTCAACAATGAGTTTGATCCTTTGATTTGATATTATAAGTAAGTATTTCTTCCCTTTTTAGATTTGTTAAAAACATAAGTACTAAAACAACTTCGCAAAAATATTATTTTGCTGATATCCTTAAGTTAGTTGGTAAGTTTGAGAATCATGTATATTGAAAGATCTTAAGAAATAATATTTTTTGACATTTTCTTTTCAATATTTAAATAAATAATTTTTAAATGTATTAATATATAATTTAGTTAAATTCACATGTTATCCTCGTATTCTCTTATCTCTCTTTTTTCCTCTTACCAAGCCAGACACTTGGATCCAAATCCAATTCTTATATCTGTATTCACTCAACACTGCTTAACATGCAATAGTGCCTTCCAACATGAATCACTGAAAAAAACGTAGGTAGGTACAGTGTTGTTAAAAGCGTTAGGCATACTTAAGCACGAACGGCTCTTGGAGCCTAGGAGCAAGGTGCAAAACGTATGCACATGCCTAAGCGAAGTAAGGCGCACATTTTAAAAATAAATAATAAAATAATTTCTATAAGCAAGATTTATAAAATATAATAAAAAAGCTAAAAAATTATAATAGTAATATATTTAGCTTGTTAGCTCAATGGAAAGCCTTCTCTTTTTCAACTAAAATCTAAAGCCCCATAATGTCTTTCCTCCTTTTTCTCAAACGATAGAATAATTTTTGGTGTTCTATTTCTTTATCTTCTAATTTTTAACTTTTTTTATAGGATAAGAAAAATAATTATGTATGAGATGATGCATCATAAAGTCAATACAACATAATAAATATAATATACTTAAATATATATATATATATATAACAAATATAGCTTATAAAGAAAGATGCACTTTTTTTTGTCTCAAATTAAATCAAAAGCGCATGATTTTTATCACCTCATGTGCATCTGAATGAAGCACCTTACCTAGAGTATAAGAAGTGCCTAATCTTTGGTGCTTTACACCTCATATCTTAATCGCACCTTAAGGTATAAGAAGGACCTAACTCTTACGCCTCATGCCTTAAATGCGCCTAAGGCGCACCTGACAACACTGGGTAGAGATGCCTTCTTCAACACCTTAACCAAACTAATTAAAGTAGCATAACTCATTACTCAAAATTTTAACCAAAACAGCCCCATGCTTTTGATACAGAAGCAAAGTATGTGAGAGTGCCCCTTACATAATGAATAAAACTTTAGTGCGATGCTTGTTCTGCATTTTCCCACCATTTCTCAAAAGTTTATTCTGCATTTAATGCATTTTTAAAGGACAAGGATACCTGAATGGTTTAAGAAATAAAACCTTGCAAGTGATGGAGCAATCCTGTCTCATAATGTTATGCCAAATATCTATTTATACTGATCTTTTAAAAAGATTGTGCAGCAAGATATACAGACTAACCATGGAATATTGGAAGGATCATCCCATATGACAATATTTGACAGCCGAAATTCAAGGATGATAGGTTGCCAAACTGTTTGCCATGATGATGAGCTAAGGTACCAAGCAAGGATAGCTGTTGATAAGAATTAGAAAGTAGGCATTGGAAGAACTGATGGTGCGTGCAAAGAATATCTGCAAAGGTGAAAAGGGGTGAAATCACAGGTCTATTATTGAGTAGAAATGAAAGGGTGAAGAGCTGTATAAGGCATGGTGCAGGTAGCAATGAATGCAATATAATAGAGGTGGCTGAAGGCATATTCCAACATCAAGGAAGCATTAGAGTAAAATGCAATAGACTGTAAGTTGACCTGATTGTCAAAGTAGATTAATGGCACCATGAGCTAGTTAATGTAGTTAAATAGTACTGAAGTAAGATCATTGCCAAGTCAACCAGAGAGCCACAGGCGAGTTATGGAATGGTAATGCAAACCCAAAGGCAAATGATGCCAGGAAACAGCGAACACAGAATGAACCAGAATAAATGGTAGTTGGTTGTCATGGAGAGTATCCCACAAGAAAGAAGCAGGATGGAAGCATTGAGTGAGTGAAATTTTAATTGCATGAAGCAAAAATGGCTGGATCTGAAGATTCATGCACCATAAGGTGATGAGGAATGAATTTCCAGGCAGAAGATTTACAACATATGAGATGATGACTCAGGAACCCACTCAATGCTCGAGGCAAGTGAAATTGTAATGACCCTAACATGTATGAGGAAAGGATACACGTAACAACAAAAAGACAACGCAACCATCATGTAATGAAGCAAGACAGACTACAATATCAAGAAAACCCATAGGTTAGCAGATGCAAATTTACTGTGAAAAACAAATAATTAATTACGAACAAGAAGGTCCACGAAAAGATTAAGACCTAGAGTACAATATGTGATGGATTATAGGCTGAATGATATGTGAACCAGAAAGTTCTTCAAAAAAAAAAATACATGAACTGGAAAGAGATGGTTGATTCAAGATACATGGAAAAGCTCAAGTCAAAGGGAGGCCTTTGTGATATGAAATTATAGGAATGAGGCATATGAATTTGTGTCAAATTAACTAGTGCTACAATGAACCAAGCCCGGCACATATTTGTGCTGTTTGAGCTTGACCCAGTTTTATGAAATGGGTTTTTCTATCTTAGCTCAAGCACAAGCCTACCTAACCCTCAAGCTAAAGTCAATAATGAATGTCTAATTTTCGCTAAATAACCACTTGAACAAAATGATCCTTCATTCAAATCAACCTTCAGCATAACTATGCAAGTCAGAAGTACATGAGGAGCTTGACATGCAACTTGAGTTTCACTGAATCCTAATCAACAAGTTCCCTAAGAACCAGAGGCATTTTTTTTATTGTCCTATTCCCAACAGTCACAAAGATCAGCCAGGCCCAAAGAACTTTGGAATGGGGGAAAAAAAAATCAAAGACTAGGAAAGCAGCAACCTACTGAGTCTGACAAAAGGACCATAGAACTCCAAGAGGCAAGATAAAGATAAGCAACAGTAAACAAGCCATCTCTAATTTGTGGATGGCAAAATAATCCCATGATGATCCTTAAGTGCATCTAATGAACTAGAAAGGAAGTTGAAGCCCGTAAGCAAACATATGAACAAAAAAGTGAGAGAGGCCAAGTATCAAAGGCTCAATCAACCAAAAACAATAAAAGATGACCTCAGTTCCTCAACTAGACAAAAAGGAGGGCATAGAAAGTCAAGATAAGGCTAATAAAATCATTAGATACATCAATGATAGGAGAGCATATCGAAATTGATTGAAACTTGGAATAAAAAGATCCAGCAAATGAAGACCAACCATATTGGCCAAAAAAAGAATGCAAAGCTCAACATAAAAGCCACTAATTGGATCAAAAGGGTGTTAACTTCTAATAAGGAGTCCCTTTGATGAACGGCAGTTTTATCAAATGCATCAACTCATGTCAAACTGGATTGGTTTAGGCATAAACCAATCTGTTGGCGAGAAAATAAAAGGAAAAGTCTTATAGAAAGAAAAGGAGTCCAAAATGAGCATTGCACATGCTGCATCATGTCTTGGGTTGTTAATGGCAAAGAAATTGGGGAAGAATTTGATGAAGATCTCCCATGGTAGATCTTTGAAGCCTGTGAAAGATTATGATAATGCACTCTGCTCTAGTATCATGAAAGTTGAAGGGCACAAGTTGGAATGACTAAAAATATGAACAGGGGACTGAACCAAATATGCACAATCAAAAAGGACCTAAATGCATGGCTGCTTAAAAGACCACAATGAGGGTGCATTGCTGAACTAATAAATCAAGTCCATAATGTAAAGACAATGTAATGGGTAATACAATTCACTTTATAATTATATTTCACATGAATGTGTCACATGCGTGTACAAATGTTTGGGCCATTATACTTTCTTTAGCAGAACAGAATACATATGTGCCTCATGCCAGACACACATATAGTTTTTATGCATGTATAAAACTAGAGTCTAGAGGTAACCGCATATCATTTACAAGACAAACAAGATACATATGTTAAGATATTTTTATCATTCTATGCAGAATTTTAAGTTACTTTGGTAATGCAACTTAGTAAGAGTGGACTCTTGGTACCATCTCTACAAGAAACAAAGTTAAACAGATGTACCTGTGCTGTGGCCTGGCGCATCTTTGTCAAGTCATCATTCATTTCCAGCACAGCTTGTTCCAAAATCTTCTCTGGATCCTCCAAGGAGCTCAAGAATGAATTCGCATATGACTATATTTTTGCAATATAAACAGGTATACTGAATTATTTCTACAAGCGACAAGAAAAGAAAAAAAAATGCACCATTTAATATCACATAATGATGTAACAGGAAGTTCTTAATCTTACCTTGACTACCCTAGCTAGTCGATCAAATAAATTCATCTGCACACCAAGGGCACCACCACCATGTTTATGACATTTTAGTCTTTTGATGTTCGATGTCCGTGCTCCCTTGGCTTTCAATACTCCTACTGTGAAGCATAAACGTGAGCAAGAATTAAGATACCACTAGCAAGTTGTACAATCAAATGGATGCATATGTTGCATTAACTTGAACTAACGTATATAAGGTAGACTAGGGTATGTAACCCATTAGCTGAACCTAACCAGTTTGCTTCCATGGATTGTGCATGCCTATTCAGCATTCGTTAATAGATAAAAACTTGTCTTAGTGACTCAAATCTACCAAATATACCATAAATTAATTAGAACCAAGCTCATAAGGGATGCACAACTGAGCTGGAAAATAAAAATGCAATTTCATGCCTCATAAAAATGGAGATATTGGATTGTCCACAGTTATTGATCAACATTCGATAAAGGTAGCAAATTCATTAAAAAAAAAAAAGAAGAAGAAGAAATGTTAAGTGTCTAACCAAGGAATCCACTATACTAATATCTAATCATCTTATGATCATCAAACCACTCCCATAAACCTCGAGCCTCAAAGAAAGCCAAAAAAATCAAGTTTCAGGGGTGTAGGATCATTTGCAACCATTTCCAATGGGCACTAGAAATCCCCAACACACAGAATTTCACACCCATGCGTGTCTCTAGCATATCAAGGATATCCGTTTCATTCATCAGTCGGTGACTGATTGTTAACGCTACTGTAGATCCTCTGAAAAATTCCCTAGGAACTGTGCAGAATAGACATACATTACTAGGTTGACAATAAGATCAACACTATGCTCTTTTAAGCAAATTCTCTCACACAATGTTCACCATTCTGTTTTGAGCAAATTCATGACCCAAGTCCCCTGCTATTTTCCAGAAGCTACAGAACACTAAATTAAAACACGCAAAGATAAGTAGGTACTGCATAGGCAATTGATACTTCCCGCAATCTAATAAGAGAACAAAAATTCTAAACGAAAACAAGGCAGAAGAAATTACCTCCGCCATTAAAAAATGAAGTCCCGATCTGTCGTCTCGAGACGGGAACCCTCGGCAAAGGAGCAGCCATAGAAGAAGACGAAGGTGAAGCCAAGCTCAACCCACTAATGGAAGCCTTCATCGCCATTTTTAGTGGAAAAAATCCGATTTTTAGGACGAAAAAGGATCAGAAATCCCCCAAAGATGAGGTCTCTCCCCTCCCTCTCCCTTCGGGATGGTGACCCATCACCCCTTCTTATCTGTCCCGATCCCGCCAATTAGATCCTACAGACCATCCAACCCAAATCCACAATTCCAACGGCTCTGATCGAATCCCCCATCATCAGACGGCCAGTAATCACCTCACGCAGAACGCCCCTATTTAAACCCTTCTCCCCCCGATCGAAACCCAGAGGTCAACAAAAATGTCGACTTTTTCTCTCCTCCGTTTCTCCCCTCTCCCCCCACTCCAAACCCTACCAAAATCTCACCCCCTACTCCCATCGCCCACCGTCCAAATCCCCGTCCGCCTCAAATCGACGCCCGCGATCCGCTCCGTCCCGAGATCGAACATCATATCGGCGTCCTACCGACCGGCCGTGCCGGCCTCGGACCGACTCCTCGCCGCCCTGGCCTACTCCCTCCCTTTCCTCAACTCCCTCCACTACGCCCGCTTCCTCTTCGCCCGCTTCCCGGTGGCCGCCGCCGCCGCCGCCCCGCTGCTCCCCGTCGTCGCCGCCTACCGCGCCCTCCCCTACGCGAGCTTCGTGGCCTTCTTCGCCCTCTACCTCGGCGTCGTCCGCAACCCGGTCTTCGACCGCTTCGTCCGGTTCAACTCCATGCAGGCCGTCGTCCTCGACGTCCTCCTCGCCCTGCCGGTGCTCATCCAGCGGGTCGTCGGCGTGCCGTCGAGGGGCGTTGGTTTCCGCCTCCTCGAGCTCGGCTACGACGCCATCTTCATCTTCTCCGCTGCCTGCTTCTTCTACAGTCTCGTGCACTGCATCCTGGGGAGAACGCCGTATCTGCCGCTCGTGGCCTCGGCGGCCGACCGGCAGCTTTGAGAGCTCCATTTGAAGCATGATCTCTTTATCTCTCTCTGTGTGATCTTAAAATTAGTACCAAGAGGAATTTTTCGAAGTGTTTTCAGTTTAAATGTTGTGGATGTTTCCTTTTTGTTCAGGGATTCGATTAACGACTTGGGGTTTTGTTCGTGGGGAAAGGTTTGGGGTTGCAGAGAGGAACATTGTGGATTACTTCATTGTTATCATGTTAGCGGAAAGATTCACCTCGGGAGCTTTATCGGGTTGATAATATCTATTTACGAGTGAAGATTGATGCAGGAAATCTATCCGGGTTGTCCTGATGCTATTTACCTTCTTCTTAAAATTAATTAAAAAAAAAAAAAAAAACTGATAGCTTGAATCCCATTAACTAAATACTTTGGCCTCCTCTGGCGAATGGAAAAGTGGCCCCTGGGAAAGAGGGCTGAGAATTTTTTTTTTTTTGCTTTTTTTTTTGGCTAGCAGTTTTGTGAGGTGGTTGGCCATTGTTAGTTTTATTAAATTAACCTGCAGTCATGTTGGATGTTAATCTAGAGTTTGTAATTATTTTTTTTTTTTTTGGTTATGCATGGACTCCAATTAGATATTTTAGCAGCTATTTTCGATTAGATGTTAAAAATTATCACGCAAGAATAGTAAAGCAACAAACAGTTTGCTGACCAACTTACTCTTTAATTAGTTATCTCAATTTTTTAGTTTAATATTATGAATTAGTTGGCGGCATCTCTTGAAATAGGTTGCTTGTTAATTGGATGAGAAATCATACATCAACAATACCAAATAGATAGCCAAATCACTCAAAATAGGACAAGCTGGGCACAGGTTAAAGCATGTTGACAAACTTAAATGTAAAAAATAATTTATAATAATAGAGTTTAGCTGCGATACTATTTTAAGGTTTTTTTTAAAAATAACCTTTAATTTTATTATTTAAAAGCTTCAGCCTTCTGTATCATTCTCTTATAATCTCAGGCTTTCTTCACGTAGAGTTAAGAGCATGATAACAGAAGTCATAATATTAATCTCATAAGCGATGCAAAAGGTAAAGCTAAGATGCTTGAGAAAAAAAAAAAAAAAAGCGTGGTTTAAAAACTCCCAAGTACAAAAAAAGAACTCAGAGATTACATATGTCTGAGAAAATTTCTATGAACGAATCCTCAAATTGTAATTTTTCTCTTGGCATTCTGGTTCCAACGTGAGTCATAATTATACAGCTTATCTGAGTTTACACAATATTGTACATGATAGTTCTAGCAAAAATTGATTCTCTCAAACACCCCAGGTCTCATTATTACTTGCAAGAGACCTTTAACAGAGATGATCACTCCAAACCTATGGAGATGGAACCATAGACCATGAGTCCCAGCAATTTCTCTGACCATACCCATACAAAAAAGGAGACTTAACATCAGCTGTTTCAGGACAAGAAACCTCTGCTCACTGAAGTAGACGAAATTTTAGAGACCTCTGAAGGAATGGAGACCAGTCTTTTCTCAGTTTGTAGGCCATAATGGCTTCTGCATGGTAATGTAGCTAAATTTAAATTTATTCATTTTTTTCGTCCTTGAATCCATAGTTCAGAAATTTTAAAGATAAAAAAAAAAAAAAAAAGTTAAGATGGCTCTGAAATCTTAAATTTAACTACATTCGATAAATGAAAAGAGAATTGATGTATGTATATATGTATGTATATGTATGTATTTATAATTAGACCTTTTACTTCTGATGCAAATTGTAAAATAGAATAGTAATTTCAGAAAAATATATATCTGTGCAGAACAGCAAATAAGAGATGCCAATGTCAAGGTGAAAGCTGAACAAATCAATAGGATACACAGGTGGAAACCTTAATGGCCAGAGTATATGCATGCTGTGTTCTAGATCAAAGACGATCTTATGGAAAAACTAGGTAGTGGTGATAAAGATAATCCTTCCAAGTTGGAGGAAGTTTATGCCCAAAACTACATCAAATATCTTTCTTCTTTGCTTGTCTAGCTGTCAGAGAGGATCCAATGACTTTCAAGTTTTTCCACAGGTACTCTAGAAAGCAAAGCATACATGGGTGTAGCTACATTACCAATAGTTTGGCCAGCTAGTTAGTTGCAACCATGAAGAGATGACTCCATCCTTTGCCCATAATCAACTATGAAGTATCTAGCTATGTTCGTAACCAACACAAGTAAAGCACCTAACTGTGTTTGTAACAAATGCATGCGTGCATGCATGCATAATATCTGCTGAGAACCAATTAAGTTTGCTAGTAAATTGCACAATCATTCAGAAGCATATGCATGTACAGATATATCAAACAAGATTATGCATTAAAAGGTTAATATGAAATGCTCATTTTTCTGCAAATCAAAGTTGAAATTTGATGAGGCATATGCATGTACAGATATATCAAACAAGATTATATATTAAAAGATTAATATGAAATGCTCATTTTTCTGCAAATCAAAGTTGAAATTTGATGTCTATGCGATCAAGACCGTCTCCTGAAATGAAGAAAGAGATGTTCTTCATCCGTTAAGAACATAATTTTGCTATGGTAAGGAAGACACAATTTTGCGGTCTTATGCTCATGTCCTATTCTTTCAAGATGAAAATAAGATCAGATAAACTCACAAAACAAAAAAGCTTTGACATGACAAGTCTCATTCTTAAATGCAAAGATAATAATTGCACTGCAAGCATTATTCAAAGGTAATTAAGCTAACAAAATACAAAAAAATTCAAAGTCAAAATAGTACTTAAAATAGTGTAGATAACATAAATGATATTGTGAAATATATTTATGAAAGGTGCAAGTTCCTCTCTTTCACACAATCTAAAAAAAGATACACCACCACACTAGAGCTTTTCCCTTGTCCAATTGATGGCTACTTTGTTTTTCAATCTTGAACATTTCCTTAGTAACCTTGAAATTAATTTCATCTCCCTAGCCATGAGTAAAGAATCATACCAAGTGAAAAAAACACATGCTCCTTTAGACTAATATTGACCACTGCCAAAGAATCTCCTTCCAATGTTCCACTCATCCATGAAGTGTGAAGCCTTACATCCTCACTACATAAGCAATGTCTTCTCATGCCATCAACTTCTACTGACCCAGTGTTAGTGAAAGAGGAACTCATACTAATATAAAATGAAGCCACATAGAAATAGCATGATTACACATGGTATAATTGTAATATTTTTAAGTTAGCATCCGAACATAAATGCATATGGAAGGTTAATAGTATACACATAAACATAAAAAGTAAGTACCTTTCTCTAGCATTCCAAAAAAAATCTCTACAAAAGGTTAATAGTATACACATAAATATAGAAGACTAAAACTAAATAATTCAAACTGCATATGAATATAGCTCAAACATAGCTCAAACATAAACCAAACAGTGTAGATAAACTAAATACAAATCCATAATAATACAATATCCGTCCACCAAAACATGAAACCAAATATAAGAGTGACATCCACCCTAATCATCATCCACCAAGCAAAGTATGAGGACATAAGTAGCTTTATAGTTTTTTAAAAACTAAAAAAATAGTCAATTTTTAAGCGATCCTTAGCAATTTTTATCTCTATCCATAAAACATCTGCTTGAGAGAGGCTTGGCACCTTCGTCACCTTAGTCGCCAACTACCATCCATCGTTCTACAATCTCTAACCCATGCTTGAAACAGGCAACAAGCATCCTATTATGATCCCCGACAGTTGCCATGATGTTGCTTATCTTAGACATCTCTATTGTAAGTTTTCATACAATGTCCGAGCTCTTGACTCTAGCTCTTTTTATTGTAGCACCTCTACATTGCCTTACATATAGTACTTGTGCACAACTACACATCTCAATGCAATATATGGATACTTTAATAAGAAGTACTTATATACATGTGAAATAAAAGATGATAAATCCATACATCTATCTTTAAATGCATCTATCCCCCCAACCAACAAACTCCCACTTGCGCTCAATTACTCTCAAGATCATACAACACTTATCCCCTATGATTTGTAAATAACTCAATAATGTGATTTAAGTTAAATGGCATGAAATTAAGAAGCCACATGACTTGATAAGTAAAGATTCTTGTAACAAAGCTTACAAGCTTCACATGGTATAACATAGCAAAAGAAGAAATAAATAACATAGGCCATGACCTCAAAAAACCTAACAATCCTCATAGGCCCTTTGGAATACAATATGAGCCGATAGGCATCAAAAATATGGTTTGAAGCAATTCTAATATTGAAGTCTTGGATGTCCAAGACTAACCAAGTCTTGCTAAAGTATAAGATGAGAAATCTAAGGGAGGAATGATGCCTTTAAAGATGTATTATTGGTGCTTGATATTCCTTATCTTATAAAACAATAACTGTACAATGTTAACATCAGCAAAGAGGTCATCTAAGGATTGAGGTGAAAATCTTTTTATAGAATTTAAAACGCAAAATTACTTATGAGTTCTTCTAACTATTAAATCTATAAATCAACCAAAAAAATAGGAAGCTCATCTTTTTTAATCAAACCCCAACTAAGTTTCCGAAGAGAAAGAGCGTTCACCTGATAATAGGGCTGAAAATAGGCTCGAGCTGGGCCTTGGTCTGTGCTTCCTTATTTTCGGATCAGGCTTAGATCAAAATAGAGGCCCATTTTAATTTTGGATCAGGCTCGAGTAGAGTATTAGCTTGGCTCGGGCCCATCTTAAATCCAAGCCCAAATTAGGCCCACTAAATGAGCTCAATTCAGACTTGCATTGACCAATTATAATTAGTAAGGTTGATTACCCATTTCAAATTTTAGAACTTTGTTCATTCTTAGAATGACAAAATAGTCTCACAGCATGTACAAAATACCTATATTATCTTCGGCAATTAGCATGCTTTTGAGCATTATTGCACTAACTGGTTTTATTGCATAGAAAAAATAGCATTGTAGCAGTATAAATCGGGCCCATTTGGGCCAGCCCACTTTTTGGCCTAAATGAGCTAATTTTGGTCGGCTCGATAGGTTTCGAGCCAACTTGGGCCTGAGTTTTGTAATATTTTTTGGGCCTCAACCTGGTTTGAAATCCAAAAAAAAAAAAAATTCAGGCTAGGCTCAGGCAAGGGTGTGGCCCGACCCAGCTCAGCTCACTTATGCCCCTACCTAATAAAAGATGGGAGAGAAATTAGTGTTGAACGCCTCTAGTGGTGGCCTATTCTTGATCTCGAAGCGAAGACAAGAGGGACTCAAGATTAAAGGGGCTAAAGTTTCATGGAGACAAGAGTGACTCACAATCGAAGGGGTTAGGGTTTCATGGAGACAAGGGGTAAGCGCGCAGGGATGGAGACTTAGATCGAGGGCTTTAGGATTTCTTGGAGGCGAGTGGACGAGTAATCATCAAAGAAAGTCCTTGTAAGTGATCACCTATAGAGGACTCAGATTATTGAGGCTAGGGTCTCTTGGAGGATGATGATGGAGGGCACATACTTGGGTGAGGAAGTCCTCGCAATAGGAAGGGCATTCATGGAATAATTTTTCCCATTCCTCCCACCAAAAAGTCTTTTCCCAATGATCAAATGAGTTACTTCTTGTTATACGGCCATGAGCAATGTGGGAAGTAGCTTCCTCTAGGAAGCTATCTTTTTATCTTCTCATTGATCAACATTGAACGTGTCAACCAAATGAGTGGGGTCTTTACATTTTCCTAAAAACTGTATCTTCCCATAGGAAAAACTTAACAACCAAATGTATGAGTTTTATTATGGTACTTTTTGATTTTTTAAATAATAAAAATATAAGTCATTCGATTTCATTTTAAGAAATGTAAATGTATCATTGAGACCCCCTTCTAATGGATCATGTGCGTGATGGTGTGACCAAAAAAAAATAAAAATCAAACTAATCATGTTCATTGAGTTTGATGCTATTGCCACTATCAGGCAATGACTTACAATAGAGAGGGAGTGCACCACATCATTAGTGAGGGAGATCTTGAGGATTTCACCATATTATTAGCAAGAAGATCTTTAAGGATTTTGTAAGATCCCTTGATAAAGAAAGGAAGAAAGATGACCGATGAAATGGTAAGAAGAGAGAGGAAGATAACTAGTGGAACAGAGTTGATGAGGTGAGAGAGTTGGGAACGGAAGTAATTGGTAAAAATGCAATTCCTTAAATATGAAAGCGGGTTTAAGATTTGGAAGTTTATTACTCTTCGCTATCTTGAACAGTATCCTAGTGGAGATGGCTGCGGATGTAACAAGAAGGGTTCTACTTCATTATTAAATGACAAAAATATCCTTTACTACTTCAAAGAGTATCGTAGCAAAACCTATACTTTATGTATTTAAAATATTGAATAAATTACCATCATTTTAGAAAAAAATATATATGTGAAAGATATGCTCAGATATTATCATCTTTCTCACTTTGATAAATTGGCAAGATTAACTCTAACTAGCCGCCCTTCTAGGGAGGCATATTCAAGGTATTTTTGCTATAACAATAAAGTTACTAGATGTTTGAGGGAACTATCAATGGTTGAAACTCATGCCATTTTATAGCTTGGGGGACTCTTGATTGCAGAAAGTGAGAAATTATCAAACAATTGTTATTGTGTACTCATAATTGCTAGCTTTCCTAACCAACTCTTTTTTATTACCCAGCACTAGCAACCAATGGTTGCACCATGCAATCATGGCCTGCCTTTCATTGTTGCCCAATCATGTACGTATGTTGCAACATACAACTATAAACACATGTATATATGTATGTATATATGTATACACCCAGCACTAGTGTTCAGTAACTGCAATAAGCAATCATGACCTACCTTTCATTATTGCCCAATTATTTATGTATGTATGTATGTTGCAACATAGAAACACAAGCAGGTACACATGCATACATACATATATACATACATATAAACATGCATACATATACGTATACATACATGCATATACATACACACAAAAATACATATGCACACATGTGTGTGTATGCATATGTGCGTGTGTACTAAAACTTATATAGATGAATAATAAATTTAAAAGAAAGGTTTGACTATTTGATCTTGTGGTCAATGGTCACCTGAAGAAAGATGAAATGCATAGTCGATAGGATAGGAAAAGATGAGATACGCATCATGCATAGATATATTGCAAAAGTTGATATTATATAGTAGAATAGATATAGACATGCTAATGAATCCTTTTCCAAGATAGAAGGTTGAGGTGAATCAAAGCCCTGACTCTAGTTTTTTTAATAGATGATAGAAATGAGTTTGGCTAGAATCCATATATTTCCTATTCTTTTCAATATAGTAAATTAAAAAAATAAATAAATCAAATTGTAACCTACATAAGTTGTTTAGATCATGAAAAATTATATTTTTCTTTTTTGGTCTATGGTTTAGCTCCTAATTATACAATGCTTAAATGGATAATAGATATTTAAATGAGGGGATTTATGTACAACACCTAATATTTAGAATGACCTAGATGATCATATGCTATCAATATTTATGATTACTTTGATTTACATATTTCAATATATAAAATCCTCATGACATTGTTCATCTCTTCGTGCTATTCAATCATCCTGGCATTCCAAAAATACTTTTGAAAATGCATGCTTTCTTTGCTAAATTAATCTATTTTAGTCATATCTATTTTCTCTATTCATTTAAAGAAGAAACATGAAAAATATACCCATTGAAAAAGAGATTCATTGCCAGATTATATAAATTATAAAAATAAGTTTAATCAAGTGGGCGATCATGCTTATCCATGTTTTTTTTTTTTTTTTTGGTCTTATGCATTTCATGTGATAAAATCTAATAAAATGAATAACCATCTCATATTAATGAATAATTGCTCAAAATATTAAAAAATATTATGATTAAAATTCACATCTCTTAAGATATGGTACCATTAAGTTATTGCTCTCCAAAATCTTTCAAATTCATGAACCTTCTAAATTAATAAAATGATTATGGCACATAAAATGAATGATGAATCAAGAACAACCTAGAATGCACTTGAAAGTGACTATAAATAGTTGTGAATGGGAGCCTTCACCCTAACTTATGATAACCCCTTTGTTAGACTCATGCTAGTTCCATTACACTATGGCTACCCTTCTTATTAGGGATGAACATTCATGCCTTCAATATATGTTATCTATCATGATAACCTCTAGTCCCTTTCAAACATGTCCCATATTATCCATACCTAATGATAGGGTCAAACAAACCATCCTTGACGTCAAATAGCTCTCTCTTAATCTTCCATCTATATTCAACCATATCATCGTAAATGGTGGAAAAACATGTAAAGATGCTTTTCGAATAATAGATCCATCAAGCAATCATAGGAAGCAAATGAGAGTGAGCAACGACCTTGCTAAAAGTATGTTATAGCCTAAGATGAGAAAGGTAAATATTCATTGACTCATATGCAACGGTGGGCTTAAACTAAATTAGCATCAAAGAGGAGTAAGATTTCATTATTTGGTTGAGAATTTTACACTTTTCTTTCATTCAAATTCTTGTAAACAAAACTCTATTTCTCCATGAAGATTTCTTACACTATTTTGTTTTGATAAATTTACAGATGCAAGAGAAATAAAATTCTTGCAACTTTCACCTATCTCTTTCATTTTCTTCGCTTTCATTTTCTTCCACAAGATTATCTTTTCTTGCATTTGTATGTTGCTCTCTTTATAATCTAGTCCATTGGATGTGTTATAGTTTATGAATTCAAACTTTTAAGAGCTTATTTGGAAAGATCCCATAGGGATGGTTGACGTGAGAGGGCATGGAAGAAAAAGGATAGAATTCGGGGTTGTGTTAACGAACCCAAGCATCACTTTTTCTTTTAAAAAAAAGACTACTGGAGATCATTTTTTCATCTGCTAGGGAGTTGGGTTGACCTAAGTTGGACTGACCAACTCTCTTAGTCTATGGATTCTAATAAAATTAGGGTTGAATTGCTATCAACAATCCCTAATGAAAATCATGCTATCATGCTTGCTTTCAACAAACTTCCATGCTACTTTATGGTTGATCAGTTAAAGTCAATCTAAACCACAAATTACTATGCTCTTCTTAGAAATTATTTGCACGCAATTATGTGTATCATGTGTAGATTAACACATGGAATATCCTACAGAAATGGATGGCAATAATTGGGCTCTAATTTGAGATTTTCCTTGACATCTGGATTATATTCCAAGTACTAATTGATGTGATATAGTACAAAAATATTGGTCCCAAAATTTTGGACCATAATAAACAAAGATATTTGTAAAAGTTAGCTTGCATTATATGATGAACTCAATTAAGATTTGATAATTGTTATTAATAGGATCTTTCATTGGGAGACAAAAAATAGAGATTAGATTTGAGGGTCATTGGAAAGAGCGTCAAGGGAGAGGGAGCAAATAAAAGATGATAGTGTTCCCTTTGCAATGAAGACTTCAAGTACCATGCCTTGATGAATCTAGATAACCTTTGATATTGGAGTTTAATGGAGGTGGGTAAGCCCTCATTTTATTCAACAAAAAAAAATGATGATAGGGAACAATACATAAAACAAAATTATTTAGATAAAGATTTTCGAAAGGGGATGAGATGGACATGAAGGCCGAAAAATAGAAGGGTAGTAGAGGAGATTAAGATTTTAATCAACTAATACGAAAATAAATAACTAGTTAATCCAACTTTATTGTCTTAATAATTAGTTAGCATCTCATTTCATTTAAATCCATGAGGTTATTGAATCCAACTTTTCATCTTGGTGAAAATTGACTAATATCTTAATTCATCTATATTGCTCCTCCATCAAGATAACAAAGATATTGGATTTTAAAATCCTCGCTTATGACAAATGGCATGATTCATCAAAAATAAGAAGTGTGACTTTTTTGAATTGATGAGATATATTAATGAACATCTAATTCAAATAAAATGTCCAAATAGAGTAAACAAATGGTAAGGGTTCACTTTCCGAGAAATCAACTTTTTGTAAGGCTCTCTTCAAGGGACCCATCTTTCAAGTTCTCCATAAATGACATTCTCCAATATAAATTTTTCTTTATTCATGACCATAAAAAATTAAAATATATAAATTACAACAATATCTTTTAGAACCATCAATGATCACTACGTGAAACACTTTTAAAATCACGGTTCATAACTAAATGACAAGTCTTTGGTCTTTCAATCCAATGATAATTTTATCTAATATTTTCAAATAAAATAAGTATAAAACTTATATGATGATTTTTGTCACACCTAATTCATGTTGTTTGTTCCTATCTTTGTGTACATATAATACACCAAAGGGAAGGTCATTTCCATTTCCTTTCATTTTATTTTCGTTTAATGATTTGGCTAAAATTTTACTTGCTTAACACTATTTTTTAGAACTAGAGCAAACAAATATAAAATTGTCCAATTAAAACTGAAGAAATCAGCTTATTTGATTTGGAAACTAGGTGATAACTAGTGAAAATGCCACCTTCTTAATATAAGAGTAATGGATGAGAATAAATGAAGGACCTCATCTAAAGAAATCTCTTATCGTGAGAATAGATCATATAAATTTTACTTCCCAAAAGAAAGGGATAGAGATCTTGCAGTCGCAAGCAAATCTGTTTTTGTTCTTTTAGTAGAAGCAAAGGGTAACCTTCAACATCTTTGAAATGTACACCCAGCACTGTCAGCTTGAAGTTCCGGTGGCCAAGGGAAGAAGCCATGATTGCCAAGTAATCTTTAGGATAGCTTCCCTTTTGCAATGTGTGAGACCAGGAGAATTCAGTGAGATTGGCAGAGATGGAGTAAATCTTTCTAAGGGATGAAATAATCCAGCTCACTACTGTTGTTGACTCTCCTTAGGGATAACCTTGGTAGCTTCAAGTACAGTAACTAAAGCATGAAGACCACCAGGCATAGCCCCCATAATTGGCACATGTTCTTCAGGTACAAGAAATCCACAGCGAAACTGAACCATCAAAATTAATTGGCCAGAAATAGAGTGTCTCTGATGGTTCTGAGGGTTAAGTGATACCCCAAAATCTGGTTGCTGCACTTAAAGCTTCATCGATGGAGTTGATTAATACTCATCACTAAGTCGAGCAGCTTACCGAGTTGCAAAGAAGCTTAGGCATTCTGGCAAATTTCCTTATTTCTTGACAGCCAGATGAGCTATTGAGCATGAGACAGCATAGGTTTAATAGTAATACACTGAGAAATATTGGCAGAACTATGGTACTGTGCTGCTGATTACCAAGAAACAATATACTGGGGTAGCAAAGAGCAGAGATGAGTTCACACACCTCTAGTTTTTGTTCAGTAGTAAAACAAATGATCCTGGGGTTCAATATGCTCATGACCATGCAAACAAAGCAAATTTCTCAATCCTCTACCATGAAGTAATGAAGAAAGCTGTTCCAAGCAAGCTCCAAAGAAAACAAGCCACCCAGGGACGCACTTGAATAGGCCGCCACACCTAGTTGATATCATTTTGTAACCTGGACTATAGAACCACTGTCTGTACAGCTCTTTGACAGATATTCATCACCTATAGTCTTCAATGCAGATAGACTGGTTGATCAAGATAACACTGCCCAGAAAAAAAGAGAGATTAATTATGTACTCTAAGGCCCGAGACTAGAGCAAGACATGATCGAGACTGGCAGCAACAGCGATCGAACTCTGTTGATAGATACATCCAGGATGACTGGTGTAACATAGAATTACAGACATCACAAGATCCATGCAGTATAGATATGCTCTGGCTGGTGTCCTAATTTGAAGTGGCTTTTCTAATGAATCACCTGATCTTCTGCAAGTTTGATCCATATGAGCCTTCAGTTATGGCTATAATGGTCTGCCTGGCATTAAAATCAGCAATATAATCAAACAGATGGTACATCACCTTGGTCCTCAGCATCAGTTCAATAAAAACAATCCAGTGATCACACCATTTGATTCTCTTTTCCACACCATGGCCTGGGGCTAGATTAAATCATTCTGCATCATTACAATGCAAAACATTCCCGGCCGCAGCCCCTCCTCCTCCTCAACTCAATTAAGGCTTTGCTCAAAATTAGATAGTGCATAATTGTGTGCATTTTATTAAAACATACATAAAAATTTATTTTTGTAAAATAAGTTTCATAGAAAAATAATGATAAGTTTACAAGAGGAGCAACTTGATCAAATTTTCTGAAAACAAGTTTTATCAATAGCAAGTTAGCAACCAAGCAAGCAAGTTCAAAAAACTGATTCATTTAGTAATTTGTGCAAACCTTCCTTAATAAAATCCAACACCAAAAAAAACCCATCTAAATTTTTTCACTTTAGAATTTAAATACCATCGCAAAAGAGCATTACATCTTTTTGTGATAATTTAACAACAAATCATGTTTTAAAATTACTCCTAAATTTGTAAATGAATGCAACTAATCAAGCAAACCTACAAACTAGGATTCACAATTACATCCTTATCAAAGGAGTGAAGATTAAAGGGTATTAGGAATTCATAATAAGAAGCTTATTAACTACTACTCTATTTTTATTTATTTTAAATATTTTTTGAAAAATATACGGAATTCATTATAAGCAACTTATCACTCGTTAATCTATTTTTATTTATTTTAAATGTGTTTTCGAAAATAAATAAAATTTATTCATTAAGTAAGTAACAAAATGGCATAGTACACAAATTTCAAGCACTATTTTTTATTTTATTTTAAAGGTTTTGAAGAAGCGGGCGATAGAAAGGTCAAATTCGTCTTATCACAACATAAATTATAGAATACATAACCTTGATTTCAAAATAGCAAAAGCTTACCTTAATACTCGCCACTAATATTTAAAAGATTTACAACCCTAGCCCCGGGCTTAGGACAAGCCGAGATAAATAGCGGCGACGACCCCGACGGCGTAGACCCCGATCACCCTCCCGACGACTTCCGCCCCCGCGTGCGTCACCATCCCGACGCCGGCGATCCCCGCGATCCCGATAGGGACACGCCGGAGGACCGCCGCGCCGGCGCCGGCGAGGACGGCGTCCTTGAAGAGCTCCGCCGCGAAGGCCCGGAACTCCGCCGGCGCAAGGGCCTCGGCTTCCGGGTCGACCCGGCGGAGAGCCGCATCGACCTGGGCCCGGCGGGGGGGCGAGGGGACCCACCGCCGGACGAGGGGGAGGGAGGCGGAGAGGGCGGCGTGGAGGCGGGCGGCGGCATCGACGAGCTGGTAGGGGCGGACGCCGGGGAAGGCGTGCTGGGCGTCGGCGAGGCAGCGGTCGTAGACGGACTCGCAGGCGGCGTCGAACTCCGGCGAGGATCGGAGGGATTTCTCCACTCGCTTCGATACGTTCAGCCCCATCGAGATCGAAATCGAGGAGAACGAGGAACCAAGGACCGGTCCGGGGCGAGGTCGAGCTCAGGTTTTCATAACGGCGTTATTCAGTTAATCAAGGAACCCCGAAACCGTTAACGGGCGTTATAATGTTGTCATTAGCCTTCGGATGTGTTATTTTAAAGATGCGAGTAAAACTACAAATTGGTTGGATCGATTCAGTTTGACTCAATTCATGTTTTTGGGTCAAGCTTGAAAACTAGACCTGATCTGAATTCTGAACTATATTCAAAAATTTTTTTTTACCTAATTCGTCCTAAGTTTAAATTATCTCAATCAATAAAATATAAATTTTTATTTCTTTCACTCTAATTATTTATATAAATTTATTAAATAAATTTTATTTTAAACTGATTCTTCTTTTTATCTTAATAACAGACCTCTTCTTTTTTTACTTAATTATTCAAAATATTTATCTTTTAGTATTTATTTTTATAAATTCTTATTTATAATATCTTTAAGTTTATCAATAAATATTTTAAATATTATAATTTATAAACTTAAAGATAATTATTTACTTAGATAAAATTAAAAGTTTTTGAATAAAAATTTAAGTTTAACTCGGTTCCTTTTAATCTTATTTAATTTTTTGATAGATCTATATTTAATTATCAATCATTAGATTTTAGCTATAAAATAATAGTTATACGCTTAACTCAAATGCAAAAGTGATTCAATTTAATTCCATCTCGAATCTCAATGTACTTGATTAGAATAGATCCGAATGACCTATTAGGTTTAAAATTCTTTTTATAGATCTGATCCGACTTAATTTTTAGGTTCAACATTATGATCCGAATGTAAAGCCAGATTGGATCCAAATCAAGATTAAGCATGTTTTGATTCAATCTATTTGTAGCCCAAGATAACCTCCTTTATTGTGGACCATTGGAGAGTAGCTACTTGTAACTCAACCTCCAATCTACTGTGAGCATGTATGGACAATCTAAGCTCGATACTATTGTTGGCTTGTAAGCTAAAGTTTCAACAACATCGACTTATTAAAAAATAAATAAGTATCGAAATAATAATTGTTATAAGTTACAATGATGTTGGAATAATATTATCATAGAAAATAGTAGATAATAATGAAAATTTTACATTTTTATTTTAGAATCACCTTTTATTTAGTAAAGAAAAACAAATGTTTAAGAATAAAAATAATGACTATTATTTGTATCACATACATTATTATATATAATGTAACAACGACGAAGGGAATAATAGTCACAAAACACTGCAAAAATTATAGTAATCTCATTTTGATTGTCTTTCCAAACTTTCATCTACTTGATAATTGTGATTGGATGCAGTTTAGGTGGCATGCATCAACCAAACGTGCTAAAAAAAAATTGGTTTAGCCAAGGAACATTCCAACTTGGATTCAAATTTGTCATCGGCTCGAGTTTAATGCTCATGTTCTGATATGCCCAAGAATCAAATTGGAATCTACATTTGGTTTGAAAAATTTCAAGTGACTTTGTTGGAATTGTGTGCATTAACATTGTATCTATCCAACATCAGTAGGGGCTTGGGATGAGATCAAGATCACTGATGGTATATTTTCAGAACATTAATTAGTAAAAAGTTTTAAAAAATAATGAAGATACAAGAGGAATGCCGTATAACTACATGGTGTTGAAGGCCGCAAAGATTGAGGTAGGAGAAATCTAGATGAGAGTTAAGAAAAAAAATATGAACTTTTATTGAGTCTATTTTAAATGGCTTCCTTAGTTAATCAAATATCTCAAAAGTTGGTAATGAAATTAAGCTAAAGAAAGTTAATCAAGGGACACCATTCAAATAGAGTGAGGAGAGACTGAAGTTTAGAACAAGATATGTTTTGAATACAATAAATATATACCCTACAATTTCTCTTTAATATTCTTCTTCTTTTCTCCTTCAAATTAGAGTTGGATTTTATTGTTTCAAAAACTTCATTTCACAACAATGATTTTATGAGCTTGGAGGGGAGCGGGCAGCATATAAACCTAATTATGCCACCTCATGTTTAAACCAACAAGTTTCAAATGGTTTAGTTGGTCAAGGTCAAACCTAAGTCAAATTTAATTCATCGTTGTTGATTGAATATAATACTATTACACGAAAGAGAGTAAGCTTGATGTAATAATAAAATTACTTTATTAGTATAAAATTATCCTTTTTGCAATAAATATATACAATTGTAGTCAATTCTTAGATTCGATCATCTCTTTCATTCTTGCATCCACATAGTTCATAAATTTTAAAATTTAAAAAGATAGAAAAGATAAGGCGGCTCTGAATGAGTATAGATTCAAAGATAAAAAAATTAAACGGATTCATACTGCTATATTTGAATATAGTCAAATCTATATCTTACATACACATTGGATTATTTCTAAATCCTGTAGTGATTTTTAGTTTCTATAATGACAAAAATATTATCATTTAATTCAATTAACTTAGGTTCGATCGAATATAGTTTGATTAGATTTGATTTATGGGTTCACATTGAATCCAAGTTAGATCCAGATTGGTGCCAATCTAATAATTAAAATTGAATCATAGACGCAGAAATTTTGGACCCCAACATCATAGCAAGAAAACAACAAAAATAATGACACAAAACATGGCCCTAAACCCTAAACCCCAGTCCACTGATCCAGGAATCTCTCACCGAACCATCCCTTTGTAGGCACTCCCCTTCACCCGGCTCCGTCCGACGCCTCTCACCCGAAATGGCGGCCGCCCACTTCGTCGCCCGCCCTCTCTCCTCCTCCAAACCTCTTCGAAACCCTAACCCCCCCTCGCCCCTCCTCCTCTCCAAACCCTACCTCTCCTTCCCAACCCGCTTCCGATCCAGATCCTTAGCCCTGAGGGCGACCTCCTCCGCCACCCCCTCCTCCGCCGCCGCCCCCACCGCGGCGCCGGCGGCCGAGACATCGTTCCGCCACTGCTTCTCCAAGTCCGCCGATGGCTACCTGTACTGCGAGGGCCTTCGGGTCCAGGACGTCATGGAGGCGGCCGAGCGGAGCCCCTTCTACCTCTACAGCAAGGCCCAGATCACCCGCAACTTCGAGGCCTACAGGGAGGCCCTCGAGGGGCTGCGATCGATCGTTGGGTACGCCATCAAGGCCAACAACAACCTCAAGGTCCTGGAGCACCTCCGGGGGCTCGGGTGTGGCGCCGTGCTAGTCAGCGGGAACGAGCTCAGGCTTGCCCTCCGCGCCGGCTTCGATCCCTCGAGGTGAAAACCTAGCCAATTTTCTTCTTAGTTTAATTCTTGAAGGAAAAGATGAGCTTTTATGATTCGGCTTTCCACCTGTGACTGCATGCTTTGAATTAGATATTGGTAAACAATGATTTTTTGATCTAAAGAGAAATAAAGATGTCAGCTTTATGGTTTCTATGGTCCTTTCTGTAAGTGTTGAAAGATTGTAGCGTCAAATTAATTCTTATAATATTAATTGTATAAATATAATTCTATTGAAACAATTAATTATTATATATAATTTGACATAATATTTTTTATTATTTATATTAATATGTAATTCAAATTAATTAAATTTTATTATAACATATTATATTGATATTAAAATGATATCATCATGAACATGTTTTGTTTCGAGGGGTAATACGGGGGAAAAAATAAGAAGAACATCCCCATCAGCTGGCAATGTGACATTATATAGGCCCCTAGAGGCAATCAGATTGCCACGTTTTGATCTAAAACACTCCCAAATATGCTGAACCAAATAGAGCAATATAATATTCCTACTACAATATTGCTGGAAATCTTTAAAGATTTCATAAACTGAACGCCCTCTTATTGCATGTTTCTTCTTAATATCACTTTTTATGACTGAAAAAAATAAAACCAGCTCATCATCACTTGTTAAAATGACATTCATCCTCTTGTGAAAGATGCCAACTAGTTTAATTCATTTCCTCGTTCTGTTGTCACCTTTGGAAGTGATCAGTAGTGCTGAGCAGCCCCATGAGTCATAAATCCGATTGGCACTGCATTTCTTGTATTGGAATTAGATATCTGAGGGTTATTCTTCAAATTATGTCGAGGCTCACACCTCAAATGTTTAATCTGAACCTTTTCCTTCCATTTTTTCATATTAAGGCATTGCTTGCTAGTTTTTTTCTATCATGCTTACTTTGTAATGATAAGCGGCCCTGTTGGCAAACTATGAATGTCTCTATTTGGATGATTACTCCAAATAAAGGCATAGATGTTTGGGTTTTTGTAGTTGTATAGCTTTCTATGTTTCCTCTGGACCTTCTTTTCCCACTGTAATTGAATCTGATTCATTGTCTACAATGTGGTGATCTTAGCTATGCATGACAATATTTAATGCTTTCGGTTGATATTTTGAAGACCAGGTGTATATTCAATGGAAACGGGAAGCTCTTGGAGGACCTTGTATTAGCTGCTGAAAAAGGAGTATTTGTTAATGTTGACAGTGAATTTGACTTTGAAAACATTGTGACTGCAGCAAGAATCACAGGAAAGAAAGTTTCAGTTTTACTTAGAATAAATCCAGATGTTGATCCACAGGTATGATGTTGCCAGTCGTTTGCATCTAAATATGATCTATCAAGTGCATCTTGTTATGTAATATTCATGTCTATTATATTAACACAGTGATGTGCATAAGAAAAAATTGTAATTGTAACAATAGTTAACCAGCATTCTCTCATTTATTTGGTTGGTCTTGTGAAACCATTGATCTTCCATGCTATTTGTGCATAATGGGATAGAATGCATATAGAACCTCTCCATTTTCTATTTAAATCTTTCATCCAAGTTTATTTAGATCCCCCATATTGAACTTTCATATAATTTTATATTCCATCCTTTAGACACCTCTTTCCTCTTCAGAGCTATAATTTTCTGTTCTGAATTACGTTACTCTCTATTTTGTACTTTATCTTCCTTTTGTTACCCATCTCAACATAGTTTTCAATCTTCCTTGAGTTACGCATATCAACATAGTTTTCTAAATATTGACATTTGAAATTCATAAAACTAATGTGCCTACATCATTTGTTTTCATCTAATTTGAACATATTATGAAGGAAAATGACCTCAGCCCACATGTCTTCTAGCTCCACTTAAGGATTTCCTGTCCATGCTGCTTTTATACTGTGCCTTTGCACGAGTATACTCTCAAAAGGCATGCACTGCAGGTCTCTTGTTCTAGTTGCCATTGGTAAAAATGCAACAATCATGCAACAGTCTAGAAGTTCATCTTAGGTTCACCTGCCACACTTAAATCTTTCATAACTTAATCGTCCCCTCTTCTCTTTTCTTATGTATAGTGGATTTGAGGCAATCAAAAGTTTATGCCATTAACTAATCCAAGGTTCGCCATACCGGGTATCAGTGCTATATTGGTATTGGGTTGATACGGTTTGATGTGATGCATATTGTACTAAACCGGTGGCATACCGGCTCTGACTAGTACACCCTCCACCCATATCTACCATTGCTGTATTGGGTTGAACCAGGCAATTCAGTTCAGTATGGGGTGGTTTGGTGCAGTTTGATACTGGGTGGTTCGGTGCAGTTTGATATGCTGGTTTGAGGGTGGTTTGGAGCGGTCCAACCCTCATACTGAATTGTCTTGGCCTGGTTCGGCTCAAACTGCCTGGCTTGAAATGGTTCGGCTAACCTTGATCTAGCCTAAACCCACAAATTCACTTAATTTGTATGAAATCCAGCAAACCGTTTTTTTTTCTTGCTTTTGAATTGTGACCTACTGAAGCTTTCCTCCATATACTCAGGTTACATCTTGTCCATTAACAGTATGCTATCAGCAAACTAGACTGGCTAGGTCCTTCCACAAGCTGCTTCTAGCTCATCAGCTTATCTATGGCCAGTGTAAAATGAAAAAGGTTTAAAATTGACTTTTAGCTTAGGCTGACTCAGGAGGCTTACGTTCTTGCAACATTTAATTTGGTTTTGTTGTTTTATTCTTTTAATATGACCTTACTCCTTAAATCCCATTGAATTGTTCGTTCTTATACTCCTTTGTATGCTTTCCTACAGTTATGTGATGGTGAGTGCTCACTCATGACAAAAACAGCCTCTTGTGAGATTTTGGTTGTTGGAATTAGGACATACAGAAAAGGAATACCAAGAAAATTTGGTGAACTGAGTAAATCATACTAAATCTATTAATGAATTAAATCAGATTCTCTTACTTTTCCAAGAAAAGCCAATTTAACAGTTAGAGGACCATGACCAATATCAGAACTAGTTTTATTTATAACTGTAATGACTATTGGCTCATATTTATAACCGTAGTTGGAGAAAGCATTTGTTTGCAATTCATGCAGAAGTCTATGGCTGCTGAAACACTGAAATATTGTCTATTCTTACTATTTGTTGTAGGTTCATCCTTATGTTGCCACTGGAAACAAGACTTCTAAATTTGGTATTCGAAATGAGAAATTACAGTGGTTTCTAGATGTTATCAAGTCATATCCAAACGAAATCAAGCTTGTTGGAGCCCACTGTCATTTGGGGTCAACCATTACAAAGGTACCTATTCTACTTGCTGACTTTTTTGGTATGTTTCTTTTTTTTATTTCCTTACTTTGATTAAATTATAGCTGGATAAGTCCATAAGAACATCAAACATAGTTACTGATGTAAGTGCTAAAGGGGCCTCTGGATGAAAGAGTTGATTTGACAGCCAAAGCTATGTTATTTCCCCACATAGCAATTAATATTTGGTTGTCTGCTATAGATTTTACATAATAGGATGATGTGATCATGTATGATGTTGTTGTTACTAACACCTTACAGATATATGGCTGATTTGATACATGAAGTACTGATATCATTGATTGGGTGAGAATTGGACCAGTCCATTTTTTATGATCATCTTGATTCATCTGTATTATGACTCTTGCTGGTTGATAAAAAGGGGCAGTAGGCATACCAACCAAGGGCCACAAACTCTTTATTTGCCTTATGATATTGAGTATGGATATGTTTTGACGCAAAGGACAGGATAGGACTTATTGCATTAGATTCTGAATACTCTAATTATCATCACCTGGAATGCGTGTAATACCTAGGCTACTTTAGTGATTGATTAATTATGTGTTTTTTAGTGGGAACTTTTGTGTGCTGACTGCAATGTACTGCATTGGTATTTGAGAACCTTTGATGCAGCAATTTTATGGAAAAAATGAATAACAGCAAGAAAGGGTTCTAAAGTAGCTTGCTGAAGTTTATTAAACCTAAATTGATTTGATGAATTCAACTTATAATGAACTCCTTTGTTTGTAAGTTGTTAAGGTAGCTTCCTTGCTAGCCTAGAATAGGGTGGCAAATTTTGTGATATGAGTTCTGAAAGAATATTTCTAACCTTGAGAATGGTTGATATTGATGCAAAGTTCAGATCCTAGGGAACCACACATCGAAAAGATGCCTGAACCATTATATTATACATTACATTGGTTAAATTGGAAGTTTGTAATTATATTCCTTGTCAGAATAATATACCTTCTCTCTAGGATTATGTTAACATATAATTAAGTTGAAACTTGTCCATGCTATTCCTAGTCAGAAGATGATTTTTTTTAAAAAAAACACATCTACTATAAGTATACTAGAAGATTTGTAGCATAGAGGAGGTTGCAGCATTCTGTAATGAAATTTTGATTTTTTAATGTGTCAGAATGATTGGGCCTATAGCTTCTTAATACTAATGATATTGCTGCTATTTTGGGTGACTATGCATTTTCATTCACCTGTCTTCAACATGATTGAAGCTTTTCATCATGTAATATATATTTCCCCCTCCCTTTATGTCAGTAGTTTTTAAGCTTTTTCTCCAAGTTTTTGGTGGTGGTACTACATTGATCTTTCATAGAGAAAAGATTACTGAATATAACTGTAGATTCTAGAATATCCATGTGAAATAGATTTCCATTTTCCACCAATGTACAATGTGAGATACAGCAGCAGCAGCAGCAACAACTAGTTGGGGTTGGTTACATGGATTCTTTTTCTCCATTCTACTCGGTTTTGAGTTATATTCTCTGAAAGATGCAAAGATTTTAAATCTTTCTTTATTACTTCCTACTATATTATTTTCGGTCTACCTTTCTTTCTTTTTTCTCTTACATATATCAAATCACTGCTTCACACCGGTGCATTCTTAGGTATATGTTACAAATGTTCAAACTATTTAAGTCGTCATTCCCTTAATTTGTTCTCAATTGATGCTATCTCCATCTTTTTATGAATGGTTTCATTTTCATTTTTTTTCATATTACCACACATCCATCTTAACATTCTCATTTCAACCACATTCATTTTGTGTACATGTAATTTTCTACCTGTCCAAAATTCTGTCCTAAAACAGGAATCTTGTGTGAAATAAATGGGTAAAAATTCATTTGATTCTAATTTCCATTTCAGATGTTACAATGTGAGATCCTATCTATTTTGTGTAAATGACTTCGGTATGTAGTCAATCTGACAAATGCCCTGTTAGGAGGTGCATTTCAGCAGCCAAACGTATATGTCATCAATATAGTTTTATGTTGAGGTCATTAAACAGTATTATACAAATTATCAAGCATGCCAATCAGAGACTGTGGACTGCAGATTTTGTCATGTAAACTATGTTACTAAATACCAGAGCAAGATGCATCAATTATATCTTTGTAGCATTTATCTCTTACCTTATTGCTTTTCATGATAAGTTGTTGTTATTGGGTATGTCGTGTGCATTTTATGCATTGATTTTGGTAATTTAACTTCATATGTATGTGTACTTTATCAATGTATCTTGCATTCCTAGGCTGTATCTGATTTTTTTAGTGAAGTTTCATACGTTACAGTACCTTTTATTCTTTTACTTTGTTCCTCTTTTAGATATAAAGTTAACTGAAATTGAATATAATCTAAAACTAGCTTTTCTTAATAATGATCAAATGTATCTTGGGCAAAAATGACACATTGCAATCAGCAGGAGCTTGGGCCATTTCAAACTAGCAAGTTATAGTCTCCTAGACAACTAATAAAGAAAATGTGTGAAGATTAATTTGTACATACGGTATGAATACTCATCATTTAACAAGAAGGTGCTGCCCCTGTTTTTATAGGTCGACATATTCAGAGATGCTGCAGTTCTGATGGTGAATTACATGGATCAAATTCGGGCACAAGGTTTTGAACTAGAGTACCTGAACATTGGAGGTGGTTTGGGAATAGATTACCATCATACAGGCACTGTCCTTCCAACACCCATGGATCTTATCGATACTGTAAGCCTAACTTATGTGCGAAGTTCTTTTTACATGCTCTACTGACATTAGCATAGTTTTGATTTATGTCATGGTTAGCAAGTTCTTCAGTACTTAGGCGGTTTTAATAATTTAATGCTGTCCTTCCAATGCCCATGGATCTCATCAATACTGTAAGCCTAACATATGTGCCAAGCTCCTTCTACGTGCTCTCGTGGCATTAGCATACTTCTGATTTACATCATGGTTAGCGAGTTCTTCAGTACTCAGGAGGTTCTAATAATTTGATCAAGCATTTTCTGGAGATAACCATCAGTCTTGAGAAAGTTCTTCAATAAGCAGGTGGTTTTAGTGATTTTATTGTGCATTTTCTGGAGATAACGACCACTCAACCAGTCTTGGCATCAAGAATGCTCGTCTTCAGACTAGCACAACCATGCATTCATGCACTAATGCACTCTGAACTTTCTTCAATCATTTCTTTCTAGTTTACTAACTTGGGGTGTACATGTAGGTTCGTGACTTGGTCCTTTCTCGAGCTCTCACTCTCATTATTGAACCTGGAAGATCGCTTATTGCCAATACTTGCTGCTTGGTCAATCGGGTGACTGGTGTCAAAACGAATGGTACAAAAAATTTTATAGTAGTTGATGGCAGCATGGCAGAACTTATTCGGCCTAGCCTCTATGGAGCATATCAGGTATGTTGTTTAAGGTATCTAATTACAATTACTGGTAGCATGCTTATTATATGCCTATTGGATGATGAGGTGAGCTACAGCAAGGCACTTATGGTTAAATAATTCACAACACAATCTGCTTCCTTCTGAAAATACCTAAAAGATATTCAATTTGAAAAATTTATGTGATCATCCTGCTAAATATTTTTGAAATGGGAAAATTAATAGACAGTATTGAATTTTTAAGCTATTTGCTCTTGGAAGTAGCATTAATTATTTAATCTGGACTGTTGGTTCTCTCCAACAGCAGAGGACTATAGTCAATTGATATTTGAATATTTAGTCCTAAGTTCAGATAAAAGAGGAGGGTTGCGGTAGGTTGACAACTCATATAAGGTCATAGTCACACTCCATGAATATGAATCCGATAGAGAAAATCATCGGGGCATCCCTTACTTGTGGCGTGCTATATCGGACCTTGGGTGCGGTGGAAAAATTTGCTAAAGATAGCATTACATTGGCGTCCGGGTATAGATGGATGTGGGTAAAGATGTTAGTTCAAGAAAATTTTTTTTAAAAAAAATGCTTAGCAACTTGGAACATTGGGTTATTAACAGAAAAAATAATGGACTTAATAAATACAATGACTAAAAGGAGAATTAACGTAGCTTACCTGCAAGAGACTAAGCAGGTAAGAAAAAGCAAAAGAGGTTGGCAATTTTCAACTTGGTATACAAGTAAAAATAAGAATAAAAATGAAGTAGGAATTATTATAGATAAGAGTTTAAAAGATGAGGTTGTAGATATTTAAAAGAATAGAAGATAAAATAATTTTAATTAAATTGATGTTAGAAAAGGAGTCAATTAATATTACTAGTACTTATGCTCTTTAAATAGATTTGGATAATACTACAAAGCAAAGCTTTTGAGAAGACATATATGGAGTAATTTAAAAGATTTCTAAAGGGAAAAAAATAGTTATCAGAGGAAACTTGAATAGACATATAGAAAAATATAATATGGATTTTGAAAGAAAACACGGAGGCTATGATTTTAAAAATAGAAATGAAGGAGATGCTATTTTGAAGTTTGCAATAGCATATGATTTAGTATTAGCCAGAATATATTTTAAAAAGGACTTTTATCTAATAACTTTTAAAAGTAAATATAATGCTAATCAAATAGATTTCTTTCTTATTATAAAGATTGATCGAGCTTTTTATAAAAATTGTAAGGTTATACTGAATGAGAGTTTAACCACATAACATAAATTAATAGGTAAGAATGTATATATTAAAGAATGAAGGACTAAAGAGTATAAGAATCCGATGATTAGTGCTAAAATTTGAAAAGAGAGTAACTTATAACTTTTAAAAATAAAATGATGAAGAAAAATGAAGTCTAGATGGAAAAATCAATATCATATGAGAAGAAGTGGCTAATAATATTAGAAAAATAGTTATAGAGGTGCTAGGGGAATCAAAAGAAAAAGGGCCATATGATAAAAAAACTTTGTGATCGAATGAGAAAGTTTAATTAGAAGTTGAGGCTAAAAGAGAAGGTTATAGAAAACTACCTAAATGTAGGAATAGAGAAGTATGACTCAGAAAGAAGTTAAAAAAACAGTATGAAAGGCTAAATTTAAGGTATATGAAGAATTATATCGCAAGTTAGAAGCTAAAGATGAAGAGAAAGATATAAATATACAATTGTAAGACTAAGAGAAAGGGAAACTAGAGATATTATTCAGGTTAAATGCATTAAAGATAATGATAAAAGAATTTTGGTTAAAGAGGATAAGATCAAAGAAAGATGGAAAAGCTATTTTAATAAATTATTAAATAAAAATCATGTAGATAATTTATGATGCTTTATTAGTTCCATTAAGTATAGAAATATGATATTTATATTCGTAGAATTAGGATATTTAAGGTAAAAGAGGCTATGAAAAATATGAAAATAAGAAGAGCAATGAGATTTGACAATTTTCATGGAGGTTTGGAAATATTTAGATGATGTAACAGTAACTTGGATGACAAATTTATTTAATAAGATCTTAGAGACTAAGAAGATGCTTTGGTGAATGGAGGAAGAGTATTATAATATCGATTTATAAAAATAAAGGAAATATTCAAAATTGCTCTAACTATCATGATATTAGGCTCATGAGTCATTATGAATCTTTGAGAGAGAGTAATTGAGCATATTTGAAGATGTACTATAAAAATATTAGAGAATCAATTTAATTTTATGCCAGGAAGGTTGATCATGAAAGCTATTTTTCTTCATAGGAGGTTAATGGAGAAGTATAGAGAAAAGAGACAAGATCTTCATATAATTTTTATTGATTTAGAACAAGGTTTTAAATCTCATGGGATGAGGTTGTTCCGATTTTTTCATAGAACGGAATGCACCGTTGTCCCATCCATTTCGACACTTGGGACAGGGATTGTCCTGAGATGCGCTAATTGAAATATTAGGACGATGGCGAGATGGTTCTATCCCAACACTTAGGATAACTACTTGTTTTGGTGTCCCACAGAATGTCTTGCCAGGATCTGAAATCATGATTTAGAGAAAGCTATGATAACATCTTTAGAAAAGTTTCGTGGTGAATGTTAGAAAAGAAAGTACTCATTAAATATATTAAAATAATATAAGATATCTATGACGGATTAGTTACTAATGTATGAACTGCTAACTATAATACTAGTGAATTTTCAATTACAATAAATTTACATGAAGTATCTATTCTTAATTCTTATCTTTTTTGCACTAATTATGGATGAGCTTACGAGACATATTCAGAATGATATTTCATAGTGCATGCTATTTACAAATGATATAATACTAGTGAATGAAATTAAGACTGGGGTTAATCATAAGTTGAAATTATTTAGAAATGCATTAAAATCTAAAAGTTTTAGGTTAAGTAAGATAAAGACAATACATGGAATGCAATTTTAGCACAATTAGAAATAGAGATGCATGTAGAGTAAAAATTAAAGACCATGAAGTTTCTAAAAGTGATCATTTTCGATATATAAAATAAATTATTCATAAGAAGAAACCGAGGATGATGTTGTTCAGAGGATCAAAGCAGGTTAGATGAAATGAAAAAATGAGTTAGAATATTATGTGACCGTAGAGTACTTGCCAAGTCAAAGAGAAAATTTTATAATACAACCATAAGATCTGCTATTCTTTATGGTATGAAATATTGTACAGTTAGAAAATTATATATATACAAGATGAATGTGATTGAAATAAGAATGTTGAGATGGATATGTGCTAATACAAGAAAAGATGGAATAAAAAATGAAACCATTTATAAAAAAGTGAAAGTAACACTATTGAGAATAAATTAAGGAAAAGATGACTTAAATGGTTTAGACTTTTACAACTTAAACTTATAGATGCACGGGTTCAAATGAGTGATTTGATACATGTAGAAGGAAAAGAGATAGAGATAAATCGAAAATTATACGGAAGGAAGTAATAAAGAAGATTTAAAATCTTTGCATCTTACCAAAATATAGCTTAAAACCCAAGCAAAATGTTAGAAAATAATTTATGTAGCCGATCCCAACTATTTTGGAATTAAGGCTCTATTGTTGTTGTTGTTGCCGCCGATTGGTTCTCCATTTTTTTTTCACCTGGGATAATTGTAGAATGCATATAAAAGTCAGACATATATGGGAAATACACAATGCTTATTTCTTGTATGGCACTATAAATGTTTTTACAATAAATTCCTTCTTGTGATTGAGAAGCTCTTAGATGTTGATATATACTAATAGTAGTGGAAACATTTCTTCCCTAGCTTTATCTACATATAAAACCTTGCAATCTTCATAACATAGACTATATGATTGCTTAATATATGCTATTATGGTAATTAAATATAGTATTGTAATAATTGAACATAGACAATACATATTTTTGAGCTTGAAAATACATATATCAAATTGATTGATTTACAAAATATATACTGATACTCGTAGAAACATCTTGTTCTTGTTCTTAGATGGGGCCTTGGACCTGATTCCAATCCAAATACTGTGCCCACCTGCATGTATTTGATAATTTGAGCATCCTAGATAGCTACCTTGATACTGATACTCTGTTTGATATAGGACTTACCATTCAACTCCCATCAGACGAAAGATTGCAGTGGGGAAATCTGACCCATAATCTAGTTGGAACTATGGAGGGTAGTAGCCATTTGAATATGATATCTTAGAGGAAATGTATGCATATAGTTTATATCCTAGCTGTGTAGAATTGGATCAGATCCAATGGATGATGAGGTTCCACGTTACATCCAGGTACCCTATTCCATATGCCATACCATTGACTATAGCACTGCTGTCTCAAACCACCTCAAACAGCCTGTTCTTACATGCTATTGTATCCTTGCAAGCCTTGCAACATACACCATGGTTCTCATCCTACCTAGTTTAAGTGAGATGCAACTTCTCAATGAATTGACTCAAACAAGATGGTCGAGTCGTATGCATATTTCTTTAATTTTTTTAAATAATTTTTAATCTAAAAAATAATATTTAAAAAATTGTTTTAATTTGGATTAATGTATAACCCTTCCAGAGGTACTATATATTAATTTTTTTTAGTCCATAGTTATATATTAATTGTCACTTCTAAAATTTATTTGAATCTAGGCTTATATTCAAATAGCTGTAACTAATGCTTAAATTTATATAAATTGTTATCAAAATAAGATAGCAAGTAGCGTGCATATCATCAAACATGTTACCCTTTTTTTAGAAAAGAACATTACTTTATTTATTACTATGTTTAAATCAAAAGTATATTTTTTAATTTAAAAAAATGTGGTCAATAAAAAAATCATGATTTCTTCTTCAATGTGTAGGTTATCTTTAAATCCACAATCTATCATGAAATCACATCAAATTACAGAATTGTAGTATGATTTTCTCTTATTTTACCAATTTTTGGTGTATTTTAGGCATAAAAATGGGAAAAAAAGAAGAAAAGAATGAAGAGGAGGGAGGGGATTTTATCTTATTTGGCTTGGATTTGAGCTCAAAAGCCTCAAATAATCTCTTCCTGATTCTTCCTCACAACCCTATGTTGGAAGCTAAATTTTTGAAGAAAAGAGAGGGTCTTCCCTCGACTTCTCCGTTCTTATTAGTCACAAAGTGGCCCAAACTGCTACAAACCAAGCAGAACAGGGTGGTTTCTCTTGGTTTGGAGTAGTTTGGGCTTGCCTGAACCTCTTGCTGACCTGAAAGACCTTCCCAACCCTATTCCGCACTGGTTTGTGTAGGTACATTTCAAATTATGTGGTTTGAATCAGTTTGGCAGACTGGACCATGCATGCTAGTTTAGCATTTGTTATGAACAGTCGCCTCATACCAAGCCCTTAACTAATTATTATACTCAATTTTTTAACTCTTATATATGAGTGAGATTTTGTTTTCGCATTGCATGATCTTACATCAGCAGGAAAAACAAATGGCAATCTGCCATACTATCACCAATTTTCTTTCATGCTTTATAATACATCTTATGCATGGTTGTGCAGCACATAGAGCTGGTTTCTCCTCCCCTTCCAGATGCAGAAGTTTCAACCTTTGATGTGGTAGGACCTGTCTGCGAGTCTGCTGATTTCTTAGGAAAGGATAGAGAGCTTCCAACGCCAGCCAAGGTCTACTCATCTGATACTCTCTATTCCTCGAACAAGTTTGGTCTTTTCTGTATTTACTAAATGAAGGTTAACACCTTTTCAGGGAGCTGGACTGGTTGTTCATGATGCTGGTGCTTATTGCATGAGCATGGCTTCAACATATAATCTTAAAATGCGACCCCCTGAATATTGGGTATGAAGTTTACTTAGCTCATTAGTAGTTTCTTTTATATCTCTTTTCCTAGTGCATGCACATTCCATCAATTATTGGGAACATTTAAAACTATCATCTTGCTCAATTTATAGGTGGACAATGGATCTGTGGTGAAGATCAGGCATGGGGAGACCTTTGATGATTTTGTGAAGTATTTTGATGGTCTCTAATCTTTAAGCCACAGCCATTTTGTTTAACTGAAATGCAATGTTGTTCTTGTAGTTTTTATTTGCATTGCATGCAATGCATTGGAATTGTATGTAGAATGCATCATTTGACAGAGTTTGTATTCGTATCCGATTAGTATCTGTGGCTGACCATTGCCAGTCCTCAATTTCATGCAAGAACTTTTACGATTTGGACTGTTAAAAAGAGGTAAAAATGATCACGTAATTGTATTCAAATGCTCAAACCGTTACACTTGAGACGGTAAATCATGTTTGTTGGGTTGTGCTGTTGGGATTCTACATGAAAGGATGACATTTCTGAGTTCGAGCTGCATTTCCATTGGTTGTGTCTGTTCTTCTTATCCTCTTGTATAGGGTGGATCAGTGGCTTTGGGGCTTTTCAACATCCAAAGTTCATAATTTGTGCATTGATACCCATTTAGTTTGATGGGGTTCTGTCCAGTCCTTTTCCTTGAAAAAAAGGGGCACGCATTTATCTCAATCAAACCCTAAAGGATGTCCTATTTTCCATATGCAGGACTTAATCAGGGAATTAACCTTTGAATTGGTTTGTAGACCAGCTTCAATCTTGCCTGCTCCACTTCTACATAACTGGGTGAGGAAAGGACCTGTAATATTATCGAGGTAGTGGCTCTGCTTCATTGCCTTCCGGTCCTCATCAGAAGATCGCATGCCATTATTTTTCTATTATTATAGGAAAAGGGGGGGGGCCATAACCCACCGTTTATTAGAATGAAAACATTATTTTCTATTATTATAGGAAAAGGAGGACCATAACCCACCGTTTACTAGAATGAAAAAATTACAAGAAGTTTACAGGGAGACACAAGCTAGTAAATTACGTTTCTAATGAACAATTGGTTATTAGAGCTACAACAGAGTCTCCACTCTTTAACTAAACAAATAGTCTTCAGTATAACCACTCAAACAGTCCTCGGTAGCACAGGAAGTTGCTAAAAATCAACTGAACCAATCAGTAGCACAGGAAGTTGAAGTTGCTAAAAATCAACTGAACCAATGGTCCTTAATAGCCTCTCTATCCTCCCCTCGCTCTGCTGAACAAAAACCCTACTTTCCATTTTGCCTGTGTTGGTGCTATGGTGCATGATTTTTTTTTTTTTTTTTTTTGAAAAGGAGATGTTTGAATATTTTTTTCTCTATTGTTTTGCTGATTTTTGGAGAAACCCCTTCTGACGATCACAAACAGGCTGATCTGGCTAAAATGTGTGTTAGCTGTATCAAAACAAGATGCAGGAACTGTCCCTGAGGTCCTGTGCTCTTGTGGCTGCTGCCCTGGGGAACTACTTGTGCACAACAAATGAGTAGAACGGATCTTACTTACATCGTTTCTGCTTCGGATCCAACCTACTTGATCTATGATAATGTTCTGTAAGTACCTTACTTGGGCTATTTTCAAATGTGGAGCTATTTCCTTAGTCAAGGACTTCAGCTCTTAAGTGCAGAGGATCTGAAGTGCAGGCTTTAAGGATTTATCCATTATGCTTCATTTTTTTTGATGCCTGGTTCAGAAATTCGCTTATGAACATGGATGTCTCATCTGCTGCTCCAGATTCAGAGACGAGTATCAGTAACTGTTTCGGCTGGCATCAAAATCCATTGGCAAATAGAAGAACTAGGGAAACCAATGGGCTTAATTAATGTTTTTGGTGGCCTTGTTTGTTTTAACATGCTGAAATTGAACAACCGTTTGACAGCACGGAAGGTGAAGAAAATGTTCACACCATCATTTGGTTTTCCTTTGGGGAAAAAAAGAACTGCTAATATTTGAACACAGCAATTTTTTAAGAAAAAGAAAAATAAGAAACATTTTTATCTTGTACAGGAACTGATTTGGTGCCTAATCTACCATAATATCTTTTTTATATGAACAGCAGAGGTAGTGGTATATATGGGGAGCGATTAAGGCCTGGTGAAATGGGGCATTTATCCCACTTTATCCCTAGGTTGTATGCTAGACAAACCAAATTGTGGGATGGGACAGCAAATCCTACCAATTCTGTCAAACTAAGGATTACTGGGGATAAACAATTCTCTATGGCCAAATTCCACTATTCTCACTTAATTACTAAAAAAAAAAAAAACTTTCATTAGTTAAAAGAAGCAAGAATATATTTGCCTTTTTCTTTGAAATAATAATAACCAGCACATGCCAGATATAATGTCGATACTTGATAATGATTAAATGCAGATAAACAGTCATTGCAATGGAAGATATCAAGAAGTTATCCCTAATTGCATATCCTGACCTCCAAAAATGAGGCCTTAAGCTCGAGCATTTGGAGGTTGAAATTGTTGGGTTGGGTTGACTTGATCCCTATCCAGATGTGACCTGAGTTAAGCATTAAATCTCAACTAGGTTCCCCCTAAGTTTAAGTCAAAACTAAATGCCTCTTATTGGCCTATGGATCAGCAATACAGAACTGAACCCACTCCCAGTCCCTAGTGGCAATGAATGCTTGCGTGTTGAGTGCACCATTACTAAGAAACTTGGCATCCAGTTTGCAGATCAATGGTTTTACCTTTTATGCATGCATGGCATTGCATAATACATCCAAAAGCTACAAATATAGCCTTATTTCATACACATAAAGCATGGTAAAATGAATCTAAATGCAATGTAGTTCAAATGTCCAACACAGATCAGTTCCTCTCTCTTTTTTTTTTTCGTTTGTGTCAGAGAGAGAGTGGAAATAACATTAGCAGTAGTTATTTCTCGATAAGCAAGCACATTTTCTTAGCCATCCCTAACTGCTACTTCTGATCATTGATGAAATGAATGAGATGCCAGAAGGCCTTCACTGGCTTGGGAGATAGCAATGAAACTGTCTGCTGAAATTCCACCTGACCGTTTCCAAACTAGAGGCCTGCAAGTCCTCTTATGCTAAAGTTTGGATTCAGGTAGATTGCAGGCTCAAATCTTTTTTCAAGTCCTTGATTAGCTCAAACCTATATACCTGCTAGAATGAACAGATAAGCAGATAGCAAATATAGTTTACCAAACAGGAGAAAAGTTGCTGGCTCACACCCCCTGAAATTCATTAAAGGTACTTTCCAAACATGTTTCATACACTGTTAGATTTACAGATTCTGTGACATACAAATACATGTACAACATTACAAAGGAAAAGTCGTTATTCCTCTGCTATTGGAAAATAACATCAAGGCAAATAAATAAACTGTGGAGAAAAGAAAAGATAAAAGGAGAAAAAACAAGGAAACTAAAATTAGGTTTCCTAGCTTGCAAGGTGTCTGGGAGCATTATTGAACATCACATGCCACATGTATGCTCTTGATAAAACCATTTCCAGCTCATGGTGGGTCCAATCCTGTGTTGGAAGGTGTTGAAGGAACATGACCATCTCCTGGAAATCAAGTTTTTGGAGCTCATCTGACCACTGTAACAGGATGATAGCACATTGAAAAATTTCTTGGTAGACACAACAAACATGTAATTGTTTACACAAGGAACTTAATACAAATGCAATTTTGAAAAAAAGTTGTAGTTGCAATCAAATGTAGAGAATGTGGGATGGTACTTGCATGTAAGATACTCATTTATAGGTTAAACTACATCAGAAGAAATGAAGCCTTTGGAATATTAGTTATGTATGATAAACCAGAATATTCTATATGAGAACTAATTGAATGGCAATGATGTTGCTCTACCAATAAAATAAGACTGTAAGAGTAATATGTAGACAAAATGAAGGACAGACACCGTATTTATGAGATCCCAACGCTTCAATGGTGCCTGATTGGGTATTTTAAGACAAAGGTGTTATTATTTCTCCTTTGGAGTATGCCTACCAATCTTTCAAAGATTTGGGTCATAGCTAGGTATCAGCTATGCATGAGATCACAGTATAAGATGAGGGCAAAAAAAAAGGAGAACTCTTCATCATTAACACCCACATACATCCGTAGAAATAGGGGAATATTATCAACCTGCAAAGGAAGCAGGTTGTAGCTGGCATTAACATCACATGTCAGGAATCTCAGATTCTCATAATATCATTTTTGCAAATTCCTTTCACATTTCTAATGAGGGTTTTGGGAGATTAAGGACAATCTTAGTCAGATTTACAGCGTTAAACCTCTTATCATAGTACCATGCTGTACTGGTGCATACCATCCCATACTAGGCATACCAGACCGTATTGGTAACAAACTGAGATTCAATACTGATGTGTACCAAGTATCGGTATGTTGAACCAACCTGTGTACCGAATGTACCAATACTGTACTAGTATGATACCGGTACGATATTCGATACTAAGATAGTGAACCTTGTCTCTTATCTTAGTCCCAACACCCACTAATTTTTTTCTCCAACCATGAAGTATAGAAGTTTCTAGATCTTAACTCCATAATTTAAATTTTTCTTTAATAAGGTGTTTGAGAAAATTGTTCTGATTACACTGTCAGAACTGCCAGAAAGCAAATACCAAACAACATCTGAATGGAGCAAGCTCAGAAAAATCCCTAACCTTCATTATAGTTCCCAAAACCTGTAACCCAGCTCTAAAACCAGATTTAGCATGCAGTCCTAACAAAGAAATCTTATCTGATATCCTTCTTCATTTTTTAATCAGCATTTCAAAGTTCTGCTTTCAGCATTCTAACACAAAATGCTAGTGGATTAAAGGGTTTGAAGTCACTTAGTTGTAGGTGGCTCAGGGTTTAAAATCAATGTCCTTTTTTAATCTCCTTAAACATCAAGAAAGATGGTTCTGGACATGTCCATCAGCTGGTTGATAGGCTTAAAACAATGCCATGGATGAAGCTTTCACCAGAACAAGAAGCATATCTGAACTGAATCTGAAACCACTTGGACTGCAACTAAGTTGACATGACAGATTGGCTTTCATCTGATACCAGGATACTATATGCCATGATTTGACACAAGCTGCTAGATGCCACATATCTCTCATGCATCCTGCCACCTCTCAAGAGGAAGAAAGAGATGCCTTGAGAATAAAAGAATGTGAAGAAAGAAAGAAGTGCATGATTCACAGAAATGAATGTTTCAATATGGCATGTGATATTCCAAGCAGGTTCTCAAGAGCAATTTCTGAGATGTTGGGGTCAAGCAGGTTGACCCACCACCAGCTTCAAGCCTGAAATGCCTAAAAGACCGTTTGAATTGCTGACCTTAGCAGTTCGGCTGCTCAAGATGGATGAGCCAGCAGCCTAAACAACCTGCATGTCACCATTGTGAAAAGGTTGTATGATCACAAAATCCATTCTTTTCCACATATAAACCCTAGGACATCTTGTTCCTCAACCTTCTAGCCTCCAATGGCTCAAGCATCACCATCAGATGCATGGCGGAGAGGTGAGGAGGAGGTCCACAGTAGGAAGAGGATGGCCAGAAAGAAGATACTAGGAAAGTTGTGGGGAAGAGGTTTTGGTTTATGTGGCTATGACATTGAGCTGATGGCTAGCCATCAAATGAAAGGTTTAGACCTTATCAGGAGGGAAGTTGCCATATCTTATTGATGAGGAGGTGGTCCTGTTAAATTTTAGAAGGAGACACTCATTAATTTAGTGAGAAGTGGGAAGAATCTATTCCTCTTCCTCATCAATTGTAAGATTGGACACTCTTATTTTTCTCATTCTTGACTAGATCAGGGCATTTTGTGCGAGAGAGAGGTGGAAAGAGGGGGAGAGCGGGATGAGGCATGGTTGCATCTAGCCTTCAAAGCTTTCAAGAGTGGCAATTGTAAGATTGAAAATCAGGGGAACAAATGGACAGCTGACTCACAATTGATCCCAGGTCGAACTAGGAGCCCATGACTCAGCCACTCTAGCAGTTCAACCTAGGTCACCAGTCTCATAATGTTGCTCAAGAGAAACATTATAGAGAAATTAATGGATCACTAATTAAAGACAATGATGGGGTCTCTTTGTCACTTGAATTCGGTGGGTTGTAGTTTCTAGGCTAAACTAAAAATAGACTCAATCATATTCCAAAATTTATATCCCAGATAGACAGGTTCCATTCTCCAAGATCCAAAAGATGTTTGTGGGGGCTTTATTGGATCACCTAATTTTAAAGGATCTTAATGTAGATTCTCATAACCAGTGAAGAGCTTCAATCAAGGGCTGCAACAAGATTTGAGCAAAAGACAGCTACTTCATGATTTCATGGCTTGATATCTCTAGAAATGCTACAAGACTTTTTATGTAGATATTACTAAGCCGGTTATATGAATTTGTTTTAATTGTTTTTAATATGGAACCTATTACACACAAGACTTGTGAGCCCAATTAACAAGGAAGCATCCAATGCTCTGATATATAATTGAGTTTAACTCAATGCTCCCATATACAATTGAATTTATGCTCATCGTTTTGAATTAAATCGATGGACATCGTTTTGAACTAAATCGATGGACAATGTATTGACAGAATATGTACTTGATAGTCAGAATTTGGGCATATATACATATAGCCAGTTGGTGCACATTTAAGTTGGTCACAACGTACCAGGACTGAGCTCAAAATATTGCAAATTACCAAATGGGCTAAGGTCATTAACACTAATAAATGGGCATCATGTCATAAAGAAACTAAATCGGTACAAGATCATGTTTAAGTATCCAGGTTGAAAAAGCTGCTTCTTTGTCTCATAGGAGTTTCTAAATTCTAGAATGTCGACAAACATTTTTCTTGCCTAGACAATCCTGCAAAACCGTTAGGAAAACATTCATGATTCTTATAGAATTGAAGATTCAATTTGGCTTCACAAATATCCAGACCTAATTGGTGACTTTAGATCAATATGATAATCAGATCTATATATCATATCTTTGGGAAGACTACAGATTGTGGACGATCGTTATTTCTTGTAAGAAGCTTGGAGGATTGATGTGTTTGGGAAATAATTCCAAGTAATCCTAAAAATTGTAAAACCTATGCACCAAACAAGGATAAAAATAGACAAAATTGTCCTAGAATGCTAATAAATCCTTGCCCGCTATTAACCATCTGATTATCCACATGCTTCCTGCCACATAGTAATTGAGGGCTTGGTTGTTCTTCACAATCCCGATGTTAAGAAAGGGGCACGCAAACACCTTAATGTTGTAAATGAGTCAGTTCAACTAATCAGGTCCAGGTTAGGAATCTTGACCTATCTAGGCCGATTCGACTCATGCTGTAACCAGGTCAGGTCAGCATGATTATAAGCAAACAAGACCCACCTTAAATGCTTTTCTTTATGGATTAATACATATCAAATCATGTTAATGGATCATCATAGATCCAACCTAACTTCACTTATTTATTAAATGGGTGATGTGTTTTGGTTTACTTGTTTAATAAACAGGTTGGATTCAGTTTTTGATTTTTGACCCATTTAATAAATCAGATAAGATCAAGTTGATGAGTTTTTCCTAATACCTATGCCTCAACCTGATCCGAACCCGATTTGACCCAACCCATTGCCACCCCTAAACCCAATCAGACTTGCATCCATGCCACCCCTAACAATCATTTTACTTGAACTTGTTTGCTTTAGACTAACATCACTATTGGACTATAATATAATACAGGGCATAGGAAATATCAATGCTCTATAATGCAAAGCAGCTAAATTGCACTAGCAATTTGTTAAGGAATCTATAATGCTCTATAATCCTTGCTCAGTCTTTTTCTATATGTTAATCCCAAAAGCCCCAAGGAGAAATGTTATTCATGGGGTTGTAGCATCAGCAACTTGATCAACTTGTCTAAAAGAGATCCTTGACATTTCTATTTTCCATCGATACCTTCTGCAGTTTGATGCCACAATACCAATCCCTGTATCATTAGGGGATAATAAAAGGGTATTATTGTTGCTGTCTATTGGAACCCTACAGACAGGAGCAAGTAATGAGTTGAAGCATTGCTAAAAACATATGAGTGCTATGCTTCATTTATTAGAAATTTGAATTTTGGATGGTCATTGATCCAATCAGGGAACAAAAGCATAAAGCAGGAAAAAAAGCACTGCAATTTTTGAGGTCACTTGTTTCTGAGTGGCTATTTTGAAAGAGAAAAATCAGGCATGAAAGTTTTGTTGCAGTGTTGTTAATGAAGAGACAACCATCAAACATAGCATTAATCCTAAGGGGTCAAAATCAACTGTGTCCGCAATTCTACATGGCCATGTTCAGTGAAACACCAAGATAATTTGTATACCTTCCAGTTCTTACTGTGTAGTCTGTAGACAAAAGTTCAACCTTCACCACATTTTCACCCTAATATGGGAATGCCAAACTTTGCACTCATCAATATTGAAATCATTTATGTTTTGAAATCATATTACGATGGAGGCTAAAGAATATGAGGCTTATGATAATGATTTCCAAGTTCAAATATATAATTAGATCAATAGGCAAATAAACATTACAAGTAATGTGGCAGGAAGCAGTGAATCAGGAATCTCACAAGGTACAAGAACTCGGAACTGGAGATTTATTATTGATAGCTATAAACATTACCAACAAGCCTTTCCCTATCTACTGATTCTATTGTCAATGTTGATCAAATTACAAATTAAGGACGCTGCATATATTTTAATAGCAATTACAAGTTCTTGGAGTTCTAAATTTGTAGCAATATTTTTCATAAATTTACTTCAGGCAATCAGTTTTTGAGACTTGGAACAGAAATTGACTGAAGAGCAGTAAACTTACTGTTAATAGAAGGCTCGCACATATATACACAAGAAAATCTGGCAATGCATCTCCTTCCGCAAGATAAGTATCCCACAAACGTGTAACTAGATGGAATGGAATCTACAAATTTATGAATTATGATACTTCAGATTGGTTTTCTTATTAAAATCTAGTCACAGATTAGTTAAGAATCAACAAAAAGCTTACCTCACGTATAAGAAGACAGTTAAACCAGCGAAAAGCAAACTGAAGAAACTCCAGCCCCTCCTCCTCCATGTGCCTTGAAACCGGTTCTTACAGGCCCAAAATTAAGTCAAAGGTCAATAATTGAAATTATGCATATTGGGAACGCAGAAATTGTTGTAATCTTAAGTAACTAGTAATACTAGATACAAAAATGCACAGTGACTGACTTGGTTAAGCAGTTGATATAGGCAAAATAAGATTTTGAGTAGTATAAAGAGTTGCTCAGGTAAACAGTAGTTGCAGGCACCCTGAGAATATATCTAGTAGTATTTGCATCTTTGTTTGAATGCAGTGCACTTGATTTGCAATTCCTACAGATTGAGATATTTGTGTTGAACAACTTGCAGCAAAGGTGGAAAAATGGAAGTGAGTCAAATGAACTATATATGAGTAATGATTCCAAAAATGTGAAAAAGCATAGGACAAATATTATTGGCAAAGAAAAAACAAACAAATAGATATTTAATGAAAACAGAAGTACCATCTATCCGGTGAACTAACTCTTTCAGTCTGAAAATAAGGCGCTGAATTCCTGGTTGAGCAAATGTGTAATGGTCTTGCATACCATCAAGCAATTTTGAGAGACACCAATAGCAGTCAGCTTCTACATTAGAGATTTTCTGTGGTGAGAGATCCGAAACAGACCAACCCTCCATGCCACCATCTAGATGTTCTGACAAGAACACCATTAGAAATGGTGTAACAAGATCATTGATTCCTTGAACATATCCACTTGCCGGATGACGAATGGCCCTGGAAACAAATTTATGAAGGCATCATTCATGAAGAAAATAAAACTGGACTTAGGGCGAAAGTTCATAAAAAAATGTCTTCTGAAACAAGAGGACTGAGCGGAAATGGAAAAGCAAGACCATCATTCCCTGCAAAATCAACTAGCATTGCCCTGTAAATTCCTACAGGAATATCAGAGACGTCACGTTCTTCTAAAAGCAATTGAAGTTATAGATTCGTAAAAATCTGGAGGACTGCGTTTCCCAATCCATTACATCAAGGCACATTAATCTACATCGACTAGATTAGTTTCTTCAAACATAACATCAGGTTAGAGCAAATTCATGATATTGGATCTTTGAAAATTGTTTATCCTAAAACAATGGCAATATATCATTGCTGAAAACCGTTTGTTTGAGTTAATAAAAGATGTAATTTGACATGATTTACCAACTGATGATTAACATAGAAAGTAGGAAAGTAACAAAGATACAACAAGGTTCAAAAGAAGCAGAAGCGTCGCAGTTCAGACTGCTCACCTGCTAGGAGTACTGGAGTACCTGAATGGTATTAAGAGATAGACTATTAGGTATTTCTGAATCTTCCCCCTTTGAACAAAAATGCAACCCAAATTCAATAGTACAAGTGGGTCTCATGATCAACAACATTCATCAATATAGAAGCAAAGCTTTATTTAGAAAAATAGATGTCAATCCAGGCTGTGTTGGTGCAAAAGCAGTAGAAAAATTATGCTATTATGACCTCATAAAACAGAGTTTTGAAGACACGAAGCAATATAATTGGAAAACTTAAGCAGTAATATATTATTAGGGCAAGTTATTTGCAATCTACTCGAAGCAAGAAGCATGGCTACCATAAACCAGTACCTCAACTCTGATTGCAAACAATGACAGAAAGATGAGCTCTATGAACATCCTCCATTCAAAATTTACTGAGTTTAACATGTGTTGAATGAAACCAATTACAATGAGAGTTCTCAGCGAACAAGAACAAGTATTCTGATTTTACTTTGTTTTATTTTATTTTGCTGAAGTGGATACAGATGCTTCCTACACACTTTCACTAGAAACTAATTCAATATAATTCATATTAATGTTCCACTATATATACACAAAAATTAGGGCCAAATTCTACAGAAAAGGCGACCCTTTGATTCAAGTAACAATTAAATGAGAGAAATCTAACCATATGTAAAGAATGCGCTCCAAGGATTTCTGAATTTGCTCATGCTGGAGAAAGGTGACATCAGGTACAGTCCTTGGGCAGTCAACAGAAATCTGAGCAAGAAGAGCAAAAAGTTTAATGCAGAGATAAGAGTTGAGGCTCAGCAAACTGAATGCAAAGATGAGGTGATTATGTATTATGCTAAAATTAACCTGGCGAAGCATATTGATCTCATCATCTGAACGTTCGGTTTCAGGAATATCATAATACTGTGAAACACAATCGACATATTCAAGTCGTTTCCTTGTCAAAAGTCCCTCACGTCTATCTGGATTCGGTGATGCATATCCCTGTGGTCAGCTGATATTTAAATTACAAATCAGCAGCAAAAGAGTTTGGTACCACTACTATATAAATGTACTGACAAGGAATGTTTTTCACAGCAAAAATGTATGGTAGAGATATTTCTTGAGACCACATGAGTTGTTACTTAAGAACCAGCCCAGAAATTTATATAGAATAGAGATAGAAAAGTCATAGCTTGCACACTGTAATAAAGAATAAGTTAATGATTGATCGAATTAGGTTTAATGTTAATGAAGTGAACAGTAACAAGGTATTCTTCCAATTCACAAAAGATTGAACCAAGGGTTGAAGTACTGGCACCGATACCAAAACCACTATCTCACTGGTACCATATGGACTGGTATGGTATAGTACTGGAGTGACATGCAGCACTCCTGCTATTACTATGTTGATAAAGCCATATTTTACACCATGCTTACATCTGACCTGTCTGGGGCCGTAGATCCCTCATGGGACTCATCAGCCCCTTCTGTTTCATTTTGTTACTTCATTGAGATGAATCTAGAAAGGGTTTCTTTCCTAGCTTTCTCTTTTTGAGAAAAAAAGCACATCAATAAGATCCAGTAGAAAGGCATTGGTTTTATTTTATTGAAAACATAAGTGAAGCAATGTTTCCAAAACATTTGATGACAACAAAGAGGCTGTGGTAGTACGTAACAGCATGATTTTATGCTGGCGTTGGTGATAATCCAGCATTAAAGGACAAGAAAGGAGAGCATAAAGGAGTACAAACATAGAGAAAGGGGAAAAACAGTAATCATGGAAAGTCCAGCCATGTGTCAAAGGGAGTCAAAACGAATGCAATAATCAGTGTTCAACTTGTCTAGGTTCCTGTTCAGATCAAAGGAGAACTAGATTGAAAGATCCCTTAACCAAAATGGGCTATTACGTCCATATTAGGGGCCAGTCACATGATTAGCATGCATCAGAACATTGATCCACAGCCTGTGGCCATATTCTCACCAATGAGAAAGTCTAACAACCCAAATAACAAAACGTTATTTTGAGTTTTTTAGAAGTTCGAAAGTTTAGGGGTTTTGTCCTTTTGTTTTTGACCACAGTAGCTAGCTTTCCTTATTCTTTCCATTTTCATATTTCTATCTCAAAAATTTTGAAATGTATTGAAGTTTTAATCCAAGCAGGAATTTTTCTTGAATCAAGTTATGTCAAGAGTATATTAGGGGCACAAATAGAAAATAGGAGCCTTTTAAGGACCCAGACAATGTTTCTTGTTGTTCTGTATTCTTCAATTCAGACTTCAAGTAGAGTGGTGAACTTTAAGAATATAATAGCTACTTTGAGAGAAAGATGAAAAGAAGCTTAAATTTCAGCCGTCTCCCCTTTTTCTTTTCCCTTCCCTCTTTTCTGCAATTTATTTTCTGCTTTCCCCCCAGTGCATTAACCTGAATGTAATTGAATAATCTGAAAAACCTGCAAAACCATTTGCTATTGCATTTATCTTTTAGGCCTGAAGTGTAATTCAGCCCATAGAAATCCCTTAGAGCCTTGTCATCATATTGCTTTATAAACACCACATTGGAAATCTATGCACTGTTTTGAAACCTAGAATAGCTATGGCAAGTTATTGAAGCCATAAAATCCCTTCCTTTTCATTGCTCAACGCTAACAGAGAATCAATCTAACACACAAACATATGGAAATTACTGATATATTTCATCTGAAAGTCTACATGAGATGTATGTGAACCTGAAAGGGCGATTGTAGGCCAATGATCAACATGATTGCTGATCCCCCTATGATCATTGAGAGAGAATTTCATTGTGAACCCAGTTAATCACTTATTTTGCAGGGCCAGCAGGCCAAAATACAGGACATCAATGTCAGAAAATTTTGAACATTCTGAGCCACGGATCCAAACACCTGTAATTCTACTAGGTAAAATAAAACGATGATAATAATTTAGGTTCCCAATGAATTAACAAATTTAGAAGCATGGCTAAGACTAGAACAAAAATCAAGGCACACGTCTTCATAAACAGCAGCTCCATCACTTGTGGCTTATTCATAACCAAGCAGTAGACTGCAAAATCATGAACTTGCCTAAATTCAACATTGTAGTTCAGCCTCATGGATAGGCTAATAGGAGACAAGTCAGAGAAGCCTGGGATCAGAGACATGGTATCAGCAAGAAAATAACACTTAAACAGTAAACCTATTTATCCAATTAGTTAAATGTAAGGTACTGATTTGAGTTGCAAAAAGTCAAAAACTGCTCAGTCTACAAGCAGTATATTTGCATTTTCTAATGAGAGCTGCATGAATTAAATTTAGTATTGTTAATATCAAAAGAAACCTCTAAAGGTACTATCTTCTGACATGGATAACAATGTTGATAAGTTATTAAGACCGAAAAGCCAAAAAACCAGAGAAACAGCAGCCAGTACCAAAACATGACCAAGTTCTCTAGTCTATGCAGCAAAAGTGAAAATCATGCATTTGAGTCAAGCAGAACACTGATGTACCGCATCTAGATACATAAACATCTTGCTCGCCAGAGACTATTATCAAATAGTCACATACCAATAGAAGCCTCCATATGTTAGGACGCATATCTGGTGGTACTCCATTCCAAGCTAATTCACGCAATTTTTCTGCATGACAGAGATTGTTTAAAATATTTAAAGTTTGCCAAATTCCAGAATTGATAAAAGATGCTATGATTGATACATATGTAACCAAATTTATATGGAAAATGAACTCAGCCCCACCAAATGGAAACTTTTTGAAGGCTTCACATCCTCAACAATGCATGAAGCAAGGTATTTAAGTGCAAGTTCGTGCCAACCATAACTCAAAGGAAAATTTTCAAAGGCTTCACGCTTTCAACAATGCAAGGAGCAAGGTTTTTAAGTGCAAGTTTGTGCCAGCCATACCTCAGCATGGCACAAATGCAGGCAGAGGTATATTGCATACTGTAGAGCAATGACCCCCACCAGCCCATAACCGAAGTCTGCCAGTTTGGCATGACTTGACATGGTTGGTAGTCGGTATTGCTTGGTACCAAGCCAAAACTTCCCCTCTTTTGTTTTTTGTTCTGACATGGCACAGCACCTGCCATGCTGTTCACTGGCAGGCATGCCCCATTACAGTTGCTCTTAAAACTATGATATCAAGAGGTACTAGCAGCTCCTTATGTCCATTCTTTTGGTATTTGATGTCTTGTGTATTTATGCGAGAGAGGGGGAAGAAAACAATGCATGCTTCCAGTGTACAAACATGTGTTGTGAAAATTTAAACAGGTAACCAACAGACCAATCAATTCTCATCTCCCAGTACTTTATGTTTTCCAATATCTTGATGCCATAACAAATCATAATTGTGCCTTCTAGCTAATCGTTACCATTTTCCAATTACAAAGATGACCATTTCTGCTAAACCTGAATCCAACTTTGTTGAGGATGGTGGATAAGGTTTAGGATAATCCAGATTTTAAGTTTAAGTGGGTTCAGAGAATGTGAGGTATTGCTCAAATTTAGATGCCAACAAACCACATGCATTTCCAGTCAAAATGATAAGAGCTTGAGGGTTTTCTTTAAGTGGCAAACCTGATTTTGAACAAACAAAACGGTGGCTTCACTTGAGCATTAGCCAAACATTAAATTTCTCGGCTTCTCTCAAGAGCTAATTTATGACTTTTACCTACATAAGAAGCACTTTGAGCAAGATTTGCCAAATGCAGATTTCAACCAAAAAAGAAAAAAAAAAAGATCCACTGCTTTATGAGCTGCACAAAATGGGTTCCATTACAAAACAGTGATTTGATCTTCCTATTTGATTTCTAAGATCAATTTTAGTATTTTAGCATATAACACTTTTAAGGAACTTTATACACACCATCCTATATGCAAATAGGTCTGAGTTTAAGATATTCTCCAGCACCTGACATAGGGTTGTTGCATTTGTTCAAGCACTATGACTAAGCATGCTAAGAACCAGTGCAGATAATGTAATGAGTGTAAAGTTACCATCAAACCTAGCAAATAAGTTTGCAACCATAAATGGAACCAAACAACAATAAGCAGGTTATTGTACCTAATATGACAGATGATCCCAACAGTGTCTTTGTGAACTTTGTTACTCTTGCAGAATCTACAGCTCTAGCTCCAGAAGCAGACCTCAGGGCATCTGATAATTTACTCTCACTGCTTGACATACATATTTTCATTTTTTGGCATTCTGCATCTTTTGCCATGTTCCTGGAACTCTGAAGCTCTTCCTGTAGCGTTAAACACTTGAAAATATTAATGAAGATTGTCCAAGTAATGTGGATTAATTAAATTCTAGTTGTGAAGATAAAGACAACATGTTACCTCAGAAGAATCATTTGTGCTTCTACTTGGACCCACATCATTTTCAGAGTAACTCCTCTCAAAGTTTTGACTGTGTACAGGAGAGATTAACTGACTCGAAGGCCCAGATTTGCGGGTGAGCAAAACTTTACCAGGAAAGCTGCTGCCCAATAGTAGCCTGCGTATGACAGAAAAAGAAACAGAAAAATTTTTAAATATTTTGATAAACTACATGCCTAGTCAGCATTGCACCAACCATACTAGGTTAAAGATCAGAAGGTAGTAGCTAAAGCATAGCTCACAAGATCAGACCTAAAGGTTTCGAAAACAAAAAGCCTACATACAATTTAGCCAGTGCAAAAGAAATTGCATTTACAAGTTAGAAGTTACAAGAATTTCCAACTTTCTGTGAAAAAAGGGATATTTGGCTATGAATCTAAATATGTTCTCTTATAAAGCTACATGAATATGCATCTGAGAAATTTAACCATGGATACCACATTCATCCCACAATCATTCTCACTAATGTAAATCAGAAAACTAGATTTGAGTGGCCAACAGAGATCGAATGAACAAGATCAATGCTGATTTAGATTGAAGCACTGAATTCAAGATGGAAATTAATTGAAGCAGATAGCCAACTCTTTAAAATGAGAGGGGAAAAAAGAAGTGGATTATTTTAGAGACACATTTAAGTTTCTTTTCTTTCCCATGCAAGACTTCATCTCAACATGTCAGAAGTTAAGGATTAATTAACATCTGAATTCCTCGCTTCACTGATTATTGAATTTTCGAGCAATCAAGAGTACAAAAATTAATATACCTAAACATCCCATTGCTACTGGAATCGACCATGCTCTCCATGTACATTTCAAAAACACTTGCAATTCCAACGGAGACAGAGATGCATTCATGGCCAAATGTTCAAGAATTCGCAAGATTTACAACCAGATGGTGCCAAGTTCCGACACCTGAAAATCTCGTGAAAGCTTTCCAAGGAAAAGGCCTTGTTTTCAAGATTTCCAAACAACGGATCCAATTGAAAACAATATCTCGACATGATTCCACACTTCCAGAGCAATCGAAAACATATTTTGGCCCAAATCCAGATCAGTTTCCTACACATTCCATCAAAATTAAAAGATCAAATACGCAGAGAGCCACCAAGATTCCATCTTTTTGCAATCCCGAGCTATAAAAACGCAAAAATCGATCGGAAATCTGAAAAATTCACAAGATCAACAGATTTTCCACCAAGAAACAGTTGGTACCCGCATCATTCGAGGCAAGCTGAGAGACAACAAATCTAAAACGAAGGCAGTGAAGAAAGCGGATCGAGATCGTACTCCTGGACATTTCTGAGGGTCTGATTGAACCTCGACTCGAGATTGGAATTCGCATCGCTGCTTCCCTTCTCCTTCTTCTTCTCCCCGTCTCTTGCGTTCTTCATGGCGTCGTCTTCTTCTCGGCTGTAATAATAATCAGCATGAGAGCGCTCGCTTCGCTTTTTGCTTCTTGGCTTCTTCCTCCTTTCCAGCGCTCAAAAGAGAACCAAAAAGTGGGACGCGCTCTGAAGCCACCACGAACTTAAGATCTGTATTGGATGTATCTCCACCGTTGGTTTGGTGCTCTTCCTTGATTTGGTCCGCTTGATCGGGTCTCTGAGTTTGGTGGGATAGGTTGTTAAATTCGTTACCGGTTACCAGGGCAGGAAGGGCAAGGGGCAGAGGCTTTCAGACACCCAAGGGTATGTCTCATTGCAATTATTTTGTTGCAATGTTATTTTTTGTCCATCAAATTGTTTTAATTCATGGCTTTGATTTGAAAAATAAAAACAAGAGCATGAAACACCATCCATTATTTAAACAAGAAAACAACAAAAATTAAATTTAAATGTATGATATAAGTTTCATCCAATGCCTTGTTTTGTTTTTAAAAAGTAAGTACCATAAATAATATAGGATACCATTATGTTCATTTGGTAAAAATTAAAAATTTTTGATAGGTGACTCTTAAGAAAATAAGACTATAACTTTTAAATTCTTTAACTCTTGATCTCTGTATACAATTATCCATCCACTATACACACTTATTCTATCATTATATATATTTATTTGCCCACTATATCACTACAGACACTTGTCTTATCAATACATATACTTATTCATCAAATGCACATATTTATCAAAAACCACTTGTTAAATAAAAATAGTGCGAAAATGTTTTATTAAAATGCAATCAGTGAATTCTCCTAAAAATTACTATAATTTTCTATATTGATTTTCTACTTGATAGAGTTTACAATGATTAACCAACTAAAGGGTTTGTTTTACATGTGTTTGTGTAACATGCTTTTTTATTTTATTTTATTTTATTTTTTAGAGCATCCAATTAAGTCACTTGTTTGCATGGAAACATTTGTCAAAAATAGTTTAATATTTTTTTGTAAAAAAATAACCTAATGGTTGAAATCTATAACTAATGATAAACTTACCAACATATTTTATTATGATATTTTAACAATATATACCAAATATCTAAAATTTATTATAAGCACTTTGAAGTGAAATGTAAAGCCATGAAAATGTGCCATAAAATTCACTTCCATTTACATTGTGGATTTTTATAAAGTTAATCAAGCATCAAAATTATTATTTGATGTATAATATATCTTATTGTTTCCCATGTTAATGTGTTGTTCATTTTAAAAAGGATTTGATGATTAGCAAAGCTAGAATATGAAGATGATTGTATATTGACACTAAAGGAGTCCCTTTGCTTTTTTTTAATCTTTTCATAAATATATATTTATTTAAATTATGGAAATAATGATGTTTTCTATTTTAAAAAATCAACTTTAAAATCTAAAGTCCTTTCATGTATAAAATTTACTTATACCATATGAAATAATTGTTCTTCCATTATCGAAAGTGATAAAAAAATTTTACTTAATATATTATGCATAAGATTTTCGAACTGAGAAATAAGGTTTACAAATTTGATCATCTAATTCTAATAGGAATGAAGCTAGAAGAAACCTATTTGCTATGCATGAGAGATAAGTATAAGAGCATTAATGTAAGATGGTAGAATCTTATTAAGATAATCTATAATACATTGCTACAAATAGAACTCTAAAATAAGTGGCCTCCTAGGCAGAGATACATGAAATATTTGTCAAAGAAAAATTTCACTTCATCTTTGCAGAGGTGATCAACAAGACTCAGGCGTATATTTTCAGACATTTTGATTAGCTGAAAAAAAAAAAAAACTTTAATTTATCATACATTGCATCATGTTAAATAAAAGCCTTGGCAAGATTCATTTTTGATTTAAATTCAATGGGCATGGGCCTAAGTTGTATGACTAGTTCTAATTTTTAACATGCCTTCATTATAAAAGTTTTTCATTGCTAACATTGTAGGATATGCACTCAATTTATTTGTGTCTCATACTCTAAACCTATTGTTCTTCCTAATTTCATGTTCATTAGATATTAGCTAGTTATTTATTGAGATAAACTTCAACAAATTAACAACTGCTCTTATAGACTGGATGGTAATGCTTAAAATTTGTTTAATTTGTCTAGTTAAGATGCTTCTAAGATCAATTCAAAATCAAACTTAAACTAGCAGTATTATATAGATCCCTATTGATTTATTCAAGCATTTGGTTTAACCAAACTTAGAATATTTGCTCAAGACTTTCTCAACTCATCAAACTAATTCTACTTTTAATTTTTATAGACAACTGTCAAGCTTACACAATTGGACCACACCTAACTTTTTCATGAGCAAAACACATCTTACTTTTACTCACTTTTGGCCCATGAGCGAAAAATTATTACATAACAAAAAGTGAATGGCAACCATCATTCTCTTTTTCACGATCATACCTAAGCTTAAACATAATCACTTTTCCATTCAAACCTAGGTTTTTGATCATGTTAAGGTTTTTTTCTGAGCAATTATTGGTCTTAATTATTAGAAAATAACTATGACTTTATTCGAATGGATTGTTGAGATAATTTTAAATGGTTATTGATTAACAGTTAAATTTATCAGCTAATCTAAATATGTTTTACTTTAGATCATAGCTGATGGCGAACAGTGCCAACTCTCCAAACGACTCTCTGAACCTAGATTTGATCGCGGAGTCATTTTACTGCAAACATCTCTCCATCTTTGATCCATTATTTTTTTTTTTTTCTACACTACGTTTCACTCTTATACCAAAACGCGTGAATAAACTTTATGGGACTAAACACAGGCGCGACAGTTGTGCAAGCCTTTTCAATAAAAGAATGGTAACCACCATGCAACCCACCAAACCCCAAGCCTTAAAATCTAATTCTCTTCCCACCCCCTTGACTCGCGTCACGCAATCCCAGGGTAGCAGAATTATTAAATTGTGATGCTACGAGCCCAACCATGGCACCAGAGTCAAGTTGGGAGTAGAGTTGGCCCCAGAGTATTTTTTTCTTACATTAAAGAACGATGAACCCAAATTAAAACGACCGAATCAAAAGATCTGCCGTCCATATGGTGGACCCCCGCTCGGACTTGGGCTCCATCTATATTGGCTCACCAATCTCAAAGCAGCCAAACGTATGGTACCACTTAAACGCCTCTCAATGACCTCTGTTGACCGTCCGATTAGTGGATCCATGGAGGGGTATTTTGGGAAGTCAGTTCGGACAATCATTTAGATAGCCAAAATAAATTCCCGTTGGCGTCCGAAGGCATAGAAAAGAGCTAAAAGCGAGAGAGAGAGAGAGAGAGAGAGAGAGAGAGAGAGGGGGGAGGGGGGAGGGGGGTGAGGTGTATAAAAGGGAAAAAGAATGGTGGCTGGAAGAGGGGAAAGTAGCGAGGAAAGGGGAAGGGGAAAGGGATTTTGGTGGTGGTGATTCGGAATCCGCATTTAGAGCTCGATTCGTGGTGGAAAAATCGCTAAAAAGAGGTATTTTTGTGGTTCTTTTTGCTGTAGATTTATCTGATTTGTTGATTTCTTCTCCTGTTCCTCACTGATTGACGAAATGTGGTAGAAAGAATTGAAGTAGACGATACTTGATTGTTTTTTTTTTTGTAGCATTTTTGTTCTAAAGTCTGGTTCCCTGCATTGCATTGCGAAATTTTAGCAGTTTTTGGGTTCAAAAAGGGATTTTGTTGCTGTTACATGTTTGATTTGCTGACGAGTGTGGATTCCGAGTTACTGTTGCATTGAAGTATGGAATGTTAGATTTTTAGTTAATAACAGTTTTTGCTGTGCCATTTATCTGTTTATCTGTTTATTTTTTAGCTCTCACTTGTATGTGTTTGATGTCTGTTGAAAAATTTTGGTCTCTCTTTTTTGATTTCACCGTATCTGCTATGATTAATTGATAAAGCAGTATCTGGTAGAGAAAGAATGTAAACAGATTTTGGAAGTATATGAGTAGATTAAAAATTGCTTCCCGAGATTTGAGAAAAGAGGCTTGATCTTTGGCAATACAAGTTTGATGATGATATAGTGAATAGGGTGAGCTAAGTGAAATGGGATTGTAAGCAGGGTGCGGAGATCTATGAGACGAACAATGTGTCCTTTTCATGGATGCAACAACACAGCCACTGCTCATTTGATGTGATTCTTCATGGAGATTATTTCCACTTTCCATGCAATAATGTGGCTGATTTTTAATAATTATGCAGATATAGTATGGATTACGAGAAGTGGCCTCACTTGCATCTTTTCTCTTTTATAGTCAGTGAACCTGTAGTCTGAGGTAGATGAAATTGTCCTCATATAGTGGTAAATCTAAGTTCATTATGTATTTAACCATTCGTTTGTTACTCTTTCAGAGTGGAGTCTGACACATGTAAGATCCTTTAGAAGACTTAATTGGTTGACAAAACTGGGCGGAAATTATTTGTTTCTGGCAATGCTTGAAAGTGTGAGGCAGAGAAGTAGTCAGGAAGTACACTGAAAATTACCTGGATCACAGAAATTACAGAATAGGTACAAGATACTCAACATACAATTTGCAATGATTAGCAATTGAATCTTCGAAATGTTTTGCCTTATTTTCATGTCTATTCGACAAAATACAGCAATGTGAAATCAATTATTTAAAGTTGTGAAGAATTCCAAGAGAGAAAAGGCGACAGAGGTGAAGAGACATTTTTCCTTTTTTTTTTTTTTTGCAAGGCTGGGGGGGGGAGTCTGCACAAGCTTTAATCATCTAATATGGATCACAACTCTTAGTTCGCTGGTTCTTTGAAAGAGTCAAGCAAATATTTGTAATTAACTCTTGTCCTAATATAAAAATTTAAAAATTCACTCTGAATTCCTTTCCAGGGACTTCTAAACATGAGTGGGGTTTGCAAAAGAATCTCCAAGCCAACTGGTTAGCAAGGGGCCTTCCTTAGTAGTCATAGTCTAAGATCACAAAACAGGGAGTAATCCTCCGTTACTTTTCTAAAGTTGTAAAGATCCTAGATGAATAAAAAGTATGACATGGTTTAGTCCTTATGGAAGGAATGACATCCATCTTTAGGCACATTTTGCAAGACAGTTAAATTGAATTTCAGTCTTCTAGTAAGTTTTTGAAGCTCCAACATAAGCCCCTTTCTTCACAATAGAAAGCTCTTTTGTTTCATCATGCATGACATGACCATCTCTGTGTTTGTACCATGAATTATCATCAACCAATGTGCCAGTTGCTGTAACTTATTGTCTTGTCAAGTCATTAAACAATCTCATTCTTCGCTTTGCTTGTCCTAGTTTTACCAGAAAAACTCAACACCTTCTACTTTTCTGCCTGGGTTTTATGCACATACACCCACTTTATTGCCTTAATCTTTGGTGCATGCAACATGATTGTGCTCTATGTAATTCTAAAAAATTTTTCTGCATGGACTCATTGTCTTTAATGATTACATCTTTCTAGAAGTGCTCCACATTATTCATCTTACTTGATACTGCTTCTTAAGTCTTTTATCCGATAAAGCTTGAGACATCAGAAACAATCAGTGACAAGCTGTGATATATCATGAGAATTAATTTAATTGGAATCTTTAATGATACATTAAGCAGCCTATAAACCAACACTGAATAATATAATTAGCTAGACCACCTTTTAAATGTAAACAATAAATTCATTGGTACCAAGAGTAAATAGATAAGAGGATATTATGTTCAGAAGCACTTGCTTCTTAAAATATCTTTGAGTGAAGTAACCCTTCTGCATTCTTTATCCTGAAAGTTTGTAGCTGCAGGTAGTCTACAGGGCATTTCACTATATGCTGGAACTATGGTGCGTTGGTGAATAAATAACTGGGTGCCCTGTGGCACTTCTTCACGCAGGCACCTATGTCATCAAAGGGTTGAGGGGATATGGAGCCTCTTAATGCTGATTCTCACCTTCGCAGTAAGTGACTGAAAGAAAGTTTCAAGAGTTTTTTTTTTTTCCAAAATTTTTCCATCTAACAACATATTCCAAAAAAATGTCTCTTCATAACTGTCAACAAAGCACTCCCATTTCTTATCCCTTTTCCTTGTCATTATTTTATGCTTTAGTTATATTTTCCTCATTTGTTTTTCCAATTTGTCTTTTTAAAGTGAATAGCTGAGATGGTTTTAATTTCTCTATGTGCTAGGATATAACAACTTTTTCAGACATAAGAGAAATTGTTCTGCAGATAATGCCAGAAAGGTTTTTCATTGGACACATTTTAACCAAAATCAAATTGAACCTTCATTAAAAAATGCCAGTTAAGTTCTATAAGAATCCAACATGGGAATCTTCTAAATATCTGACACTGAGACAAGTGTGTATCTTATATCATCTATATTCAAATATGTATCTTTTTCTTTGAGAAGTGGGTGGGACCTAAGTCCTACATGCCACGTTTAGAGCATGTTTGGCTAAATTTGGTTGGATAGGCCAGGATTGCGAGCATGCGGAGAAGAGAGGGAAGGAGCGGGAGAGGGAGGAAAGGAGAGCACTGGGTTAGCTTGGGCCACTTCCAGCTGGATCAAAACAAAACTTGAGAGGTCTTTTTTTTGTTTCTTTTCCCTTTGGGTCTTGCAGGAAGCAGGCCCCTTGACCCCCAAGCTCTCCCTCGTCCCTGGCCCTAGTGCTTTTTTCTCAGGCTGTCTTGCTGGATCTGGCAGTAAGTACCCAAACAGGCCCTTAAAGGCATTTAAGGCCCCAGTTTTATCCTTGGGAAACAAAGGGTGCTACCACCGAACTAAAGCTCAATTCACATATTCAAATATGTATTGACGTACACATATAATGAATAATGAGCTAGACCTATGCTTCTTAAATTCATAAAATCTGATCAGATGGTTGGTAATTGTTACGTTAGACTTGATGACTTTCATAAACACATGCCGAAAGTAGACATGTAACAATGATAGTTTCATGATTCAGTGGTATGAAGTGTACACCAGTGCCATGAAGTGTCCCAAGTGTTCAAGTGTCTGACACATCAAGAGATCCAAAATTTGGAGTGCCCGACTAGCACTACATAAAGTAACTACTTCTTAAGTATGCATGAATATAGCAATATGATATCTCATTGGCTACACTGGTACATCGCTCAAGCAATTTATACCAGCAAAATCTGTAAATACAAGAAGGAAAAGGGTGGAATTTGTTTGCATTTATATTGGGTAATACCTATAACATAATTGAGCATGGGAATGATAAATTTTGCTCGTTAGCATATTGAGTAATGAATGAGCTTTATTAAAGTTCAACTGTACAATTTAACTCGCAAATAATGGACTATCTGAGATCTTTATCACCTTCACTGTAACATGATTATTGAATATTACGATCATGGATTCTAATTCCAGATCTTTTCAATACATATTGCCAAGTCTTATGGAAAATTTTAAATGTCCTTTTCCAACTGTGATAGCCCAGTGGTTTGATTCTTCCTTTTGTAGCCATTATCTCAGTGAAAAGAAACTTAAATTGGTAGTTGCCTGTAAATTACGTATACACATGCAGAACCAAAATGGACGTTAGAGTGTATTGTCATGAATATGGCTAATGACCTGAAGATATCTTTACCTTGTGTGCTTAATAACATTGCTGATATGTTATTTTCAAGGTACTGCTATATGTGTAGGATGTATTGGTAATTTGACAACACACTTATTGATACAACTAGAAATGTTTCCTAGTTCTGCAGGGAAGTTAACATGTTTTTCTTTGACAATCATTGATTCGCTATTATTGATTGTCACTCTTATTGATTGTCAGCACATAATTCCATTAGCTATTGTCTGAGATCCTGGATGACAACCTTAAATTGATACAAACATGCATAATTCCACATCATTGCTAGGAAACAGTGACCTAAATATGTCTATCAGCCAAGCTGCATGCTTAATGGCCTTATATGAGTGCAACAAACATATTGCATAAAACCTTAAATTGATATAAACATGCATAAGTCCACATTATTGCTCGGAAATAGTGGCATAACTATGTCTATCGACTGAGTTGCATGCTTAATGACCTTATATGAATGCAACCACATTTAACATATTGCATGCAAAATATTTGTGTGTTGTGCTTTAAATTTTACACCTACTGGTGCATCTTGTGGCTTGGTAATGCGAGATGGTTTCGTTTCTGCCAAATTTATTGGCAACCAAATGTCGTGGCAGCATACTATCTTTACTGATATATAAGGAAAATACACATGATTAATCAAAGCTTGTCAATGGACATTCAGCTGGCCATCTCGCATGATTGCACGTGAGATGGAAAATTCAATGTACGGTTGAGAGTCCAACTAAGAAAGGAAATGTGGGATTAGCACCTTCATTGAGGAAAGATGGGATTTCTCTATAATTAGCTGGCTTAAAAAGTAAACAAAGAAAGAAACATTGGAAGCTCTAGTTGGACCAGGTAAGGAAGATAGAAATGAATTGAGGTTCCCAAGAAACTAGAGAGGCAAAGGAAAAATTATGATATTTGAAAGGAAAAAAGTGAGTTTTGAATTGGTGGAAGCTTGGGCTTCCTGTCACCTTATGATTCTCTTCTCTCTCTCTATCTCTCTTTCTTCCCCTCGATTCTACTCTGCTGGATAATTATGTAATCACAACCATCCATCCTCCTCTCACATGTGGCCGAGTGTTAGTTGCTACAAACATCAGTTTTCTTGTCCACAATGTGTGTGCATCATGCTTTCCTGTTCCCTGCATGCAAGATGCCATGTTTCCTAATATTAATGATATCCAGTGTTTTCACGATTCTGATAATTCAATAAATACTGACTAGAGATATGTTGCATTGCAGGTACATTATATCGTCAAATTCTCATATTCACAATTTGGTTATGTGGTTTCCAACAAGTTGCATCACAGGAAGTAGTACTTAAACCAAATCCCAGTGTTCCTGATAAATTTGTGCTGTCTGATCCACCTGCTGGGCTCTTTGATCCAATAGCGATCTCTCCTGCAGTCATTCCACGTAATCCATATCCTGTAGAGCCACTATCACCAATGTATCCATCCTTTCCACCCACATATGAGCCAGTTTTGACTGGGAAATGCCCTGTAAACTTTTCTTCAATCTCAGATATTGTGGATAAGACTGCTTCTGATTGTTCTGCACCTTTAGCAGCGTTAGTTGGGAATGTTATTTGTTGCCCTCAGCTTAATAGTTTGATGCACATTTTCCAAGCCACTTACAGTAGTGAATCTCACACGCTTGTTCTGCACCAGGCTGCTGCTAATGATTGTTTTTCAGATGTCATTAGTATATTAGCCAGCAGAGGGGCAAACAGTACTATCCCTACACTTTGCTCTGTGAAACCATCAAATCTTACTGGTGGTTTGTGTCCTGTGAAGGATGTTACATCATTTGAGAAAACTGTTAACACAAGCAAACTGCTAGATGCATGCAGTACTGTTGACCCACTCAAGGAGTGCTGCAGGCCAGTCTGTCAACCTGCAATTGTGGAAGCTGCAGTTCGTATCTCTCTAGGAGGAGCAAGTATGCTTGAGAATTCTAATATACCTGGTAGTGGCAATTCAGTCAATGTTGTCAATGACTGTAAAGGGGTGGTGTATGCTTGGCTTTCCAGGAAGCTTTCAGCAGAGGCTGCTAACACTGCTTTTCGCATACTATCTGGCTGCAAAGTCAACAAAGGTTTGTTGAATTATTTATTCTGTGGGGTCATGGTAGGCTTTTTCCAGTGCTCACAATAACATGACATGTTTTTCGCCTTCGCCACCTCTCTCTCTCTCTCTCTACACACATGCATACACTGAAATCAGGCATTATTTCTCTTTCAAAAAATATAATTCCAATAGTGCATAACTTCTTGATTATTAGTCAAATATTGCTCCATACTGAAGAGAAGAACCTGATGCCAAAACAGTGAGATAAGAAAATTATATGATAAAAAATGAGAACAAAATTAAATAGAAAACCATGAGATTATATACGTATACTTCTATAAATAGCTGTGCATGATTCCACTCCTAAATGCTCATTTGCCTGCATGTGTACATCTGCGCAATGATGCTGCATTAATTCTATTTCTTGCATTCACAAAACTAATATCATATGCTTGCACTTGATGGTGGAATTATGTTCATGCAATAATAAGAGATTCTGCTTCATTCAATGTTGATATGACAACACAAATTCATGACATGTGACTGACATTTGGTCTGTTCTCCTATAGTTTGTCCGTTGACATTTGAAGAGCCTTCATCAGTTATCAAAGCATGCCGTGATATGGCTTCTCCAAATCCTTCCTGCTGTCCTTCATTAAATACTTATATTGCAGCAATACAAAAAGAGATGCTGATAACAAATAGGCAAGCCATCAACTGCGCGACACTCTTTGGGTCAATGCTACAGAAAGGAGGTGTTATGACAAATGTATATGAACTTTGTGATGTTGACTTGAAAGACTTCAGCCTTCAGGGTATGTTTACTGTTTATTAACTTTTTTGTTCGCCTTCAGGGTATGTCTACTGTTTATTAACCTTTTCTCTCCTGTACTCTAAGCCCTCTGAGTTGTGACTAATCTCTAACACTATATTACTTATGTTGATCAATGCTATGTGATTGGAGCAGCATATGGGCAACAAGGTCTGCTTTACACTTAATTTTTTTAAAAAAATATTGAATTCATAGGTATTTTTCCTACGGCAACATCATTTTTACCTATAGCACTTTTTTGAATGCAGGCTGTCTGCTTCGCAGTTTACCAGCAGACATTGTACTTGATGATGTTACTGGATTTAGCTTTACATGCGACTTAAGTGACAATATTGCTGCACCATGGCCTTCTTCATCTTCTCTTTCATCCCTGTCCCTTTGTGCCCCTGGTGAGTAAAATATTGATTTTTTAGCTAGTTGTAGTTAGGATTTAGGATGATGTTGCTTGCAATTTTGCTTTTTTTGAGATATGTCCCAGCTTACCAATATTGTTTAAAACAATGCAAGCTTGACGATTTTCATATTTTGAAACTAATTTTCCTATCTGGTTTCTTTCATTTGCAGAGATGTCATTGCCTGCTTTACCAATACCCCAGATCTCTACAAGCTCAGGTATGTTGTATTGGATGATCAGTATTCTTTGCTATCGACATTCTTGTATACATCACTTTCTTCTCAAGCTGACATCTTCTATACCATACTTGTGCTCGCAAGGATTTTATCTGCTAATATAGTTGCATGTAATGTATTCCGTCTCATAGGAATTATTTTTGGAAGCTTTCCATTGAGTGCATGCTTATAGGATGCAGGGATTATATAGCTAGGTATCTCTGTAAATCTGGCCATTTGAGCAGTCATGTTGGATAAAACTACCTTTATTTGCACCTAGTGTAGTTGCAAAACTTAGAAGCAGGATCAATAATGTAAGTTATTAAAACTGTTCTTCTTCAATTATTTTCCTTGCTTGTTCTCCTTTTCCTGCCCTAGCATCCAAGTTGCAAATTGGGAAACTTAAAAGTAAGACTACCTCTCGATCCATGGTATTTAGCACAATATTGAAGTAATGACTCTCAAGGTGAGATGCATGCTTATGTGTAATGATGGTCCATTGGCAAAGAAAGGGCCTATATTTGCGCATAAGGCTAGAAAAGAAGAAGAATAGATCTGAGAAATTTGATGGTAAGTAGGATTAGCCTTTATATTGGGTAATATGGTGAAGGAGGACGCATAACAAGCCCAGATATGGATGGGTTAAATCTTTTTGGCAATGGTTATAATCACCTTGAAATACTCTGTAAATGGCCAGTGATATTGAATTTCTATGGAAAATGACCTTGGTAAGCTATGGACCATTTAGCTCATGCTTGAATTGTATATGTTTATTAGTTTTCTGCTAGGTTGACCACCTCTATAACTTCTGTATGCCATATAGATATGGAAACTTGCGAATGATTTTCTTCTATTTAATTAGTAGGAAAATTATATTTTAATAAATGTTTTCATGTGCAAATTTTATTTACGCTGGAATGGTTCCAAATGGGGAGTATTCATCAAAAACAAAAGTTTTTTTTTCCTTTTTGTTATTTCCAAATGAAAGACCACACCAAGTGGTTAGACTCTAACAATGTAATTTTTCTCTATCAATCTTGATTACATCGTTGAACTCTGTGAACCGCTTGGTTTATGATAAAACCTGATCGTTAGTTCATCAGTATTGGCAGCCAAGTTTGCTTCCTGGTACATTTTTGCAGATAATTATAAAAGCACTAGTAACAAAATGCGCAGCCTCCCCCTTACAATCAGAGATAATGGAATATGTGATTAATTCAAATGAGATCTTATGCTTAAGTTTGTCTTACTAATTGCAGCTATTTTGTTCTTTCTTGCTTACTGTTTTTATCAAGTTTGGGCAGAAATAGAACTGCTTTTTAATAAATGTGGCTTTTTTTTTTAAGTAATTGTGACCTATGTCCTCTCTGCAAGAGGAGTAGTGGCATTCAAATACGAGGTACAAATAAAAGAGTTGTTTTTGTAAACCTTAGACATGCAAGGTAACAGTTTGTGGACAAAGATACACAGCAACATTTCTAGGAGTTCAAAGAAGCTTATCATTGAGCAGGCTTATGTAAGGCGGTATTTTAGTTATGCTGTCAAATTCTTCTCTTTTTCTTCATCCTTCAAGTGATACGCCTTGTGTCACAATTATTCAATGGAATTAAAGCTTCTTGAGTGCGCGTTGTTGAGGCTGATTGTGTGGCATGATTACTGGCTCATCATTTTTTATGCTGTCCCATATATTGCAAAATAGATGGCACTAACTACTATGGCATTTCATGGCATTGACAAAGTTTGGATTAAGTGAGGCTGTTTGAAGGATATTTGGAACTTAGATTTGATTTTGGGCTTTGATTATAGCTTTTTGTCTAGAGATTTTAGTTGTATTGAGTTTTGGAATTATATGTCAGATTAATATAGATTCTAGTGGTATATGAGAGATAGCCTTTGTGATTCAAAGGAGTGGTCATTAGTAGCATTTGTTCCTAGGAAGGCTGGCAGAGGCCATGGTTGGTCATGGATGGGAAAACAATACTAGAGTTACAATGGACTGGCTGATATTGGTTGAAGTCAGTGCAATCAGAGCGAGTAGTAAACTTCAATTTTTCATATGGTGTAATATCACTTCTCTCTCCCATTCTACATGAATGCTTGAACCTTAAGGATTTCTCATAAATAGGCAACGTGGGTTTTTATCATTTTACTAGCTCATTGTCTCTAAGTTGTCCTCACTTTTTAAAAGGAAGAGCAATCAGGTCAAACTTTGTTACAAAAACACTTGATACATAGCTTGAAGGTGATGCATGTATTTTCTTAAAATATTGATTACTGATTTCTTTTAATTATTTATTTATCTTTTTTTTTTTCAGCAAGCATGGTTTGCAGAGTTTTTGGATTTAATGAATAATCAGAAGTCACATATACTGCTAAACAGATTTTTGGTCACTTTTCAATTCACATCAAACCCAGGCTCTCTGTTACAATATCACTGACAATTTAATGTTTCACTTCTCTCAGGTTGCTGCTATGACATCGAAATGGGAGCTTTGATTCCCCTTCTGTATTTGTTCTCCAGCTTCCTCTTTTGAAGCACAGTCTTGGGTTTCAAAGATACAGCTAGCAGATATTGCAGAGACTGGGAGATCCTTTTCATAAGAGGTTGATCTGTACGCTGAGCAAGCTGATCCCCTTCTTGATATACTTTGGTGGCAGAATTTGATTTGGGGATGTGGCATGGAAGAAGACAACACCCAAGTGATCCTAGGGATCTTTGTGAATAGAAAGCGGGCCAAATGGGTGTCTCTCCTTTGAGGCCGTCTGTGCCATTTCCAATATTTTTGTTGTTCAATGGTGTATTTCTGTAGTCTGGATAGCACGCACGGTTGTTGTTGGGCATGTTGGGTGGCAATTGTTGGCCTTGACGCAGGTTCTGTTCAATCTCATTTTGGGCAGTTTTGGGCTCAGTATTATTTATTGCACTCCAATTGTACTAACAAAACCATTGTGGGCTCAGCTCGTTTTATTTATGGTGGTTAGCGTGGCTATACCGTGGGTGATCAAGGTGATATGGTCGATTCGTATGGCTTGCTGCTGTTCTTTTTCTTTTGCCTTTTTTTTCTCAAATAACATAGAGTTCATAAGTGATTTAAATGCTATTAGGCTTGGAGATTATTCCTTGGTTTGAATATTGTGATCAATGTCAGAACTCAATGTTGCAAACCCAAGCATGTCCGGCTGACCAGTGAAATGATTGAATTATCAAGAAGCAGAATTTTTAAGGCCCATGCCTGTAAGGCTTGGCCTAGAGCCATGGAAGAAAATAAATAAATAAATAAATAAATAAATAAATATATATATATATATATATATATATATATATATATATATATATATATTTGATCCTTAAATTTAGGTGTATCACTTTATTTTCTGAGCGTTAAAAATTATTTTTAAATTTTTTTTTAATTTCTATTTGTTTTCTATCGATAATGCCGTTAGAAATTTGATGAGTTGGTTAGTTTAGGTGGTTAGTTTACATGGTTAATTGGATAGATAAAAGTTATGCTTCTTTTCTCTCTCTTGTTCAATTAAGTCAATAAATTTTTAATGATGTTATTTTATTTTAATAATAAAAATTAAATATAAATAAAAAATAAATTTTAAAATAATTTTATAACTTTTAAAGTTTAAGAGTTAAAGTGGCGCACACCAAAGGCAAAAACATAGTTTAGCTAAAAAAATTAAAAGAGAGAGACGACTTGGCCATGTCGGACACAGCGAGTCGTAAGTGGTGATCGAGAGTCCCGATCGGGATCAGTCTCTACCAACCTTGGTGACTCCCATTATGGGCTCATGTCGTTCACAAAAAGTGAATTCCATCTGGATAATAAAATAAGGAGGGAAGAAGGGTTTTATATAAATTTACATCCTTTCCGGTGTGTTATCGCATCGCTAACAAGTCGTCGGGTCTGGAAATCCTCGGCAGCTCATCTTCTTCGCCGTCTACCTGAGCTTCGGTTACCTTCACGTATGAGCTTGGAATGGCTCGTCATCCTCGGACGTTGAATGAACCGCTCTCCCTCTATCTCCATCCCCCTTCATTCTCCGTTCTCTGTGGACTTTTCTCTCTCTCTCTTTCTTTTCTTTTTTTTTTTTTTTTTTCTTTTCTTTCTTTCTTTCTATTTTAGAATTGACTGTCAACGTTTAAAATATATTTACAGTTCTAAATTTAAGAATTGAACCCAACATTTAGAGCACTAAATGAGGTCTAAATTTACATAACTACATTTATTATCCTTTGTATAACCAAATAGAATATAATCTAAATTAAATATATAAATTCAATAAATTATTTATCTCAAGGAAATAAACAGTTTCAGGAATGGATTTAAAGGTACAGACTAGTTTCAAAAATAGGTTTAGAGATGAAGGCCTTATTCTCCATCATTATCTTTGAATTTAGTAGATTTTTAATTTTTAATTTTTTTTATCCGCACCCTTTATTTCTATTTAATCTTTCCAAACCTATCCTACTAAGGTAGTTCTCTATAAATTTTTCATCTTCATTGTCATTCCTAACACGAGCTTTCAATCCTTCTCTCTATTCCTTTCTCTCTCCTCTCTCCTTCTCTCCCTTATTTTCTCTCTCATCTTTGTTTTTTTCCTAAGGGTTGAGGACTTCAATCTGAGTCCAACTCTAGATCCTAGAAACAAATTTGAGAGTAACTTCAAAAAGATGTGCTGATCCCATCTCGATCTAACAACATATCATTAAACCCTATTATTAAGAAAAATATTATTAACAAGTGTAAGGATTTATCATTTTATAAATAAATTAAATATTTAAAAAATTATAAATTTATTTTTGTTTACTTTTTTTGAATATGATAGTGCTACTTATATGTTATAACATATTAATTATTGATTTACTATATGAATTACTTAAGATAATTAATACTTACTAAGCTATCGTACTTATTAATTTTTTCATCTTTCTCTAATTTAGAGTAGTCTATTTATCAAGGCATTGGTCGGAGTTGAAAGAAAGAAATTTATGCTCTGATTGATGATCAATAATTTGATTGAACGAACATTGTCGGAGGAATATAAACGGTCTAATTAATTTAAAATAAGAGATATATAAATGATAAGTTATAAGAGTTTGGAGATTGGAATAATAGATACATAAACTAAAAATTAATATGTAAATAAGAAAAAAAATTAAAGATTAATATTTAAGAAGGATAATAAAGCGTTTAATATCTTCATTAGAGATATTTAGGAATAGGTTACTCGTAGTTTATTATTTGCGTGTTTCTTAATTAAAAAAAAAAAAAATCTTTGTTAGTGTTTCCGGATCAGGCCGAGCCTTCTAATCGGTCACCAGGCTTATCGCGGTCGAAACGCCGATGTGAACCGGCTGGGGTCAGTGGGTCAATTGACTCGAAGCGGGCAGCTCATTGAACCCGACGGCGATTCCACCCGACGGACGCACCGGCCATCGAAAAGAGAACGGAAGGAAGAAAGCATCAGGTGCGTTCTTTTTATCACCAGGGAACGAAAGGAGTTCGGAGTTCAGGCGGTAGGGCGAGTTGACTCCACTCAGATCGGTCGGAGTCACCGGTTAGGTATGCGTTTAAGGGAAGGCCTTTTAACAAAGTACGAAAAAAAAATTCCGAAGGCAAGTCGGCAGGCGGCTCCCGATTTCACAACGTTAGGTCTGCGAAGACAACGGCGACCAGGAGTCCTGGACGCTGTATGAAAAGCTCGATCCCTGATAATTTTTCAGATCAATTCCTTCAATTTTTTTTTTTTTATAATATTCTAAGTTCTTTCAATAGTTTAATCTCACCTCAACTTATTTATTCTTTTCTCTATGTCGGTCTAGAGTTTCATACACGATGTGTATAATTTGTTTTATTTTCTTGTTCCGTTCAATCTTATATGTGTTTTATTCTTTTTGTTTTTTAAAATAGAATAAGCAATGGACGTAACATTTCACGATGCAAAAAGGTTATGGTCGCTGCTATGGAACAAGGATAATCTCCTCGATAAGAAAAGGAGGTATGTTGATCTGCACTCTCTTTTTTTCATTACATGTGGTTCCATTCCTTTTTCCTCCAATTGCCTTGCAAAAAAAAAATCTGTGTTTTATTTGTTTAATTATTATTATTTTTTTAGTGATGGCTGAATTGACTATGTTGAAGTTGTGGTTATAGTGTTCTCTAAATCAAGCTGGAAAGCCCTAATTTTTCAAGAATTTTGTAGTCAGTAGTACCTCCCGAAAGAATGGGAGGGAAAATTGAAAACCAAAGACCGCAATTGTTGGTTGTTTCTTTTATTTCTTTTACCAATCCAAGCTTCCGAGATTGATAAAGGCTAACCTCTCGAAAGGATATACTCCTTATATTCATGTGTCACGACTCTATGACAGTGACATGGTAGAACGATACTTGTCTGTCATGTGTGTATTAGTAATTTATTTGTATGATGATAGTTTTTGCAGCTTGTTTTGGTTTAGTTTTGATCTATTTTCTTTGAAAGTTCTGTATACAAATGCTCTGGCAATCTATTGTCAAATGTTCACTTCTCTCCCAACCAAAAAAATTATCATCTTGCCAGCTCATTTCAGCCAGTTTGTCCATTTTTTGCTCAACTCTTTATGATGGAGGGCTCTATGATATCAAATTACACCATATTGCAACTATTTCACAAATCAGAAATCACTAAATTCACTAAATTTATCAGGTAACTAGGTTGAATATCTTGAACTCTATAGCTTGGAGACGGAATGAGGAATTAATGATACAGAAGGAATAGGAAATGCCATCGCCACAAAGCATCAAATCAAAGTTATACAAATTTTAATGTATTGGCATGGACTTAGGTATATGGTGGTTGTTTTTTGATTTTGTACTTGAAATTTGTTCAAAGGGCAATTTTTTTTTTTCCTTTTTAAAGTAACTTAGTTAATTCAATCAGAAATGGGTTTGTAATAGAAGAGAGTAACAGAATTATCTGGGAGTTTGAATGTGTGTGGAAACCTGGGTTGAAGATTTTGACTATGAAAGGAAGGAAATGAAAAATGCTAAGTTGGTTGCAGTACTAACCTTGACACTAAGAAATCACGGAGGTCATAAATCTAACCTTATTTACATGTGCTTTATCTGTGGCTTAATTTAGGAGATGTTTTTGGTTTATAAAAGTTCAAAATATTTCAAATATTTCATTTCGTTGATAAGTTTGGCACATGGTCCCTCTGTAGGTGGTTGCTGAGACTTGCAATGATGTCTACAACTGAGGGCAGTCGAAAGAAGTTCAAGAGACCAAAGTTTTTGAGAGACGTGTAAGTTGTCTTGTTTTTCTTCCAATTTAATACATAGCATACTGACCTAAAATATTCTTAATGGTGCCTTCAATTTAGTGCGTTAGCCATGCTGAATTAATGGTGCCTTCAATTTAAGGATGGGTATTTAAATCCACAATATATAGTGCCAATTTCTTTTGGAAATTAGATTTGTCATGTAAGGTTAGAGAATGGAATATTTGTTTGGGATGAAGCACAAAAATATTACCCTCTTCCTTGAATTCTTCAATTTGGTGTTGGTATATTAGCCATTTGCTGTCACATGTATATGAGTGTTAATTCTCTTGGGATTCTATTGGATTCTTGCAGATGAATTGTTCTTAATTTACTAGAAAGAATTCCAGAATCCTGCAAACCAAGTTTTAGCCAATTAATGCCTTAAATAGCTTTTCTCTAATCTAGACCCACTAAATTATATATCATATGTGAGAAAAACAAGATGCACTTAAGAAACAATAAACATCTAGTTATGAGGGAGTGATGGTTTTTATTTGGGATCCATTTAAATTAATGTTTTGACGGATATTTTTGTAAATTGTGCTTCTTTTATGAGTTAATGTTGTCATTTTGGTTTAAATCATGGACATGTTTCATAAATTATGTGTAGTTTGTCTATAACTATATAATTTTGTTAGAATTTAGAAACCTAGTTAGACCTTTTGGTTTGTTAAATGTTATAGTAAAACCAATAATAGACATATCCTAACATATAGGAATCTGTAATATCTTGTGCTGGTTCCTGATACTGACACCTGAATCACACACCAACATCAATTCCAGTTTTTAAGCAAAATGGACAAGTGATATTGTGGCAGGTTGGATAGGAGTCACTTGGAGTTTTTAGGACCATTAGGATTTGATATCTGAAAGATTGTGTTAATATTGGGGTTCTTTATGATGAAATAATTGATTATTTGTGCTCAGTTCATACTTAATTGTTTCCATGCTGATGTGCTGTTTAGCTTTTATCTATCATCTTCGTACTGTATTCCCTTTGTGGTTGTGTCTTGCTGAGTGGTTGATTAAGGGTGGCTAAGGCTTGCGACTTAACAACCATTGATGCTCATTGAGTTCTGCAATGCATGCTTTGTTACTTTTGCTTCTCTATGATTTCGCTATTGCAGGTAAGATTTGTCCTACAAGGAATATAAGAAAGGGATCATGTATATACTGTTTATTTTTGGAAAAAGTTGGTATTTGACCAGTTATTTGTGATACAAAGGCTTTCAACAACTTTACCTGATGAGTCTTTGGTATTTTGATGCATATCCGTATGTTCTGATGTTACTTTTCATGCATGTATTTGTCTTGTTTGAGCTCTAGCCCTGATTAGATTTTGATCAGACTGTTCTTCTCAGTATAAACTTGGGGCCAGAATTAGTGTTATCTGACTTCTAGGCACAGGCATAGGTTTGTGTATAAGGGTCAAGAAAAGAAGGAACGATATCTGAGTAATGAAAGAGGCTGAAATTCTGGATGTGATTAATGTCGAACAACCACAACAGATTTAAATGAAACTATTTTGTTTAGAGCTAACTGAAACTGTGATAGAAGGCAAATTTTTTAAGATGAAGATCTATATTATATAATTTTTATTTAGTACAATAGCAGTTGTAGGATCTTTAGAGGTTCATGCTTCTTTATGTGTGGTACCAAAAGATAATTGCTCGTTGTGGTAGAGTGCTGACAGATCCATTTTATCTTTGATGTAGGTGGATTTTTAGTTTATTTTCTTTTGCATCATTATTGTGTTGTCCTAGCTAAAGAGAATATCCTATTCCTATCCCAAAATGCTGTAAACTCAATCAATCGGAATGTAGTGGACTTGTTTTCCAAATTTCCTGAATGTTTTCTTTATTGGTTGAATTAGTAGCATGGGTTTCTTTCCAGCCCAAATATTTTTATGTTAGTCTTTTATATTCTGAAAACAAAGTTATCCAAACATTATGCACTCTTTACACCTTTTATTGCCTTTATGTTACATACATCTAGTTCGATTTTGTATTTTCCTCCCTTGGTTTTTGTAAAGTGACAGAAGCTCTAATAGTTACCGTCCTTTTGGCCAAACAAACAGTCCAATATACAGTTTTGACTACTTTCCATAATTACTCTTTTTTTGGGTGATGGCATTTGTTATTATGATCTGTTCTATCTGTTAATAGAAGTGTGAGTCTAGTTTAAAAGGATTTGATAGATATTTGTGGTGTCTGTGCAGGTACTTGCCAGAATCATGCATTAGGAGTGATGAGGTGAGTTGCTAACTTAATTCTCAGAAATTACTTAGTTCTAAAAATTTGAGCTTTGATTGGTGCTAACGGTATATCAATTTGGCGAGGAGTGCAATGATATATCTTTTGTCAAAATCTTAATGGTTAAGCATTGGTGCATTAGGCTAACAATTGTTTGCTGGTTGGTTGGGGCCTGTCCTCTAAGGGCTTGGCCTTAGAGGAGGTTCAAGTTTCAAATCCTGAGTATTGCTCAAATAGAGGAGAAAAAAAGAAGAGTTGGGGCATTAGCGCAATTAGTGCAGTTGTTCTAAAGGTTACAAAATTTGACTTAAACTAATGACAGTAGCATGGTCATGTGATTCCATGCCTTAACCAAATAATAATCTGATAAGTTAGAAATGGTTCTGCTACATGAGACTGCAGTTACAGGTAAATTCATTGAGATTGTAATGCTAAGAGTTTGCATAAAATGTATGTATGTTGCATGATTGAATTCCTAATTGCTGCCATACCTATTGTGTCATATGGATGCGTTTTTTTTGTGTAAAAACAATCATTTAATTGATTTTTTTTCTGTTTTATATGATGAAAATATGATAGCATGCTTTGAGCATGCAAGGGTGTGCTTGAGGTCCTAAAATTATAGTCACAAGTGGGAGTTAAAGAAATATGTGTCCATGCCTGGCATGCCATACCATTCTTGTAGGGAGGCGGTACTCTGTACCTCTTGGGACGTACTGTACTAACCCATGATATTGCCATTTTTGCTGTGCTGGCAGTAACTATTGTACCATGCGCTGATATGGTCTGGTACGTACCATATATATTAGTCTCCAATCGGGACTGATATTAGCATTGCTGCTACAATCCTTGGTCGTAAGTTTGTTGCCATGAGTAGTTCAGCTTGGGGCAAAGATCTAGAGTAAATATGCCAAAACAACACAGCAAAATTTGAACAGATTGATGAAAATATATTACTGTGGAAATTTGAAATATTTATATATTAATTCACATGGAAACAAGCTTAGGGAACCAATAAACTGTAGCAAAAACCAATAAACCAGCCTAGCTCTGAAGCACTAAATGGCCTGCTGGCTGCCCATTTGCTGTTTGCATTCTTTCAGAACATTTGTTCTCAATGCCATGGGAGAGCCATGTACTAGTTAGGCTACCAATATATGACTCAATCTACAACTGGACTTGAATCAACACAAAGTTGTTGGGTTTGGGTTGGGCATTAGTGGGCACAGGTCATAAATGGCTGACAAATATATTTGTTGCATGGCTCAGGTTGGGTCTAGAGGCTTACCCACTTGACTCAAATTGATTTGTTTCATAATTAGGTAGAGTTGGCACTATTACAGTCTGAACCAAAAAGTGACCTGGTAGCAATCCATTTAACTGTTTGAGTGTAATTTTATGTTAAAGCTTCGCCTACGGATTGCTATATGGAGCGATAGGCAAATAAGATGTAAAATTAGTACATTAACATTTGTTAATAGGCTATCATGTCAGCGCTGGGTTAACTGTGTTAACTGGTTAATTGTTGGGATTTGTTGCCTGTTTAATGAACTGCTTGTATTCTGATTCAGGTTCATAACATTGAAGTCAACTTTTTTATCTGACTAGCTGTCCCAACCTGACACCAACCCAAACCTGGCTGACCACTAGGCATATTTAAGTGATACACATTGATGGTGATTCCTATCTCTAGCCCTATGGATGCCAATACAGATAAGCCATTGGGCACTCTAGTCCTTGGTTCTCTAGACGGGTGCAGAGACGATCTGACACCATGTGTGCATATGTGTGTGCATTCTAGGGCCTCTTTTACACTTATCATAATTTTGGATGGTTCATCTAATAATGAAATGTGTAGGCTTGAACCTCACAATTGATCTGGGGTTAAAGTATCACTATTCATGTCTTTGACTGTCAAGCGCTAGTAGCACAAGTCATCCTAGTTGTCTATGCTGATTGCATTTTACATTAATTATATAATGTTAACTTGTATGACAAACACTATATCACTAATTTCAGGTTTCTTATGTGCATTCTGCCGCTTCAAGTAATTTGTCATACAAGTTAACATTATATAATTTTCACACGTAATAACAAATAAGCTAAAAATTTGTGATACAAACTACAATCTGGCATGTACTCTTTCAAACAAACTATTTACATTTTTAAGCAGTTGGTGTTCAAGCTCATATACTATTGGCACCATCATAAATTATGTACCATGAATCACCAAGATGTTAACCTTTAGTCTGGTATAAAATGATGATTTTTGTTTAATATTACTTCATTGTGTAGTTTAGGACTTAACATTACTATGTCATACAAGTTAACATTTCTTCATTGTGTAGTTTAGGACTTAAAATCATCATTAACAAAAAAGCAAAAAAAATCAACAAAAAAAGAGCTCTTACTTGAAAAAAACAAAGACTATTCCCAATGGGTGGGTAAAACAGAAGTGCAAGGTACAGGTCTGTAAGGGTATAAATGTATCAACATGCATCAATGTGTGATGAAATGATGCACATGGATACATTTGATATGCATAATTGGCAATATTGGCACAGTATGTACCTAGATATGGTAGGATTAGTATTGGCTCTTTAATCATTGTAATATATGCAACTAATAGAACCAAACCTGGAGTTTGAGCATGAGAGAACAATGCCAAATAGAAAGCACGAAACCTTCTGATGATGACAAATGAATTTTTATGTTTCATATTCTAATGGGAGTGAGCCAATTGGTGCTGCTTTGCTGATCAGGGAGGCCCCAATTTCAATTCAAGTTAGTGGCAAACCCAGGATATTTCTCAAAAAACCATTCAACCATATAGAATGTTGTTTCTTGCATTAGTCTGACTGGCATTGACATGGAGCAATGTGTGAAAAAAATATGGGATTTCTTTTTAAAAAGATAAAACTGATAACCTTATGTTATTGTATTTATTGTGTAGACAAATGTAGAAAACATTTGGGCTCTGTTTGGTTTCTAAGGGAGTAAAAAATATATTTTTTTCCTCTGATGGCAAAAGAAAAGAAAAGAGATATGGATTTTTTTCAGTTGATTGGTTGCACTGAGAAAATCAACGTGAAAGTTGCAGTGAAAATTTTATTCTTTGGCGGTGTGGAGGTAGCTAGGTATGGGATGATTTTGTTGTCATCCATATCCCTGGAGTGGAACAAGCTTTTGATTTTCATTCCCATAATCACTACCATTTGGTGAGAAAAAAATTATGGATAGTTGAGAAAATTTATAAATTATATTCTCTTTAAATTTTTCTTTCTCATTTCCTTTTCACTGAGGAACATTGGAAAATAAGGTTCCCCTATGGCAAACTTTTTTTTTCACTCACTTTTTTAAGCAACAAAATAGAACATTAGTCAATTTATAGAAATATAGTAGCACAAGTCATCCTAGTTTTCTATGCTAATTGCATTTTTTTTAGAGAGAGAAAGGGGAGGGAGCTCCACGCACACTAATCACTAATTGCAGGTTTAGTATGTGCATTCTGCAGCTTCAGTAATTTGTCATACAAATTGACATTATATAATTATTCACACATAATAAAACATAATCTAAAAATTTGTGATAGAAATTGCAATTGGGTGCGTACTCTTTTGAACAAATTATTTACATTTTTATGCAGTTGCTATTCAAGCTCATATGCTATTGGCACTATGGTAGATTATACTATTCAAGCTCATATGCTATTGGCACTGTGGTAGATAATGTACTGTGAATCACCAAGATTTTAATATTTAGTCTGGTGTAGAATGATGATTTTTTGTTTAATATCGCTTCATCATGTAGTTTAGGTCTTCAAATCATCATTGACAAAAAAGGCAAAAAAAATCAACAAAGAGCAGTTCTTATATTAAAAACAAAGACTATTCCAATGGGTGGGGAAAACAGAAGTGGAGGGTACAGGCCTGAGTATATACTTTGTATCAACATGCATCAATGTGTGATGAAATGATGCACAGGAATACAATTGATATGCATAGTTGGCAACATTGGCATGATATGTATCTAGATATTGTATGAATAGCATTGGCTCTTTAATCATTGTCACAGATGCAACTAATAGAACCAAACCTGGAGTTTGAGCATGAGAGAACAATGCCAAAAAGCAAGCATGAAACTTTCTAATGACGAAAAATGGATTTTTTATGATCCATTTTCTAATGGGACTTTTGTCAGCCAATTGGTGCTGCTTGGCTTATCAGAGAGGCCCCAATTTCAATTCAAGCTGGTGGCAAACCCAGGATATTTCTCAAAAAAACTATTCAGTCATATAAGATGTGCATGAATTGTTTCTTGCATTGGTATTGCCATTACTAGTTTACCAAATCGAACTTAAACACAAGCCTTTAGCTGTTTCAGTACTTAGATGGATCATCCATACTGAGGTAGTTGTAAATGGGAACTTGAGTTTATGATATATGCAACCTTATATTCAAAGCTAGTAAGAAATTGTGCTTAGGATCTCATCTGGAGGAAAATGTGAGGAGTTCTGTGGTGAGGATTTAAGTTTTCAGGCATGAGTTAGCTAATTCTTATTGAATTCCAAATGAGTTTTCTTGATGAAGCCCTTTGGATGTGATGTAGTCATCATAAACTTGTCTGTCTAAAGTTCCATCATGAGGATTTTTCCTATGCAGAACATAGCGGACATTGGCTTGCTGATACCAAGACAGGCAGCAGCCTGGGCTTGATGACAAGTCTTTTTATTGAAATCTGTCACCTTTGTGTAGATTTCATGTAGTGTGCTTGATCAGATTAGACTGTCTCAAACAATGTTAGATGAAGAAAACTTGGGGACAAACATAAGCTTGATCCATCTTATGTAAGCTTGATATCATTTTCGAATTCTATTAATATGCATTGAATAGCATTTGCCCTTGAAATTTTGACGAATGTTGATAATTCATGCCGTGTGGATTCATATTATTCCATAAAATCTTGAGTAGGAAATTAAGTACGAAATGTTGCATATAATTCATCATTGATCTGTAACATGTTGAAATGTTTAAAATATTTTTGATATATGTCAGCACTAGTTATTTCATGACCATCCTTTCTGAAATGTCCTTACAACTACAAAAAAAGAAAAGAAAGGAAAAGACAAGAAGCTATTGTAAGTGTTATAAATTCTGAAATCTTTGTAAAATTCTATAATTGGTGATTTAACAATAGGCTTCCGTCATCCCATAGAGTAACAATAATTCAAATTGCATAAATTGAATAATATTTATGATTTATAATTGAATTTCAAATTTGATGCTTTATTTCATGGAAGCTTGCAGAAAGCATGTATGTATTATGTATTTGTGTGTATTCGTTGGTTTATAAGGGATTCATTCCAGATGAATACCTCTGGAATTTTCCTTTTGATGCAGCAACTTAAGAAAAAGAAGTGGCTGGCTGATCCTGAAGATTTGGATGGCTTGCTTACAAGGATTCTTGTTGCAAATCCTTGTTGACAAACTCTGTATGTTGACCTTGCATTACCTTTACCTTAATTATTTTCCTATTAATTATCTCAACTTTCAATAAAATACTTGTCCTTTTAAGAGGAAGCGAATGGTTTGACTGTCATCAGAAAAATTGCAGAACTGTTCCAAATTGTTAGACCAACCTAAACTTGGTATTAATATTCAAACTAGTGTTTGTTCCGTAGAAAAGTTCTAGAGATATTTTAATGGAAGCCTAGTATCTCATTTCCCATCAAACTAGCTGCACCACCTTCTAAAATTTTAAAATATCCAATTTCTTCTAACTGATTTCAAAATTTTAGTCCTTGTTTGGTTGTTATCGGATTAAATAATTTTACCGCCTGGTAGCTGACTTTGTTCTTTGTGTTGTTGGATATCTGCTAGAGTTTGTGTGTGTGTGTGGGTGCTTGGGCTTTGTTTGGACAGCTTTTACATATTGTGTGATATACAAAATATATACAAAAATTTCTGTCCTTGGCTTTTACAGCTTGTTGTTTGAGAATATGATATGTTTTGTTGCTGATAATGTAGGCAATACATTGTAATAGGAATCTGATGCGATGATCTTTGTAGTTTTAATTTGTACTCGAATATGTTTCCACTTGATTAAACTATGAAACTCATCAAGAAAAATAGTCCAATGAATTCTCACAGAGCTAGTATAGTTTTATTTAAAACCAATAAGCACTGTCAGGGTAAGGCCTTATAATTAGACATTTAATTACTGTAAATTTTTGTTATTAATTTTGTCATATGAAAGCCTTAGAACAATTTTGACCCTTGATAGTGGTCCTAGATGTTTTTACCCATCCAGATGATGAACAATTATGTATTTGGTATCCTCTTTTTATCTCTTATACACCATCTCCTTTTCCAGGTTTCCTCTGAGATTGTAAGGGCTAGCGTGGAGAGGTGCTTTAAATCAGATCATAATGGTCAAGGGACACAACATGTGGTTCAGGACCACCTGCAACACTTTGGTATCCATAACATGGAGAGCAACTCTGTAAACCCATCCAACTTCAAGACATTTTCCTCAATAATTGACAACTTAAACGATGATGCTCTCTGTGCTGTGGCTAACATAGTTAGCAACAACAATGTTAGCTTCAAGAAAACCCGTTCAAGGATGAAAAAGGTCATAAAGAATTATCTTCCAAGTTTTTTCACAGAATCACCGACTTCATTGAGGCAGTTATCAGATATTTTCAGAAACCCATGCAATTTTCAGGAGAAACAAGTGGCACTTGTCACTTCAACTATTTACAAGACCTTGAAACGACTTGGTGAATTGCCTATTCTGGACCTCATTGCAATGAATAGAAAGCTCAGTGGTCTTGCTATTGTCCCTCGATTTCCAAGTGTTCTTTATGGTTGCAACAAGGATGTTCTTATTGACCGAGTGAAGAAAAAATGCGAAGGTTTTCTTTCCAATGTTGAGAAAGGAGATGTCCTGCCACAACCATTAGCTAAGGCATTGTCAGTCATGCTTTTGTCTCTCAATCTGAAATCAGGAAGTGTTGAAATGCCAACATCAACATTTTACCCCTTTCCACCAGATATAGTATGTTTACAGCAGGAAGTTTTAAATGCTTTATGGTCACTCCCTAAATTTAAATATGCTGATCTGAAAGCCTTGCTACCTTTAGTGGATCCAGAAGCTAAATGCTCTCCAAGGAATTTCAGGCCAACTCTTAGAAATTATTTGAAGGAGTATTTGTTTGCATGTGATGAAATATGTACTCCAAAGGAAGTACAAAGTGCTCTTTCTTTTATCAACGGGATGCCTGAGTGTCGACCCTGCATGTTTTCCAATGAGACAATGGAAGAGGAGGTGGAGGCTGTGTTGTGTCTGAGCAGTCAATTTAAAGAAGTTATATCGGACCTGATTCCAGACCATGGTATTGATGAAGAATGTGGAGCTGCATGTTCGGGGGGCCTTGGAACTGATGAGAGCATTGAGAGTGATGATTTTGAATTGTCAGCATGTGACTATTTTTCTGGTTCTGTTGACTGTGAACACCAGCAAGCATATGATTCTTGCTCAAGTGATAAAGCAGAGACAATGGGGGATTCAAGACCTAATTCTGCTCCTATTACTTTTAATAGCACCAACCCTTCTCGGCTTGCCATGGCCGCCAGAAACATGACTGGCAATATCCTTAAAAAGCCTAAATTGGAGCAGAATAGAATGAGTGAAGCAGAGGCTATTGGGGAGCCGAGACCTAATTCTGTTCCTATCACTGCTATTGACCCCAACTCTTCCCATCTTGGTTTGGCTCCCAGAAACATAACTGGCAATATCCTTAAAAAGCCTAAATTGGAGCAGGATAGAATGAGTGATCTGGAGCATGGTTCTGAAAAGTTGATAAAACCTAGTACTCATGCTTTCCAGAGGACTACAATCATGGGGGAAAAAGCAGTCCAGGATATCTGTGACAAGACAGCTGTGTTTGCCCATGGGCTTATTGGCTGTATGCTGGAAAAGTTTCTGCAGTCAGAAGGCAGAGATGTAGGTGCCATGACAAGAAATTATCTAAGAGGTGGATCATCTTCTCCTATGGATTCACAAGGTATTTTTTAAGATCCCTCAGTAAATCTTTTATTAATAATTCTGTCTGTATCATTATTTCAAAATTTATTAAATGAACAAGTTCTAATGTGTCCTCCTGCGATCAGGTGCTGAAAGTTTGTTGAATACTTTGAAGGAGGATGTGAAAGCTCAGGTTCTTATTCAATCTGTAGAGGAGCTGCTACCTTCTTTGCCAATGAGGTATTCAATTTAAAGCATGGCTGAACTTTTCTTGTTTTTTCTGTTTGCATTGGAGAGCTAGGTTTTGAAAAGATAGCAGTGATAGAATTACTCTTATTAATGTTGTCACTATTCATGCAGTTGTATGAAAAGAGTGAAGACGTTGATGGAGCTGCCATAACTTGTCAGACCCTTAAACTTTTAAGCTTTTAAGGCACGCTTGGGAGGCACTGTGCCAATGACGGATGATAAAGTTGGAAGGTTGCCTCTCCAATGTGAGAACCAGATCTGCTGTTTTGGATTTTGGAAATAGCATTCTAAGACAAGTTTTGGTGGGTAGAACACGCAACAGATAGCAGAGAGCAGTAATTTCAGCAGTGACATAGCTTGCTAGCACCAGTGGTGCTATGTGAGGTTCTTTTGGTCATTGAATCATCTTCTTTGAGGAACCTAATTCCTGAAAGCAGCATAAAGGTCATGCCAAATGAAGCATGAATAGCGAGCATGATTAGCATTTTGGGAAGCAGGTCCCAGTTGGAAAAGGAGCGCAAGAAATAACACATGGAATAGAAGTGAAGGAAAATGGGAAGCATCAGCAATGCTTACTGCCATACATGTTTTAAATGTATTTTTCAATAGAGAATGTAGATGACCTCATGGCTTTGAGCCACTTAAAGAAATGCAGCTACAAGTGGCTCAAAGATTTTATTTTTAAGGAAAAAAAATTCTTGTGTAGTAAGATGGTCAACATTTACCATCTCAAAACAATTGAATGTGACATGCCAGACAAATCCCCAGAGGGGGATCATTCAGACTCCAAGGCTCTGGCTATTCAAATTTCACCCAAAAAAAAGCCAAAGATTTCATAATGAGATCGTGAGCATGTTATAGCTAGAGATACGATAGAAAAACTATTTGGTAAAAGAAAGGGCCTGTTTCCCTGTGTACAGCTCCCATTTTCCTTGCATAATGAGGCTGTGTACTCCGCTACCATGATGGCTCAGTTCACCCGAATTCAGCCCGGCGTTGGCCTTGTCATTTGTCATTCATGATCACTCCCTCCAACAAACTTCTCTTTCTTTCATTGAAGTTACAGCAACAGAGTATGGTCTGATGGTCTTGTTTAATGTGTTTGGATAAGATTTGGATGGAGTTATTCTTGAAGGTGGCGCAATAATTGTAGCTTGGATTGGTGGCAATCCTGAGAATCATCATCCAAGGTTAAGAGATATCCAATTAAAGAGCGCCATTCTATCTCATTTTTAACATATTTAGGGAGGTCAATCAAGCAACAGGTTTTCTTGCTTTATCTTGCTATGTCCATTGCTATAGTCACAGATTGGCAGAATAATTTTTCTGCAAATCTTTATCCTCTCGTCAAGGTTGATGCAAATTTTATCCATTCGTCAAGGTTGATGTTCTTTATCCTCTCGCCAAGATTGATGCTTGAGGAATTGGCTTTTTTTTTTGAAAAAAAAAAAAAGAAAAGCATTTTTTTGAAAAAAAAAGAAAAAACCAAGTGGAATATGACAAATATAGCAAATAAAAGCCAGACCAACTCATTGCCATGATGGTCATCCTTGAAATTCCTACAGGCTGGCAGAGCTGGCATTAAATTTAAATGTCAGTAGGCTCACATAACCTAGACAGATGAGAAATATGGGAAATATGGCAGGCAAACTCCTAGTATGATTTACATGAAACCTCTTCTTTGATACAAGAAAAAATCAGTTGCCAAAGCCTTGCATGAAACCTCTTCTTCATAAAAGAAAAAATCAGTTGCCAAAACCTATAAAACTGAGTTCTATGGGAGCACAGAATCCTCCATTAGCATAAACAATGTCATATTCTAAGCAACCAGAACGCAAACTACCAGTTAACCGCATTTTTTTTCCATCAGAGTGGAATCAATCTTTTTAAGTTTAGTACTTTCAAAAGCAGTTAAACAACCTACACAAGGTTTTCAGGCTATTAATTAGGCTTATTAATCCCTTTCCAAGTACTGGAATCACCCACCAAGGAAATCGAGAAAAAAGGACTTTTGTATTCAAGTGATCTGTGACACAGCAGCTACAGCTTAAGCATCCAGACCTCTACACTTCGTTACCTCCATCCTAAATAAAAGTTTCACTACCGATCGCACCGATCATGGCGCCTGCAAAGAGTGAAAAAAATTAGTCATTTAGATAGGTAAGTTTAACAAAGGATTATGGGCCAACATTTTTACGTCTTAATACCATCAAACAACAAAAGGTAACCAAGTGTTAGGTGTTTAGGTGATTCTTTGCAAATAAAAACTCTCAGCAATAATAATAATAATAAAAAAACTCCTTTCTAGGCTGAGACCCTCTTGCTATCTTTAATTCTAATAATTATCACTAATAGTATTGTTGCCTTGTAGTTACGTCAATGGTTGCAAAAGTTAGCAAGGAGAATAATAAAATGTTGGGCACTCACTAGATTTTGAAGTCTACAAACAAGTTAAAGCAAATGATGGGTACGGTAGATGTTATTAGAGTATTAAAAGAGTACTACTGCAGATTACCCATCTATTCAACACTCCATTCATCGATCTTATGAGCAGGAACGAGTTATTCTTTGATAGATTTGATCTACCATATAGCTTATAGATTTGGAGCCACGGGCCTAGGAATGTAAATAAGGGCTACAAAAGTATGCACTTAATTATTGATCTGATTTATGAGTCATATGGTAGGTCAAGTTCACTTAAGTGGCTCATTAAGAAGCCTTGAGGCAAGGGTAGGGAAGAGTTCAAAGTTAGTGCCCAAAGTATAACTCATTCAACTCAATTTTCCTTAAAAGATGTCAAAAATGTTCAGCAATAAAAACTCCCATGTAGCATCCCATCGCTAAAGGTGCTTCCAATAATTATTGAACTGGACATGAGACTGGACCATCGGGTCAATCAGAAGGTGGACCTCACCACATACCAACTTGGATTACGCGTGGACCAAGCTTAGATCCTATATCAGGGCAAACCCAGATTTAGGCTGGAAATCCAGAGCACGAGCCTCTTATAAATTGCTCTCCTCCTTTTCTTTACCTTTCAATTTGGATTTTTGATGAGGTATGGAGGTGTATGAAAAACTCTTGACTTCCTTCCTTCTTCTTTCACCTGCTTTCCAACCAAGAGTTTTCATCACCTTTCTCCTCCCTTCTACTCCTCTCCCTCTTGTTCCCCTCCATTCAAACAAACGTTATAGAGGGAGAGTGACAAATGCTAGCTACAGTTGAGACAGAGAGATGTGTATATATATATATATATATACGTATCCATGGATATAAATCTTTAATATTTTTTTAGCTCCACTTAGCCCGATTGGGTTTAAAAACAATTTGCAAGGTGCGAGGAGCTAAAATTTGAGCCCAAGCCAGCAAAATCAACTTAGGCCTGGCCGACTTTGCACACAGGCATGGTTTGTATTAAAGTGCATTAAAAAAATTGATCTTAGATATACAAAAATATGCATAACTTTTAGTAAGTATTCTGCTCCAAATAGTAAATACTCCTCTTTAAATGACAAGCATCTACATTTTAAATTTCTCTATTAATTTTTACGTAAAGAGAGCAGGACCAAGAATCGTAAAAGATATATACTTTAACTATTATAATTATTTTAATTTTCAAAGCATTCAAGAAAAATAAAACAAGGTTTTGGCTTACTTTTTTTTTTTATATAATATTTCAAAGTGAGAAATAATTGAGCAATTTTTAATGAAAGAATGTGATTATCCTTTTACAGCCTACTTATAACGACTTCATCTAATCACACTTACATTATACAAGTATGATAAATTATCATTATGACATAAACTCACACGGCATCTCAGTTGTCTCGGATCGCTAATTAAGATTATTATTTCAACTTTCTGTGCACCTAGCTGACCCAGATCAACTGAAGAATAATTCACCATTAGAACTTAAGGCATCGCAGTTGCCAGCAATCAATACAAGTCACATATAATGAACCCACCCAAATTAAATTAGATCCTTGTCTTGACTTGAATTTTATTTAACAGTTTGGAATTTACCTTCCACAAGGGAAAAATAAGGAAAAAGAGGATGGAGAGGAGTTTTGACTCTTACTGGCACTACCCGTGTTCATTAAAGAGTTGGTGAAATAGGTAGCTTTTGCCTCTTATATCTCTCTTCCTAGCAAAATAAATGATGTAGGTCATAACATGAGCTTCGAATCACATTAATAACAATTATCCACAAGGTTAATAGAATTTTTAAAAGATAGCGAAGCTTAAATTCGGTCACCTCTCCCATCCTTAGATTCACATGGTTCATGAATCCTAAAGATTAAAAAAGTAAAAAAGATGAGTGACTTTGGAATTTGTATAAATTCAAAAGTGAAGAAAATGACTAAATCCTAAATTTGACTTCCTTTTTCTCTCTCTATATATATAGACAAAATGTCATATAAGCTAAAAGTCCATGAATCATATGATTTTTTTTAATATTCCATGTACTTTAGAGGTAGTAAAAAATGTCCAACAATTATTTTTCTTTCGAGTGTGATCAAGTCAAGCACGTGCTACCTCTCTCTTACACTTACTAGAGCTAATCATGGGTTGGTAGCCTACATACCCTATCTAAAATTTTATGAGCTTAGGCATTAAAAATATTCTAAAAAGAATTTAAACCTAGTGGGCAAGCTTACAAATGACTTTTTAAAATTGGGTCAGGTTTGATAAAAAATATAAGCCTGATGGTTAGGTTTGGGCTTGAGCATTAAGCCTAGGTACTAGTGTTTAGCCCAGCTCAATGTTCGATCAACTTTTGTTATACATCCAAATAAAAATAGTATAATGAATCTTATTTGAATAGTTCTATTCCACCAAATCGGTGAAATAAAATTTTCTACAGAATAAGCTGAACCAATCCCTCCCGATTATAATGTGACTACTAATTCTTTTAATAGAGCATGATTGGAAATGTAATTTTATCTTTATGATAAAATCATCTAAATAATAATAGAGACCAGTACACTCACTTATTCCTCAAAATTGTCTCTCTAACCAGATACCCAAAATAACTTCTTCTCATGATATAGACTATTTTGTCTCTATTGGAGGGATAATCTTCCAAAAGTAATCTCCTCCACCAAAGATAGCCCAAGCATCTAAATGCCTAAGGTGATGTTGAGGGTGTACTTTGGGCTAAGTTGGGGCCAAAGCCATCTCAATAGAGCATCAATTCTGAATGATGGGCCTAAGCCAATCTTGCATAGGATATAGAAGGGTATGCATGCACGCACACACTAGGTGTAACGTAGATTATAACAATTAAATTAGTAGTTATAAATAAAAGTATGCTCTTACAAGAAATTAGTTTCTCATAAAATAAAAAAGCTCAATGTAGCAATCAAATGGTTTAGACCTTATAGATTTCTTTAGGGCTTAAATTGTTTCTGATTGACTAAATTAAAACGTTTCTTTTTGGCTCTTTTTTTTTGATTGAAAAGTGTCTAACTATTAGTAATGTTATACTTACATCACAGACTTTCTATGATGGTTTATTTTTTATTTTTTATATTTAATTCTTATTTTGCAGCTGACATTTTACGGTTGACAGTTTTTTTTGCATAACCATCCTAATTACATGGTGCAAATCAATAGGTCATGCCATTAACATGTAACATAATTTTTACCACTATTTGATGCTGATTTTGAGCACGGTACCTGACTTATTCATTGTTACAATAGAACATCACTTTTGGAGACCACTGATTAATCATTCAAATTAAAATCGATCAATCACCTCATAATATTTTGATATGTATGCTAAATAACAATGATAAAATTAAATTTAATAATGTTTATGAGATGGGATACTAGTGGAAATCAACTAATTGATGTATTCATGGAGATTTATTAATAATTTTATGTAGTTATAGCTGAACATCAATACAACAACAACAAATATATATTTATAATTTTGTATACTTATAGATGAACATCAGTATAAGAACAATAACAATAAAATATTTATCCTAAACTAATTGGAAAAATTTTATATTATCTTTATCCTAAACTAGTTGGAAAAATTTTATATTATGGTTTGCAAGTCCCACCAAAATAAAGGTGGTCTGTTTGTTTAGTGGTTCAACATCAATACTTTGATTATTTTCATGTAGTCTAATATTTATCTGAGAAATACATTGATCATTTAATATTTGTATTTCTTACATTTTATCAACCATTTGAATTAGCAAAGAAGTTGGTTTCAATACAACATTATCTTTTTAAATTTTTCTAATGAATCACTTTACTTTTTTTTTTTAAAAAATCTTCTTGATTATTTTAATAGTAGTTTTGTTGTCATACCTTGATTTATTTATTCTTTTCTATGATTTCTTTTGCTTGCTTTCTCTATTTCAATTTTAGATTTGATTCAATTTAGTAGCATGGCATTTTATCTAATAACATCTCGCAAAATGTATATAATTTGTTTTATTTTCTTTTCTTTGGTTTCAAATTTTTTCCTTGTTTTTTTTGAGGAAAAAAAAGATTAAATGATGGAGATAACGTTTCAAGATGTCAAAAATTATAGTCACCCCTTTAGAATAAGGATGATTTGCTAGATCAGAAAAGATGGTTTGTTAATATACACTTATTTTTCATTGCATGAATTAGGAGTTAATAGCAAGTAGAGCCAACCTAATTTATAGAATAAGGCACGTGATTAAAGAAGATCACCTCTGTGGATGTGGGATTGCTGTTAGAATAGAAGCATCAATTCAAGCCAACATGCTGGTTGCTGAGAGTATAGTGGATATTCATTTGCTAACAAATTAGTTCATGGTCTCAGCCTAAAGCATATAAGGGTGAATGAAAAGACCCTAGACAAGTTGCTCTTTAATCCACAGCTAGACTAGAGGGGTACAAGAGAGCATCCACTCACATTGTTTTTCCCTTGCAACTGCTCAATTTCTACTTAGCTTAGCCTTGCTTATAAGAAAAGAAGGAATGATGCTAGTTCGAAGGCTAATAGCTAAATATAGAACTTGATGTTATATCTCATATTTAAGCTTGACTGAGCTAAGGTAAGAAAGCAAATGCTAGTAGAAGGCTAATTTTTTGCTTTTTACTTACTTCCCATAGGTCATACTAATCGTTCACCTTAAAGAAATTATTTTTTCTCAAACTTGCAAAATATGATGTTAAGTCATCATGCCCCATATGCCTTGGGCGACACACTTGCCATAATGTCCAGGACAAAGGGTCACAATCCCGCAAGGGTGAGCTAACTCCAAAAATCTATTCTCAGCTCGAATTGTAGGTTGTAACTTGCTTGCATGAAATCGGAATTGCTAGTAATCGTCGATCAGCCATACAATTCATTCTCGAGACTTATAAACACTATTGTTACACTATGGGAGCTAGCCATGCTCGAAGTCATTATCTTAACTGCAAGGAGGGGGATGTGAAAGCAAGGCTAGGACTAGAGTGAAGTCATAATAAGGTAGCTATGGCTAGATCATCTCCTTTTTAGGAAAAGCTAATGCTTATGCTTGTTACGTATTTTGATTTGACATTGCTTCATAGCCAAAAAGAAGTAAGTTTGGCTTAAGGTATAAAAGCAAACTTTATATAAATAAAGGAAAGAATAAATAAACCTAATTATATATAGTCCTAATCTTGATTTCATATGTAAAAAATTTCCACCCTATTTTTTACTTGAGTGGCTTTCTTTTGATATGAATTTTGTCACTTTTCCAAGATAGAACAGAAGCTTTCTTTTGATATGAAAAGAAAGTGTGTGCAAAGTTGATATCAAAGCTTTGTTTTAATGGTACCATAAAAGAAAGATCTGAGAAAGGTGGCTTACAATGAATCTTTCTTAGATGAAAATGAACCTTGCATGCTTAGATAAGAATACACAATGCCTTAACTAAACTAATAAGAAGAGTAAAATGAAACAATAAAAGTAGGTGCGTTCTTCTTATGCGTTATACAATATGAAATCAATAATGCCAACTAGAGCTAATGGAATGAAGTGATCAGTAAGCAGCTTTCCTCACCATGAAGTACTCCGATTTGGTCCCCACAAACAAAGCCTTTATTGGTTTTGTTCCCTTTTTTTAATTGATACCACTTTTTGAATGAATCTCCTACTTTTTTAACTATTCTTTTGCTTTCTCTTATGCTGGCAAGCCTTCTGAAGCTCTTTTCGAACTACTGTTTGACATTACTTGCTGTGAAAGATCAAGAAATGGCTTTGCCAATGGATGCTCTTTGTCCAACTGGTACCTCCCTATGACTCTGATTGTGGTTTACCTAAGATTAGACCTATTCTCCTCAACGAAAAAAGTGCTCTTTGAACCGAACATGAAAGTTAATTTCCATAAGATGGCTGTTCACATAACTCCACTCTCGGCTTGGATTATATGTCTAAAAGGGTCCACTCTCGACCATTTCATACACTGCCTAATAAATACTTGGTTATCTAAAGTGGATTCTTTCTTTTGTAGTAGATGCCAGACCTGTTGCTCAATGGGCAGATGCAACAACTACATGGACCCCTTCCTTCATGTTGTTGCCAATACTTTCCCAGGCTGAGTCAGAATTCATTATTAGAAAAAGGCAAGCCGTGGCTAGAGGAGAGGAACTATTTCAAGTAAGGATACTATGACCTCAAACCTGAGACTAATTGAAAGATATAGGAATAAATGAACCCAACGTTATGCTGCACCCTTTTTTTTTGGCTCTAATATGTAGTAGTTTTGACTTTCATTAGTTGACTTCTCTCATCTCTATCTATTTCATTTAGGGAATGGACTATTTCATTACAATTTCTCTACATTTGTCTATCTAAAACCCTAGCCTTGGGTTGAAAAGCTTTTACCCTGCCTTCGGTCTCTTAAGGATCATATCTACTTTTGAGACTATTAATAGGGGACAAGATATTGGATCCATTTGAGGGCATCATTGAGTGAATCTCATTTTTATTAACCTTACAAATGATGGACTTTGGATAGGAAAGCTTAATCTATTTCAAGAAGAGCATTTTGTTGATAACAAGAAAAGCTAGTTCTATCTTTCGTAGCATAGGTAGAAGGGTCAAAAAGAGAATAGGGGTTCATCAACTACTACCTCACCAGTTGGTAGAATGAATGTGATGGTAGATGGGCACTATCAATCAAGATTTATGGTCGACAAAACAACCTTTCATCTTGCTTCTTTTCCTCCATTTCTATCTAAAAAAAGGCGATAGAAATAAAAATACAAGCTTTTAAGATGGAATAAGCCTACTTCCATGAAAGAAAGAAGGAAAGGGCTTACAAAGGTAGTCTGGTCTCCTTTATACTTACCTCATGCAACGAATAAAGTCAAGATGTTAATGAGAAAAGGGCAATTCTCAAGACTAAAGAGTGCTCTTTAAACGCTACCATGCATCCTTGCAAATGCAAGAGTGTTCTTTTTTTTTTTTTGGAGCATAGGGGGAGAGTTACACCCCTTTGTCCTCTATTTGCCTTAAAAAATATGTTCTATTTATTTAATTATTTCTGTTTTTAGTAATGGCTATTTTTCTTAGCTATATTTTGCTTAGTATGTACTCTCTGAATCAAACTAGAAAGCCCTAGATGTTAAAAATTTTGTAGTCAGTAGCATATTCCCTTAGAAAAAGGGGAAAGAAAATTGAAAACCAACAAAACAACAATTGTTATTTGCTATTATCATCAATCTAAGTTTTTAAGATTGACAAATGCTAACCTATAAAAAGGATGCAATGTGGCATGACTCTATAATAGTGTCATGGCATAATGATACTTACCTATGATATATGTAATTTAGTAACCCATCTAATTTATTTGTAGTCTGTTAGATTTTGCAGCATGTTTTAATTTATTTTTGATCTTTTTTTTCCTCTAAAGTAAAGTGTATAATTGCTTTGCAATCTTAAGTTTATTGATAAACGAACAAATTAGTGACCCATCTAATTTATTTGTAGTCTCTTAGATTTTTCAACATATTTTGATTTAGTTTTGATCTTTTTTTCCTCTACAGTAAAGTGTACAAATGCTTTGCAATCTTAAGTTTATCAATAAATGAACAAGGTATGGCAATCTACTTTTTTGCCATGACTAATTAGACGTTGACATAAGACACACATAAGTACATGCAAATAAGGCTGTTAAGCATTTCTTACCATATGAGAAATGGAAACAATATTTATCAAATATTTGCCTCTCTCCCAATCTAAAAATTTATTTTCTTACTTGTTCATTTATGTTTGTCTAATTTTTGTTAAAGCTCTTTATGATAGAGGGCTCTATGATATTAAATGATATCATATTGCATCTATTTCACAAACTAGAGATCACTAAATTTGTAAGGTAATTATGTAGAATATCTTGAATTCTTTAGCTTGGAGTTGGAATGAGGATTCAATAATACAAAAGGAACAAAAAATGTTATTGTTAGGAAGCATCTAATCAAAGTTATATAAATTTTAGTATATTGGAGTAAACCTAAATATGGTGGTTGTTTTTTAAATTTATACATGAAATATGTTTGAAGGGCAAAATTGAAAAAGTCACTTAATTCAATAAAAAATGGGTTTGTTAAGAGTATAATATCAATAGAAGAGGGTGGCAGAATCATCTAAGAATTTGAATGAGTATGGAAACCTAGGTTGAAGAAATGAAAACACTAAGTTAGTTTCGGTACCACCCTTGATAGTAAGAAATCATAGAGGTCATAAATCTAACCTTATTCACATGTAATTCATTTATGGCTTAATGAGTTTTTTAGAAGATATTTTTGGCCTATTAAAGTTCAAAATATTTCAAATATTTCATTTCAATGACATAGTTAGCACATTGTTCTTATGTAGGTAGTTGCTCATGATGTTTACATTTGAGGGCAAAGTTCACAATACCAAAGTTTTCAATAGATGTGTAAATTATCTAGTTTTTCTTCCAATTTAATACATAGTGTAAAATATTCTTAATTTTGCCATTAATTTAGCATGTTACCCATGTTAAGTATGGTTGATGCAAAGCAAATTGTAGAAATTTATGTTATAAAGGAAGCTTTTATCCGTGTTCAATGGACATATATATGATTATTATAGGGCCTTGTTCCTATAAATTTCTTGATTTTATAGGTTAATTTATATCATTATATTTATTAATAGCCCTACAACACATAATGACATATCACACAAATGTTAGTCCAAATTTTAAGTGGTACTGCGTGGCTAACAAGTGTTTCCTTTGCAAAAGAATACAATATATTATTGTATGATTGATGATTGAAATTTCATTTGAAATGCATGTTTTAGACTAATTGTACTAGATTTTCAGGATCTAAAATGCAATTAAGTGTCGACATGTAACCCTAGTATTTTTTCTCCTTCTCGACCTAACTATACTGAATATTTTTGTTTTTTACTAAAGTTAAATATAATTTCTAATATCAGTTTCTATATATATATATATATATATATATATATCGACATATAACCCTAGTTTTTTTCCCCCCTTCTCTACCCAACTATACTGAATATTTTTGTTTTTCACTAAAGTTAAATATAACTTCTAATATCAGTTTCTATATATATATATATATATAAGGGTATTGGGATGGAGAACCCTGGATGTGAAGAAAGCTAAATCTTGTATTCGAAATGTATTTGAAATGACTCTGCTGACTTCCACCATCCTTTGTAGCAATATTTTGGGAAGTTCATGTGCTCATGCTAGTATTGTACCTAATATGTTGTCGTATGTCATGTTTGGCCTGTAAGCTGATACAAATAATGATTATCATTTTTTTTAATCATTATCATGTGTTGGGAGTTTGCATCTTAAAGTCCTCATTCTAGAATACAAGAAAAGACTGCTCAAAATGGTCACAAGCAAGTTTACAATGATGATGATGTAAACCTATATCAAACTGTATATTAATCTTAATTAATTCATTGCATTATGAGATGTATCAAACCGTGCAGCAAAAGGATGAGAAAGTGAGCACATGACATAGGGGTTGATATAGAGAGAGAGTGCCAAAGGGAAAGAGATGGTTGGATATGAGGTCATCACAAGTTAACATGATCGTCACTATTATTAAAACCTCTTCAATATGTAAACTTTTGAATCATGATGTATAATATTTTATCAGCAAAACTTACATGCAAGATAAATTTATAATTTGATCTATAATTTAGTATTGGTTTTTTACTTTTTTGACATTTTTCTAGCATTAATTAGTAATTGATCCATGGTATTAGCTGATGGTGAGATTTATTATAAGTATTAATTTTTTTTTAAAAAAATTGATTAGAAATCAATTTGAAATCATGTGAGTATGAATCTTAATTTTATTTCAAAGAAAATGTGGCAAGCCTATGATCTCGTAAGATCATTGTAGGCAACACAAAAGTAATATGGATAAAAAAATTATTTTATTAATGAACTAGGGACTCATCAGACTACCTCTCAACAGACTAACCACAGATTGCTATAGCCTTCACATGCTTTCAGGCACTCTTATAAATAATAGCCCGGACATCCATATTTATAGACTAAGAAAAAAATCCAAACATAATAGCAATAGATTCCTATACAAACTCTAATAAGGACTTTTTAGCAACTAAGTAAAATAGCCCTAATCAAATAAGGACTTAAAATATGACTTCAAGCTTGGTTTAATTTTCAATAGCCCCCTTTAAACCAAGCTTTTCAAACTTCATCATGCCCATCATTCTCTTAAGCTTCATAAATAAATCACCTCTAAGTAGCTTTGTAAAAATATCTGCAACCTGGTCTTAAGATTAACAAAACTCGACAACAATCTCTTTGTCTTTGATCAGCTCACGAATGTGATAATACTTGATGTTAATCTGTTTGTTGTGACCATGAAACACTGGATTCTTTGTCAATTCAATTGCAGACTTGTTATTACAAAAAATCTTCATAGGCTTATCCTATTTATGATGTAATTCACTAAGCATTTTTCACAACCATACTGTTTAAGTAGCACTGCTCCCAGTTGCAATATATTTTGCCTCAGCAGTAGAAAAGGCAACCACTTGTTGTTTCTTAGATGACCAAGTAAAAACTCCTAAACTAAGATAGAAGGTATAGCTATAAGTATTTTTTTTTCCTTTTCAATATTACTTGTCCAATCACTATTTGTGTATTTAATAAGCTCCACATCATTAGCTGAAGACTAAAAAATACCATCGCTTTGAGTACCCTTGACATATCTCAAAATGTATTTTGCTGCTTATAAATGAGACTATAGTGAAATTTTCATAAATTAGCTGATAATGCCAACACCATACATAATGTCTGGCCTGGTAACAGTCAAATATCGTAGGCTTTTCATTATTTGTTTAAAATTTATCAAATCAACTAGCTCACCACTGCTATCCTTCACAAGCTTCAGTCTTTCTTCCACTAGGGTCAAAATAGGCCTGCATGATTCCATCTTGATTTTTTTCAAAATATCATATACATATTTCTTCTGAGAGATAAATACACCATCATAAGTCTAAATCACCTCAATGATAAAGAAGTAAAACAACAATCCTATATCTATCATCTTGAATTAAGCAATTATATCTTCCTTGAACCTCATCAATAGTTGAGAATTGTTGCCAATGAAAATCAGATTATCCACATATAAAGACACAATGATAACATCATCCTGTTGATTGGACTTGATATACAAAGTATGCTCATAGGATATGTGTGAAATCTATGAACAAGAAAATATGAGTCAATCTGAGTATACCATACTCTGGATGCTTGTTTTAAACAATATAAAGCCCCCTTCATCTTGTAGGCTTTATTTTCTTTCCTTCTCTTCACATATCCTTAAAATTGTTCAACATATACTTCCTCTTCAAGCAAAGTATTTAAGAAATTAAACTTCACATTCATTTGAAATAATTTTTAGTGATTCTAAACAGCAAAGAAATAATCATACGAACACTTCAAAATAGTAATTGGAGCGAAATAGCAATCTAAGACAAGTTTTGGTTGGTAGAACACACATCCTATGGTAGAGAGCAGTAATTTCAGCAGAGTGGCAGGGTTTGCTAGCACCAGTAGCGCTGTGTGAGGATTTTTTGGTCATTGATTCATCTTCTTTGAGAAACCTAATTCTTGAAAGCAGCATAAAGGTCATGCCGAATGAAGCATGAATAGCAAGCATAATTAGCATTCTGGAAAGCAGGTCCGAGTTGGAAAATGAGTGCAAGAAATAACACATGAAATAGAAGTGAAGGAAACTGGGAAGCACCAGCAATGCTTACTACCATTTATGTTTTAAATGTATTTGTCAGTAGAGAATGTGGATGACCTCATGGCTTTGAGCCACCTAAAGAAATGCGGCAAGGTTGTGAAGGCTGAGAGATGTCGCTCGTTGCCGTGAACGAAATGAACCAAAGTAATCATGGAATCAATCGAGATCTTTCAAGATCTCGACTGAAATTTTAGGACCAAGATATCAAGATCTTGATCAATATAATAAATGTAGTATTCATAGCTATATTAGAAAAACTAATTTTAAAGTTTATTTTCTAAAAAAATCAACCAAAAAATGAAAAAGATGATTAAAAAAAATCAGCCATTAAAATATTTCTGAATTTCCTGACATCTGGACCTTTGGCCTCGGCCGAAAGAACGTGGCAATGCAGAGCAGAATACATGCGATCAGTTATATCACGACATGTGATCAGTTTATCACGCTTGGATTCAGATCCTGAATATAGCTTAAAAAATGCAACCTATTTAGCTCAATCTGAACGATGAATTCAAATCTAGCCCAAAAATTTTAAAATAATCGTCAAGATGAGTAACAACATTCTATTTTTTTCACGTGATGCCATCTCAAAACGCCTGAACGTAACATGCCAGATGATGTTCATTCAAACTTACTCTTAAGGTAAGGCTCTAGCTTAAACTATGCTGCAACGGTCGATATATGCTGCCACATTGGGTATGCCATATAACCTACACCCCTCCTTGGCTCATCATCCAGAAACTGCCTGCCAGATGTGTTCTAAAGAGAACTTTAGACGTTGAATATGCCCAAATTTAGCATATAAAAAAAGCCTTGGGTTCCAAAAACAAACTCATACCCATAACGGTCATACTTGACAACAACAGGAGGCAGAAATATGGCAAACTACTAGTTTGATTTACATAATAAAACCACTTCTTCATAAAAGAAAAATCAGTTGCCAAAACCTATAAGACTTGAGTTCTACGGGAACATAGAATCCTCCATAGCATAAAACAATATCATATTCTACGATCATGAATTTACCTAAAATTCAAGGGCAAGCAAACATGCTAGTAGATCTTCAAACTACCGTAATGCAGTCGTGCTTCAAATACCCTTGTATATATCACATGTTTCTCTACCCAATGTAGGACTTCAAAATAAAACCTTGCACAATTGAAACGCCTGGATTTCACTATATAAATTTTCTTACAAATTCCTCACATCTGCATTGTTCAAGAAAAACAGAGACTAGAAACCCAAGTTCTGCTGCCATATAAACTCGTATCCAGCATTGATATGCAAATAAATTTCAGGACAATAGAAATTAGAGAGACAAAGACAAAAAGGGGGGAAAAAGGGAAGAAAAAAAGAAGCAACCAAAACACAATCTACCAGTCAACCGCAGTTTTTCCATTAGAGTGGAATCAATCTTTTTTAAGTTTCATGGGATAGTACTTCCAAAGGCAGTTAAACGACCTACATATGGTTTTAAGGCTATTACGTAGGCTTATAAAATCCCTTCCCAAGTACTGGAATCACCCACAAGGAAATCCAAATAAAAGGACTTTGTATTCAGGTGAACTGAATCTTCAGGCATGAAACGACACACTGAAACAAGCACAGCTTAAGCATCCAGGACTCAAAACACTTCATTACTTCCATCCTGAAATTAAAGTTTCAGTACCGGTTGTACCGATCATGGCGCCTGCAGAGAGTGAAAAAATTTAGTCATTTAGATAGGTAAGTTTAACAAAGGGTTATAGGACAACATTTTTATGCCTTAACACTATCAAACAACAAAAGGCAATAAAGAGTAAGGTGATTCCAAAGACCATCCACTAAACTGTGATACTATATATGTGCAAATAAAAACTACAATAATAATAAAACTGTTCTCTAGGCTGAGACCCTTCTGTTTTCTTTCTTTTCTAGTAATCATTACTAACAGTGTTGTTACATTGTAGTTATGATAATTGTTGCAAAAGTTATAATGAGAATCATAAAATGTGGCATGCTCACCAGATTTTAAAGTCTACAAACAAGTTAAAGCAAATCATAGACACAGTAGATGCTATTGAAGTCAGAATATTAAAGAGTATGGCTACAGATTACCCATCCACTCTGCATGCTCGTTTCACCAATCCTGTGAAGCAGTCAGAGATTGGTTAGGAACCCCCAGAGGCAGGGGCGAGGGATGAGGTGAAAAATTATTACAGGTTCAAGAAATAGTTGTCCTAAGCCTACATTTCTTCATCTCTTGCTGTCAGTTCTCTTCAAACAACTGGAGGCTGGACCATTCAACTAGCTAGATCGCAGCAAACAGCTTTCGTGGGAGAGAGGTTTTAACATGCATCTCAGTACTTATATAATGGGACCAATCAACTAAGAGATAATTCACCATTAGAACTAAGGCATTGCAGTTGCCAGCACAATCAATACAAATCAAACATAATGAACCCAAATTAAATTAGCCGTTATTAGTATAATCACATTAGTACCTGTGCCGATCATAATCTCTAGAGCGTTCCCTTGAATGAGAACGTGACCTTCGTCGGCTCCTTGAATCATAACTGCGAGATCGATCTGATTCTCTATCTCGTTCCCGATCATATCCTCGATCTCTATCATAATGGCGATCATAGTCTCTGCTCCTACGATCATAATCCCTTCCCCTGTCACGACTATCACCTCGGTCCTCTCTACCTCCATCACGATCCCTACTTGCTGCCCTATCATGGTCCTGACTTCGTTCTCTTGACCTGAAAAGGGAGAGGCAATAAATTTTATTTAAATGTTTGGAATTGCCTTCCATAATGGAAAAACAAGGAAAGAGAGGAGAGCGGGGAGCAGTTTGACCCTTAGTGGCACTACCCATATTTATAGAAGAGCTGGTGAAATAAGTACCTTCTCTCGTGTTCAGATCGCTCCAACTTTCGCCTCTTATTTCTCTCTTCCTGGCAAATTTAATGATGTAATTCATAATATGAGCTTTGAATCACATAAAAAAACCATTACCCACAGTTGGTAGGATTCTTAAAAGAACAGAAAAGTTGATGGCCCTAGCCTTTTCTTCTCCATAAACAATATTAAGAGGTGCATATTATTGAATGCCAACAAAGAACAAGAGATTTTAGTGCTTGTTGGATGAATTATTTCTAAAATTTAAAGCATTATATCAGAAGTTAGGAAAAGAAAATGTTGGGGATGTTCACAATTTCTTGGAAGGCAGATAAGATTTATGTTGTAGCATGTACAATTTCAGAGGGGCATAATTTCTGTGCATGTGGGTAAGAAATAAATAATTTATGCTGCTAAAGCATTGTCATCCAACAAACTCCCTATAACCAGCAGTGTGTCATAACTCCTTAAAACTTAAGGCATAGGCATATTACCACAAGCTTTTCAGGAACTAATAGTTTCCCCAAAGACAGCAATTGTGGAACCATCCTTAAGAAACCAGAAATCTAGAAAAGCATTCACAGATTAATCACATATGCTCACGTCATAAACACCAAGGAATCGCAAAAGAAATCCTTGTCTTCAACAACACAAATATGAAACCAGAAGTTTCAGATTTCACTAAAAACTAACTATACAGCTTCTGATCAACTAAATTTCCCACTATAGCATTCTAAAATCACCTAGATGACCAAACTCTAAAAAAATATCAGAAATGAGCCAATGCTATACAGATATATATATATATATATATATATATATATATATATATATATAGAGAGAGAGAGAGAGAGAGAGAGAGAGAGAGGGAGGGAGGGACTTTCGCTATGTCTCAAATGCCATCATTTAATTAAAAAAATCAGAAAAGAAAAAGAATTAACTAATACTGCTCTGTACAGGTACAGCTGAGGCGCATAGAAAGGGACTCTGGCTTAAGTATTATAAATAGCACAATCCCCAAAATTATTATGAGAATGCAAAAGACTATTGGTGGGTCCATATACAGTGTATGCACTTCTACAAGGTCTAGACATTTAAACTTCTAGTAAATTATATATGTGAATGCATGTATTCGTATATTCATGCAAATCCATGCACACAGCCAATCTCATGGAACATCAAACTGTGAAGCAGTGCGAGAAGACCACTTAGACAAACTCAAGGAAGCAAAAAAGGGCACATTCATCGAAATCAGCACCATGGCAAACTCTACCATAAGTAAAACCCTTTCCAGGAAGGTACTCAAATTGATATTCATCTCTTTTCAAAAAATATCAGGCTTCTGGTCATAAATTATGTAGGCGCAACACCGCAGGGGTAAACATGGTAAGGTTAATACCACAACAATTGTCTGGAATCACGCTTGATAGAAATGAATAGGCCAGTGAAATACAGAAGTGATGAGATGTGCCTGATCATATTATTATATGAAAACTGGAATAGCTCACATTCTACTCGGAAAGAGAGTTGACAATTGGAGTTTTCCGGGTTAATAACATATACATAAAACAATGCAGAATAAGAAGAAAGGGTTACAGAATTGCATGCCAGTTCCATGCCAGGCCAGCACCTCCATGGTATGTATCATACTGCATGCAAGCATTGCATACAACTGGCACCATGCCACACATGGTTGTAAGGCACTAGACCAATACATTGCTCTCTCACTGATACCATTTACGATTATTTCCTTTTTCTCAAAAAAAAAAGAAAAAAAAAACTTCAGCAATGAGTTATTAGATGTGTTGCAATCTATATAAAATTCTCTCCCAATACCTCATATAACAGAAAACTGCAATGTTTTACATATCCCATTCAGGCACCCACTGCCCTCACACTCGGAATATTACAAGCCTTTGTAATAATAACAATCACCAAAATCTATCATCACAGCATTAATATAGATACCACACAAAGTAGCATTACTATGAAACTATGAAAGCAACCATAGTAAGCTCCCTTACAAAGTAATGCAAGGTCCAGATGAACTCCAATTATTATTCCGCCATATCCCACCATTTATCATATAATTTTAGTAATGAGTGAGCTTTATACAGCATTTTATCCAAGTTTGTTACATTGGATTATCCATGCACCTAATTACGTTAAATTTAATTATCCACCAAAACTTTAACTGTAATCCAAACACAAGAGCAGATCTTTTGGCCTAATGTCATTCTGACTAAAATTACCGAAACTCTATGAAGAAGGCAGAATATGATACCAGCACCTGACCATGTATAAGGATTCAAAATTTTAAAGAAATGTAATGCAACTGGTACCAAAACAAATACATTGAGCATCTGCAAAGAAACATATGACAATTCAGGATGCAACTCTTGACATTACACTCCTCCATGTATACTTGTCTCATTTAAACCATCTGCTGGAAAAATAAGTGAATAAAACAAGAACACATAACTGAAACATAACCGTTGACTTCATATGAGGCAAAGAAATTGCAAAAACTAACCTGTAGTTCTGCTAACTTCTCGCGAATTTGCATGTAGCCCAAGTGAAGCTTTCCTCCAAAATGATCGGCCAAACGACGATCACTGCATACCACAGAACAAACAATATATCACATTCACTATAAAAATCACAAATATTAAACCTTCTACAGGTTTACATAATGCATAGTGACCCCATAACTTCTGACAATTATAATCTACAAACATAAAATAATAAAACACGCACATTCTTTAGCTGCAAAAGTAATCCTCGTAAAACTGGGCCCAAAAGCCTGCTGGTGACAAGGAGGTATAATGCGCCCGTCAAAAGCTGAAGTACTTGAAACCCAAAATACCAGTCTCTTTTTGCCCTCTGGATTGTAGGAACATAGCTGAAATTACAGGGCAAGAGGATAAAAGATTTTACCTATCATAGACACTCAAGAATGCTCCACATATGTCACATACGCGTAACTTCTGATCAGTCTGCAAAATGAAACGTAAATGTCAGTCAATTTTATATTTAGCAGGATCAACTTTGCATCTCACACAGTGCAACAATAACACGAATGCTGAAGGGTGTATACTAGAGAACAGATTAGCCACTGCATGCATCAATTAACCAGTGAATAAAGGTTTTTAAATGGTTCCATTTGAGCTCTGGGTTAGGAATCCAGAGTTTAGTTCATTCAAAACAAGAAGCATACACATGTATGAACACCTACAGCTCCATTAGCAGTTAGGATTTAGGAATTCCAAATCATGTTAAAATTAGGAGTCAATAACACGTCCTGCTTTCAAATGACCACATAAATGGTGGAGCAGCGCCTTATGCATTTCAAGGTGTTGCCCAATTTTCTGATTCTGTCCTAAGTTGGGTATTACAAATCATGTCTTCCCAGGTAGTGAATATTAAAACAATAACAGGGATGATAATAAATCATATAAAAAGAGAGACATGCACACATACATACAATTACACAAATACAGACACATTTTGATGCTAACTTGTGTGCTAATCCTGTCCATATTGAACTTTTCTGACAAAGCCTGAGATTTTTTTGGTAATCTACCAAAAATTTCCATTGCAAATAGAATATGCAATTATACATTCAGTTACTATAATATCTTTTCAGACTCGTATCTTTTTAGACTCATATCTTTAGGTTATCTTTGATGCTCTTCATACCCATCAATGCTACTGAGCATACAGCATGAAACAGTACTTTGCCTTTTGGACTCAAGGTTGCATACGCTATTTGATATCCTAAAACTGGAAACAACATAATACTACAAGAGCAATGATTCAAGAAAAGGTGATTTTTTATTTTTAGTAACAGCAGGAACACTTAAAATGAAGAATAAATCTTTTTCTGATTTTGGAATATTCTGACATGTATCAAATGGATGCGTGTGAAGAATAAATTTTGAAAAATAAATAAAAAAAGTATTCAGAGTAACAAATAGAAAAGATATGCACCCATGGATTGAACTCACAATTCGCACATCTGCAGCTGTATACTTTGAAGAATCTAAGACTGGCTCCTGGCGTGCACCCAACTATAAAAAGAAAATAATAAAACATTAGGTTTCTACATAAAAGAGCATGGTAAAAGATCAAAAAGTTTATCAGAAATCATATGGAGGCAAAAATTCAAATCAAATATTTCTGGAAAATTAGAAGAAGTCATTGGACTACTCTCTTTGTAAAGGCAAAAACTCAAATCAAATATTTCTGGAAAATTAGAAGAAGTCATTGGACTACTCTCTTCGTAATTTTACACTGAATTTAGACAGATGGACCAAATGATTAACTCCTGAGTGTCCAGAAAGGTGGGAAACCTTTTTAAGAGCTTCAGCCTCTTCCAAAGCTTTCTGAGCTTCATCTACCATTCCCTTCTCACCTGCCAACAAAAGAACATCCCAAACAATTTAGAAAATAAAAGTTATAGTCTACCATGGATCATTGAGCAACATAAAACATGCTTTGCTTCTAATGCTTTAGACAGTTATGCTCAATCTGTACATCAATCCACTTTACCAGATTGTGTATAAGTAGAAACATTTTTAATGAGTTGTGCGCAAACAAAAACAAAAAAAAAAAAAGGAGAAGAAAGTTTTAATCACTAAAAACGCTCTATCACTAAAAAGGCTCTTCACAAAAACATCATCCCAGCTGGTACAAGAATCACAAACTCATATATTGTCAGCAAGCAAAATGTTTATGTCAGGTGAATTAAAAAAAAAAAAAAAAAAGATTTAGAACAAATGTCAATATAAAACCCAATAAACAAGAACATGTATATGTTGCCATTATGAGATAAGAGTTCCTGTCATTACAGGGTTCATGTAGCTATACAAGAGAATCAGATCTAAATCAAACACATTAGCAAACAGCGGTAGCATCAGATAGAAACAAAGATGAAACTCAACTGCATGTTTGATCAACTGCCTTACATTCAGCATTACAGAATAACATCAATTTGGGAATGACTGAAAACTAACAGTTACTTGGAGCAAATTACTAATACTAAAAAACTGCAAGACTGAATGATATTCCAAATAGTGAATAATTATGAATCATAAATTTCCAATACAAAAGTAAAAGTGTATCTACCAAGTTCTTCTGCCTTTTTAAGTTTTTCATTTATCATTTCTTGCGTTCGGGGATCTGGAGGAGTCGGCGCTGGCATTGAAGATGATTGAGGAGGATTCTGAAGGGGTTGAGGCAAGGAAGCTCGGTCTTTGTTGAAGGCATCAAGAAGAAGCATCGACTGCAGCAAGAATAACACACTTAATGAATTAAATCATAGGTGTAACAATACCAGCCACAGATACACCAGAAACAACAATGGATGTTGTTCTCTAAAAGTTTATACTTTTCAACAAAATTCTCCTATTGCAAAATGGTACCTGCTTATCAGCTCTTTTTGTTCTAAGCTCCTCAACCTCCTCCAGAGCCTGAATTTTACTGTCAGTTTTTCCTTCCAAATCTGAAAAAAAAGGAATATTTCTTACACACCTAAATCATCGATTATAATACCAAGAGTTGTACGGGAAAGAGTAAACAGGCCAAATACACATGAGAACCACAGACATAAGACAAAGAAAAAAAATGCAATCCACTCATAGAAAACAATGACCAACCAAAACAACAGCAGAAAAAGACAGAAAGCAGTTGGTGTCACAATCTAACATGAAGCACCAAGATCTAAAGCCCAGAGGCACATGAACATGCATGGTTACAAAATATGAATATTGAATTTGTTAAGTAACACATGGATGTGCCTGTGCCCCAAAAAAATTAGGAAAAATAACTAACAGCTAAAATGCTGCAAGCATCCATTTAACAAATAATCGAGTTCTCAATCAAACAACCTTACTATTCAATTGGCCAAGGCAAAATTAAGTTCATCATAGCCTAAACAAGGTATGAGATTAGTGTTAGAGATGTGTGAAAGATAAACATGCAGTAAAATGCTTTTTAATCAACTGTTTAGTTGTCTAAAATTGTCTTTTGCAATTTACTGTCAGAATCCATTAGATTTAGTATAGATACAGGTAAATGTAGAATGTATGAGCCTTATGACAATATCGTCTAGAAAAATTTTCACAAAACCTGTTTTGGAAAACCAACAGATCATAAAACCTGAAAAATGATTGTGGGGCAATGATAAATTCTAGAAATTGCTGCTCATGCACCATGTTATCTACTAATAGCAATGTAGTGCTGCTATGGCATGTCATGATTCAACCAATCCCTCATGAATCAGATGAACCTCAGAATCAAACTACAAGGAATAGTTTAAAAAAAATTAATAGACAATGTTTCATGTGAATGTTCATGGTTTTAAGATTGCACAGACATTCAACAGTAGTAACTATAATGTATGAGTGTACGACAATATACCACCTATATTAACTATTAACTTACAGTGTTATCATATATACATACAAAAATTATTAGACAACAGAATAGTGAAATGTAAATATCCTTATGTTATAGAACAAAGTCTAATGCCTAGGAAGATACAGACCAGCATTTAGTCGTGGTGCATCACACAGAAATTTATTGTGCTAATGACTTGAAATGAACCTATTGTGCTCACAAACATGTCAAAAATGAAAAGATTATTAAGTGGGACAGGTCACTAAATTATACTTCATTACATAAGCACACAGAAGCATTGAACAAAACAGAAAGAAAGAAAAGGAGAGGAAAGAAAGTATATAACCTGAAACAATGGACACCAGAAGAATAATTCTTGAAAAAGTATCAGTTGGTGAGTATTGTGAGTTTAGGATGAGATGACCACACAAATTCAAGGAACATTTGATGGTGAGGGATATCCATAAAAAATCTAAATGGGCATCTAAAGTTGAACATAGGTGAATTTAAACAAGAGCGGGAAGCATTCAGATCAAGAACTAGGAATAAGATGGGAAATTTGATATGTAATTTTTTACTGAAACATAATATGGTAGTACACATTGATTTGCACTCCCCCCCCCCCAACGGCCCCCCCCCAAAAAAAAAAAAAAAAATCCCATGATTTTCAGGATTGATGCAGATTTACCAATAAAGGATGCAAATTAGGATCATCAAGGAGATGCATGAAGAACAAAATGAGCAATTGAAATGCTACAAATAGTTAAGGCAACATAGCTTTCAGATGCAATAGGCCAGCACCAAGATTTGTCAAAGCACTCTATTTTGCAACTTGTGCTTTCTTTTCAGAGGAACCCTTATCCATGTACAGCTATCATTAACAATCAGGCCGCTAATATCAGAGATTTCATGGTGTGATATTTGAAGATAAGATAGCTGACTGATAAGACAACGATAGGATGAACCATGTTGGATCTACAAATGCCTACATGCAACAAACACCACACAGCAACTACCTATTTGTATAGGTCCCAAATGCCAGGTCAGATGAATCTACATATGATCCACACAAAATTTGTCAGCATAATTCACCTGCATATTTGTGTTGCTTAAGCATGACTCATACTAGGATCATTTTCCAAATGAGACTATCAAGAAAAGATTAGAAGCATTGCAGTCTGACAAGCAACAAAAGATTTATCACAAAGAATATTAGCATATTATTATAAAAAAATTAAAAATTGGGCCCAGATCAAATTCAAAAGCCAACAAAATCCAAGGTTTGATCATTTTCTCCATGTATAATTTTTTATATGGAAAAGTGGTGATGTTAATGATGATAAAAAGTGCATATCAATGCATGAGGCTCCCACTATATGCGAAGAGGCTGCTTCCATGTTTCAAGCCCATCACACCAAGAGCACAATGGAGTAACTTTAATTTTGCACCAAGGACCTATAAAGATACACCTAATAAAACTTTAACATGTTTCAGATGAAATTGCAAGGACTTGTGATGTAGTGCATGATGGCCCATCCCTTTGGGTTACTGGGAAAAGAATTATAATTTGAAAGCAAGGCCAACAGAGATTTTAGATTGTTTCGCACAAAAGAGGGGCATGGGCACAAAACATATGCATCACAGCAAACAAATCAACATGGTACAAGACTATATATTTTTAAATTGGTTGACATAAGAACAATAAGTGGTGCTTGAAACCTTGCTTATTGTTGATGCAGAATAAAAGACTTAATTTGATTGTTGCGGCTTTGCACAAGAAAGAACTAGAATTGATCACTAACATTTTGTAATTGCATATCCTCAATGCCAGTTTCAAGATAATCTAACCAATGCACTAACAAAAAACAAGATGAACTTCAGAAGTGCACAGAAAGTACAAATTAATCATCCTCATTTTTTAAAATGTGACAATGCTTACGACTGCAAATGTCAATGTAACTGTATAACTGGCTAGGTGAATTACCAAAAGCATCGACTTCTTTCAATTTCTCCTTGATTTGCTTTGACAACTCCATGACCTCAGGTGTCTGCATTTTTGTAAAAAGCAGTTCCATGGCAAAATTATAGTAAGATCGTAAGTCATGGAAAGGTGCAGGTTCAAAGGGATTGCAACAAATACCTGCGTAACCTCTGATACAGATATTGCAATAGCAGCTTTGGCATCCTCATCCTCCAGACGCTTAAGGGCTCTCTGGATTTTCCTTTCACATTCGACAATTAGCCTTTCTATCATATCCTCCAGTTCTCTGTCAAAATTATGAGTTCCCTTTGCTTTGGCTTCTTCATATCTATGATGCGTTCAGGAAGAACAATGAAATATGTGCTTCAAAAGCAACCAGTTAAACAATTAGCAAAATATTATATAAAATATATGTGTCATAAAGTTTCTTCCAGGTATGGTGAAAAAATGACAACATACAAGATTAACAGGACCAAGTCAATGATTCTTCACTCTCAAGATGGCTCAGAGAAAGCCAGAAAATGATGTGAACTTACCATGAATGGTGACATCTGCATGCTAAAATTTACTTGATATTTACACAAAAAATGCAGCAATAACTGTAGCATAGGTGACAAGACCCATCCCAGCTGCAGCAGAACAGCTTACATGGATATAATTAGTGGTTACCAAAGACAAACAATGCACCGTATATAATTTATATAGAGATAGTTGGACTTAGCTATACTAACATGTAATCAAGCCCCAGATCACATCATTCTTTCCATCTTTAAATCCACACGGATCTCAAAACCATCCCACCTTTTTTACCTTTGGATGCATAATCCGTGTGGATCTAAGAGTGTGCAAAGAGCGACCAGATCTGAGCTTGGCCACACATGAGTGTAGCCAAGTCCAGCTCTCTCTCTCTCTCTCTCTCTCTCTCTCTCTCTCTCTCTCTCTCTCTCTCTCTACACGTACATATATAAATATATAGATATCTTCATCAACTTTTAATATTAAAACTTCATCCCTGAAAGCCTTATAAATTAGTACTCGACCTGTGCAATAATTATTTGATTGATTTATAAATTCAGGAACATACCTTATTGTATCAACATTGTTATATTTAATAAGAAAAAGAAAGTACAATCTGTGATGGTGCTATTGAAAAGGATACTCTTTCCTCAGCTGTAAAGAATGCACCTTCGGACAAGGACCCATATCCATTTTCTGGTATAAAACCAAAGACCAAAATCACGATGTCGGTATATTAAACAACAGATATTACAAAACACATCAAAGTAATCAAATCCATAACTAAATTTGCATTTCCCAGCGCCAACATTTTTACTACTCTTTTAAATAGATGCATGAAAATATCCAACTAAAATCCAAATAGGTCTACAATTGTCATCGTCTACAAAATCAACATATTGTTAAAAATGAAAATTTTTTATAGAAAATCTTACAAAATAACCTGAAATTGATAGAGATTCCTAGATACCAAATCAAATACAAACAAACAAGAGAGCAAATCGATGGTTTTTGTAGATAACAACGATATAGATAAGCAAACAGCAGCGGAAATATAATTAGTGACCCCAAAAACGATATTAGAGTATCAAGTCAGAAACCCTAAGATTGAAAACGAATGGAAACTTATGCTGATTGAGAAAGTCTGATAGACATGGAATTGACTAGAGTCTGGGATCATGACCGTAAGCTGGAAGAGGTCGTGGGGGCAAAGGCCGGCCAAGAAGAGACGGCAGACGTCGCGGTCGTAGTACTTGCGATTCACCTCCATGACGTCGCCGTTCCGGTTGGCCCCCATGAGGACGTCGAGCTGCTTCCTGATCGCGTCCATCACTAGGTTTAGGGTTAGGGTTCTTGCGGTGGTCCCTCAGCGGAGAGAGGAAGAGGGTAATGGGGAGCGTAGAGCGACGGCGAGCTGAATCGCGGTTTACATATAGCCGAGTTCTTCGATGCGGTGTCCTCCTTTGCTGCAGAAAAATATCTCTATTATATATATATATATATAATTTTAAATTATATTATATATTATACTATATAATTTTATATTATATTATATATTATACTATATAATTTTAAATTATATTATAATAAATAAATTATAATTTAATATTATTATATTATAATATTTTAATGTAATATATAATATACAATGTTATACAATAATATACTATATATTATATTGTATTATAATAATATAACAATATAATAATATAATATATTGATTTTATATATTATGTTATATATAAATTCTTACTATTATAATATATTTATTATAAATAAAAAATATTTTCGCCTATAAATTTTAATTCAAACCCATCGCAAATGGATGATCTTGAGTCATCATCTTTAAAAATAATGATAAAATTATTCTTTGAAAGATGATGAAGTGATCTTAGAATATCATTATGTAGAATCATCTTATTATAATCAAATAAGACGATCTCATTACTATCATGATCACAAATAATTATGAACAGATTATTCCATATCAAACGCTACCAAAAAAATTTTCTTCTGTAAGTAATTTTAAAACCTTCCTGGCTTTAAGCTTACACAAAGGCATAGGAAATGCAGCGGAAGCTCTGGCACTTATATAAAACCTTATTAAGATGACCTCTACCAACAAAGCTAACCCTAACCTGACATGGAGAGCCATCAAAATTTGGCCTTAGCTACGTTAGATATATATAGGAAGGAAATACCTATCAAACTAATTATAAGGATCGAGATAGAGAGCCACGAGGGCTGTAGATATCCCAAATGCTACGATGAGCTAGATGAAGAAGAAGAAAAGATGGTATTATAATATTTTAAAGTAAGTTGGAGGCCAAATTCAGCAATATTTTAAGGATCAATGGTTTTTCTTTGTCATAATCTTTCATTCCAACGGTCCAGTGAAACCAATCATAATAAGCCACAACAAACACTAGAGGAGTAGATCGGTCTTTAGTCATCAATTCTAGTAGCCAAAATGTTTGGAGATGATTCCAAATAGTTATGGCTATTCTATATTAGATTAAGATGAGTTCTATATCTTCTTGCTCATCTTAAAGGTCACAATTGATTAGATTAATAGGCATAAGTGATCTTTAAGACAAAAGCACCTTATATCGGAGCATTTCCAAGCCACTTTTCACCAGAAAATCTTAGCCCTAGGGGTGGCTGTGATCCTCCAGATTAAAGAGAAGAACCACTTGAGATGGGGCTTCATTCCATGATCTCGCTTAGGCATCATATATATGTCATGAGCCCTCAAGAAAACAAGCCAATCTTAGACCAAGTTAGATAGTCTCTCATAGGATGTTTAGGTATGGCACATGATATAGTGAAAGCCACTAGTTTAGGCAGAAAAATATCATATAGGAAATTGATATGCCATTCTTGTTGTTTAGATATAAAGCTGGAAACTTGCATATTATCTATAATTATAGACATATTCATGAATCCCATCACCAATTAACCATTGGAACCCAAGATCCATGATCCAAGCAAAATTACACAAGGTCTTCCATATTTTAAGATTTTTTTATCATAATTATCAGCTAAGAGACCTGTACTTTGCTAATATGTCCTTAGCTCAAAGGGAACAATCATTTAGGACTAGTTAACCAATTGCCTTGGACAAGAATGTAGTTCACTGCAATTGAAGGTCTTGGATCCCAAGACCATCCTACCCTCTAGGCTGGCATTTGGCCTTCTAAGCAAAAGGATGCATTCTCCTTTTATCATAATCATGGCCCCATAAAAAAAACTTTAAAAATACTTTCAAACTTGTCAAACCCAAGTACTGCCAAATGTCATTTTTAATATTGATGAGCCTCTCTGCAATGGTGGTTTGGATACCAAAGGGCAAGGAGGGGCTGAAGTAATGACATATTTATTGATGTTAACCTTTTGATTAGATTGGATACAATAAGAAGCCAACAACATCTTTTAAAACTTGTGCATTCTGAATGAAGGCTTTAGCAACTAGGAGCAGGCCATCTGCAAGTAACAATTGTGAAATTAGATGGCAACTCTTGGTCACCTGATAGGCTTTAAGAAATCCTCTTGGTACTGCCACTTGTAAGGGGTTAGATAACATAAGAAGAATGGAGATAAGGGGCAACATATAATAAACCAATAGAGGAGGAAAACCAATTGATAGAAGAGCCATTAAGCAAAATAGAGAATTGAGGATCCACCACACATCCTCTAATCTGCTTAATGAATTTGTCATGCAAGTCAAAATCCCTTTGGATGGCAAGTAGGCAAATCCACTTAATTTCATCATAAGCTCTCTCCATGTTAGCTGTCTCCATGAATGCATAATCTCTTGTGCATTCAAAATATTGTCAATAATATTGCGATGCTGCCCCCTATTCCTTATATACAATTGCACGCATATATTTTTTTAATTCTGTTAACTAATATTTAAGCAATAATTTTGTAGGACAAAAATCCTTAAGCCCAGTAACGATGGTTAGTTTGGGAACTACTCACATGTCCGTGTATTTCTTGTTCTTAAATATTAATTTTTATAATATATTTTTAAAAAAATTTAAAAAATACCCAAATTATATGAAAGTGATATTGATTGTTGATAAACGAAGCAAAGTGAAAGTTTCTATATAAATTACATTTTGGTAAGATAGCTTTCAAGGGGCTAAGAAATGAAGAAATTTTGTCTAATGTGGTCTTTTAGAGTTTGAAGTTTCAAAAGATAGCAGAGATTAAGCAGTACCCATTCTTTGATGGACTAAACTAGGTCTACATCTATTATACTTTACTATCTGAAACAGCAATGACTGAGATATGTTGTTGGGACTTTAATTGCGATGACTAAATAGAAGGATAAATGTCCTTCCATATTAATCTATTTCATATGCTCGCGCAGTGCAACGATTGTCTTTAATCACTAGTCCACTACCACCATAGAGCCAATTTCGACCGTTAATCCACTATAACCACTTCTTCTTCAATCCTTAAGGAAGAAGCGAGGAGAAAAGAGAAAGAGAAATGGTTCACTTTGCCTCTATTTACCCCTCCCATCAATGCTACCTCTTTTGGGAAGAGGTTGGCAATGGCTGATGCCTCACTAAAGATGGCATGCCTCCTATATCCTTAAACTAGATTATGCATATTGTCATGCTATTATAGGTAAGGATCCATGTGCCTCACAATAATTGTATTCTTGCAATCCTATACATCTTGGGCAAACTATTTCTACCACTCATATAGATATTAAAAATTAGAAAGAAAGATTGAGTTATTATATGAGGATGGAAAAGCATATAACTATCGAATATATTTCAAACAAATTTAGTATATTACTTATAAATTTGATAATTGCAATGACATTCAAATACTTAATGACAACTACATTCATTTGGTATATTAAAAATTGATTCCATTGGTACACTGCATATGGTTCCAGAAAAAAGGGAAAAGAAAAAAAAAGAAAACATGTCACAACCAAAGGAATCAATGGATTCGTTCAATTGAAGAAATCAAATGGCAACATGCAAATAGCCACTCTCAAGCGAAAACTAACTCATTAGATCACATATGTGTCTTTAATTCAATGGTTACACTATGATCTAAGGTGTCACATCCACACAATTCCATAGTCATGACAACTTCTCAAAAAAAAAAAAAAAAAGCTCTAAATTTAGTGACACCTAAATGTAAACTATATTGCATGCCAACCTTAATAATGAAGAAGATGGATAGACTACTAGAAAGTATAACTTTGTTGTGAACCTGATCTTTTGATACAATGATGCAAGAAAATATACAAAAAGTAATGTATATATCACTATAGTTGGGGCTTTAATGACCCAAACTTATAGTTAGGTGACTAATAACTCCTACAAAATCCAAATCTTATGGAAAGCTGCCTTCAAGATGGTGCAAAATCAATTACCTAGACAAATTTATATAAAAGAAAGATGGTAACCATGTTTGTTGGTATGGAGGTAGAACACTGGTCAAAACTAATAAATTATTTTACATACTCCTATCCTAGAAAAATCCCAATAATACCCAAGGTTTACTCCTTTAGTTTTTTTTCTTTAATTAAGCAAACTGACAGAAGATAAATTAAGGTGCACAATAATGAGATTAAGCATCTTGTTTTTCTTCACAGGTAAGACATCATCCATCGCAAGCTCCTTTTTAGTAATATGGCATCTTCCATAATCTTGAACAAATAGAATCAATTAGATTGAAATCAAATAGCATCAACTCAACTAAATTAAACCAAAACACCTAAACTAAAATCAATTAGACTAAAATAGCATCAATTAGACTAAAATGAAACCAAAAACACCTAGAAATAAAAATATAGTGAACCCATAAAGGGATCACATTCAAGATCAAATTATTACCACAATGTGATGCTCGATCAGTCGATGTTGTAAGAGAAGTCTGGATTTTTTAGATAGTACTCGCTCCTTTGACACTTCGCTAGAAACTACAAGAGAAAGAAACTAAGAAGAAGGGTTAGTTCCTAAAAAAAAATAGAGTAAGAAAGAGGAAAGTTTTAGATGGAGAAGAGAAAGGAGGGATAGAGAGCGTATTCACACAAATCATGGTGGTGCCGAGCCAAGGATTCTGCTAGTTATGCTTCAATTTAAGGCATCACATCCACATAGTTTTCCTTTTATGAAACTATCAGTTAGAAACCCCACATCTTAAGAAGGAAATACGAATTTTCACCGCCATTGAGATCGTCATTGCTTTCATGGTCCTCCTAGTCGGCCCCCATGCCACATCACCATCGCTCCCCACTGCGCCCCTCGCACATGCCTCTCCCTTTTGTGGCTAAATTTTTTATAAGTTTTTATTAAAATATGTATTAATTAATGAAAATTAAAATGGAAGGAAAAAGAGAGAAGGGGCTAAAGAAGAGCAAAAGAGAATGCCACGCTTCTATTCTAAAGGCGAAAGGTCTCCTTGGAAAGCGAAATAGAGGAGAAGAAAAGAATGCATGATAATGAGGAGAGAGAAAGATGGTTTAAATTTTCTTCTAAGCTTTGGTAGTATGACCTTCCGCATGATTTATTCTATAGATTTCTTCCATTTCTTTTTATAAATTTATTTTCGAGAGTGGATATACTCAATGGCCAAAGTGGAGGAAGTGACAACTACGATAGAGGTAAGCTAGACCCCATGAGCCTCAATCTTTTGGAAGAGTGCATGGACCTACTCAAGATCAGTAATGAGTTTGCGGCGGATCTCTTGGATTTCCTACCTCAATCAAGAGGTAAGGTTGATGGTAATGCTACAGTTGTGGCCCTTGGGCTGGCTCTGCTAAATCATATCAAGGGGTTGGCGACGGTTGAGGTGATAAGAAGGAGGATTTTAGGGTCTCCTTTAGTAGAAGATATGGGATAATTAAAAAAATGAGATGGAGAGAGAGTTAAGGCTTGATACGTGGCTAGGCGAGAAGGAAGATTTCAGGGTTTTTTTGGGTGAGAGATTTTGATAATTAATTTATATCATTTAAAGAGAATGGAATGAAGAGAGAGTTAAGACTTGACATGCAACTTTTCATCCTACGACACATTCCACTAGTTGTCTTAAAAAAAAAAAGCATCATATAAGGCTGAGTTTGGGGGCTATATGTATTGTCAGAACTAAGCCTCAACTCGGATCTTGTGATGTCTGTGCTATATGTTATCAACCCATAGGTCTTGCATTCATAGCCTAGTGGTGGGTTTAATCATTTTGCTTTTCTTTTTTTTTTTTAATAAATTTTTTCTTTTATTGTCCATATGATGTATTATAGTTTAACAAAAAAAGCTTTCTACATTGTAGAGCTATGCATGGTAAAATAGCAACCACCTTGGTCATCTTAAATTGAAAAGGTCTTCCACAATTTTTAAACCCAGGATTACACTTCTAGAAATAAGGTTTTAACACCATGCCTAAGCATTCGAGAGGCAACATGCTCCCATTTTAAGAAGACCGATAGGGCATCCCATCATTTTTCAAGTTTATATCTCTATATGATAGCTTAGTGATGGGTATGGTCATTTATTGTATGATGTGCAGGGTCAGGGCACCCTATGTATTCTAGGTTTGTATTCTTAGTTAACATGGAAAAAAAAAAGCATTATTCATAGCCCATTTTTAATGGCATAGATGGGGCTTTGGGTTGTAGTGGTGGAAAAAGTGAGAGCTTGTTAGTTAACAAACTAGTCATTGTGATGGTTTTCGTTTTCTTTTCAGGCTACATGTGTATCCTTTAATTAATGTACTTATGCAACATAGGATAAAGGGGAGCCATGTGTTTTAGTAGGAGGGGATGCAAAATATGGTATTATAAATTTGTGAGGCTAAGGTGCATCAAGGGTCGAAAAAAAGGGTGAAAAGAGATAGGCATAATTAAAACTAGGATTATGTGACTCCATTCCAATTCCCAAGTTAAAGTAGAAGATCCTTATTGCTCTCCCACCCTAAGCTCTTCTTCTTCTCTTTCTCTTCTAATGGTCTTTCAAACTCGTGATTTTTCTTTTCCTTTCTTTTTGTACTAGCACCGCTCCTTCCACGATCAGCCTCGTGATCAAACTTCTAAACAATCATGTCACCCCTTAATGTGATTGTTTACTTAAGCAAAAAAGGATGATTCAATATGAACATTATATAATGGAAAGAGACTATTGTGCATAGGATTCAAGATATTGGGATGAAATAGACGATTGTGAATGTATGAAATATGATTAATTATGGATGCCCTTTTTAAAATGAGGTAGAGAAACTTGATACTCGAACACATGGCAGCAACAACTGTTATAGTCTGTTAAGGTCATCAACTTTATATATGTATTATATGATATAATAAGGGTCGCATAAGTAGCTTTTTAAGCAACTAGCGTTATCAAGAAAGTAAAAAAGTATCCAACAACCTCAAAGACATTTTTTTGGTAATATTCTAAAATGTCTTATAAAATATTAGCGAAAACCATCACGTCTTGGCACTTTGTCAAAGGTAAACCCCACAAAATTTCCTCAATTTCAATATTCATTAATGGAGATGAAAGAGAAATGGTCTTAAAAGATAAATAGTACAAAAAGAGGAAAGCTGGATGTTAGGTTCTTGAAGATCAAGATTATATTTATCATAAAAATAGTGAACAAGCATATTTTTATTTTCCTCCTCATACTTTATAGTGGAGCCATCTTTCTTTTGTAATTTGTGAAGTTTATTAATCTTGCATGATTGCACCTTATAAAAGTGGATTTATGAAACAAAACTAATATGAGCATCCCCTTCTTTCAATCGCCTTGCTCATGATTTTGACAACAAAAGATTTCTAGTTACCTTATGATTCCATTATACTTCCTTAATTTCTTTATAAGCATAAAGTACTTAGCTGAATTTAAACCATCAATAACTAAATCTTTATTTTGAAAAAAGCCAATCTCCTCCTCAATTTTCACAGGCCTTTTAAAAAGACTCCCAACTAATGTTATTTTAATTAATAAATATTTTTTTCATAGATTTAAGTTGCTAAGCAATTCTACTAGTAGGTGAATAATTACCATACTTTTTCTAACCCCTATTAACATCCTCTTTAATCCTACATAAGTAAGGTAAAACTTTTCAAATCTAAAAGACATCTTGACTCTAGCTTGTTCCAACTTAAATTGAATCAAAATTGAGCGGTGGCTAACCTAATTTGTGGAAAATGCTTAACAAATGTTTCTGAAAGCAAATTTAACCAGCATCTAGAAGCTAAAACTCTATCTAATCTCTTCTAAACTCTAGCTTAGCCTTGCCTATTATTACACTAGATCTAAGGATGCTTGAGTAGCCCAAGTCAATGACGCCATTATTAGCAATGTAACTCTAAAATTTATGAACATATCTATTAATAGAAATAGATTTATCACTTTTCTTTTTAGAGGATTGGCGCATCATATTAAAATCATCAATAAAACATATAGGTATCCTTATATCCCAAAGTGCTTAGCATTGTTTACCCCTAATGCTTACATATACCAAATAAGAATCCAAGTTGGTTTACCAACAACATTGATGATCTCAAAGGCCATTTATTTACAAATAGTAAGAAAATCAATTTTATCGATATTCTTTTCTAGATAGCAAAGATTCCTCCCAATCTAGCTACTAGTAGTAGGGTTGTAGGGATGGCAAAAATTTTTTATCCAAGTTTAATAGCTTTCTGAGCCCCAAAAATGAACTCTTGATTTTCAAAATGCAAGAAATATCATGATTGAATCTCCACAAAATATTCTTAAAATTATTTAAAAAGAAAGGCTTTAATACCCTCCATAATTTCACGATAAGATTAACATGAATCAATGAGGAGATAAGATTAGATTTTACTTTATCCTCATCAACATTTGCTCTAACAACATGGCCATTCGAGTTACAAAGTCTCAAGTTCTTGCCATTAAATAGTGAGAAGGATCAAGGGGAATCCTTGAGCTGCTATCCTCACTAATTAACTAAGCATCACCTCCAATCATCACCTTAATATCTCAATAGTATAGTGGTAAGCTATAAAGTTTGATAAAGACATTAAAAAAGAACCAATTTGAATTGAATCCACATCCATAACCAACAAAGCATGTACACATTTGCCATGTGGAGTACCCACAAGTCAAACCTCTTGTCCAATGCCCATCACTAAGATAATTACCTCGATAGAAGCCTAATCACACCTAATTGGTTCCATCATATCCTCTACAATCAAAACATTTAGTTCAACTTATGCGGAAGATCAAAAAGCACCACATTAAGTGATTTATGTAGGAAGTGTTTACGTTTTCTTTCTTCCTCCCTCTAAAAACTTTTTTGACAAAACACAACCCATATAAAAAATGTCCATCGGTTAAATAAAGTCTCTCTAAAAACTTTTTTGACAAAACACAACCCATATAAAAAATATCCATTGGTTAAATAAAGTCCCTTTCAAAGAAACCATCATCCTGCAGGATAAAGAAATGAAATTCTTCATTAACACAAATTTCAATAAAGGAATACTAGTTAGCTTCCTCTAGTTGGCTCAACCATTGATCGTATACTAACAACCAATATCCTTACCTTGAGTTCGCATCTCGTTCACCTTAAGGCCAACTAAGTTAAAGACAAGTTGATGAAGAAAGCTCAGAAGCTGATCAAGCTAATTCCTCCTTCCTTCTTCAATCTACCATAGCCAAAACTCTAAACACTTTCATCCACAGACCAAATAGTTGCTTTTCTTTTTGGCAAATGCTTTCAGCCTCCTCTCCTATTACTTGCTAGTAGTGTTCATCAAATGCTCAATCTTATCACACAAGAAACAAAAAATGAAAATATTCTTATAATTAAATTGCTTCCATATTCTTTTAATTTTAGCCACCATATTGATGTCTAGATATAACAATTTGTTGGTTTGCTAAGATCCATCTACATGTATGCTTTTGTGTAACCATATTTTATCACATCCTCCATCCAAGTATCAATGAAGAGAGAAGTACCAATCATAGCCACAATTTTTAAGAGTATACTAAGATCCTACCATTCCATTGGTAAATTTGAAAACTACACTCATAGGGATGCACTCCAAGTTGAATTTACTTTAGATCGTATTTTTAACCTTTAGCATTCTAGGACTAAAACTTAACTAGCTATCATTTAAGGGCCATTGGACAAAATCTAATCGCTATTTTCTATCATCCCCCCCTCCCAAAAAAAAAAAAAGAAAGAAATAGGAGATGACCACCGTATAGAGGAATAACCTTGAGGGTCATAGAAGCCTTTTATCTAACCTTGAGCTTTTTAAAAATAAATTTAAGAAGAAATCCTTACATAGAAACTTATGAGGAAAGATGACCATCGTTCATATATGTCTTCATATTTTTTATTAAAAAATATCATAATCTCAATGAACTTCCTCAATAAACTTCTCTTTAAAGAATACCAATAATCTCAATAAACATCATCTCCCATAGGTGGGCAATCTCCTCCTTTGAGACCTTATAAGTCTCTCATCTATATTACCTTTTGCCTAAAGTAATCCAAGCCTGTATTTGCCTCTGAGGAGTAATTGAAGACTTTTGCTTGCCTTTCCTTAAAACCACTACATACCTTTGAGTTATGGATCTCCCCTTCAAGAGAGCACATAACAACATTCTTAATAATCTCTATATTTATATAGTCCATCACCTCTAATGGTCGCAAGGACTCTTATTCGACCCTCCAAACTCTTTCTTCATCAAAGAAAAACCAAACTTCTTAAAAAAAACTCAAACCTTCTCTCTCTAACATTCTCTCTTCAACTTTGAGATTGCTAATCTTCTTTTCGTACGTAATTTCACTCTCAAGTTGGACTCCATATTTGATTTGTTTATTCTTTATCTATATTTCTCATTTTTATGCATTTCTTATCCCATGAGCACTTTTTGGGTGTGCAATATAGCTTTATCTCAATTTTTCTCTATGTTCCTTCATAAGTTGCAAGGCTTTCTATGTTCATTTATGGCTCTATCTCTTCATTTCATATATATCACTCATGTCAAATTATACTAGCAAATAAATAAGAAGTATAATATTTTTGAGTATTTATATTATAATAATATAATATATGCTAATTAATAGTATAAGAATGACATATATCAAGAGTGTATGAAAAGCAAGGCATAAATATATCATTTATAATTACTTTTTAATATTTTAATCATATTTTAGATCTTTCAAATTAAGCATGTTTAATTCTTTTTCTTCTTTCAACATTCTAACATATTTATTCATTCATCAAATTACAAAGTGAAACCCAAAAAATACACTTAACTTATGATTTATTTGTAAAATTTGTGATTATTTTGCATAATTTGTGAAGCTGGCAAATAAATTACCAAATAATACAAGGATCGGAGCTATTCATAATTTTTTTAAGAAAAAAATGGCCAATAGTGTGGGAATGTTTTTGAGCTATATATATATATATATATATATATATATATTTTCAATCATCTAAATCCACCTATTCAGCACTTCTTTTTATCAAATAAATTTATTCGTGCTTCATCGTAAGGTCATGAATGGACGGCCCTGATCGACTAATCCTCCTAGTCCCCTGTTTTCCGGAGACCTCGAGCTCGCCGTCGCCTCTTTATGCAACCAGGATCACCTCTCGCCTTCTTCCGATTCCTCAGGTCGCTGGAGATGAGAACTCTTCGCCCCAAATCCCTTCTTTCCTTCGTCCTTCCTCTACTTCTCCTCTTCTTCTCCTTCTCCTCGGCCTTCCAATCTGATGAGCTCCTCCAAGACGAGGAGGAGTTCGGCCTTGAAGGAGCCCCCCGTTCCCCCGATCTCGACTACCCAAGCCCTACGCGCCCTCCGTCCCGCCGGAGGCCCGATCTGGATCTTTCTTCCCCTGTCCCCTCCTCGGATTCGAAGTCGGTCCAGTTCTCGCTCGACCACGCCTTCGGCGACTCCGATTTCTCTCCCGCCGGGACCTTCACTGCCCGGCTGAAGTCCTGGAGCCACGGCGGGCAGGTCGGTGTTCTCTTTGCCCCTTTTTCTTGAAATCTTTGACCTGTTTCTGGATTTCGTTATACTAAGTGATGATCTTGCTGGAATGGATTCCTCTTTCGGTGCTCTTTCATGTTTGAATTCGGAAACTAGTCATGAATTGTAATTAGTTGGACATAATTCTAGGTTATAGAACAATTTTGACTTATCGATGTTCCAAAAGAAACCCCTTTTTTTTAGTTTTTTGATAGTTTCTTTTAATTAGGTTTACACAGTTGAGATCATTAAGTTTTGTTAGCTATCTATTACTGCAACTTATGTTCCTTTTGCTAACTTTCCAGGTCATATTCCGTTTTAAATTGTAATTCATAGAATGAATTGCTGCTTAAAGTTCCAAAAACACCATTTTTTGGCTTTTCTTACACAGTCTATCGGCATTAGTTTTACAGAGTGGAGATATTTAGTTTTATGGGTGCTCTATTAGTGCATCTTTTGTACCGTTTTGGAACATGTTACTTAAAACTCTATTTTTTAATTCATCAATTTGGCAAGTGTTGAAGAAGTTTAAAAAAAAAAAAAAACGTAAACATGTATTTTTGGCAGTGAATTGATTTTCTTTTCTTTTATTTTTTTTTTTTGACAGACTCTTACCAAGCTTATCAAGGTTCGCTTTTCAAGGAATGGTCTTTCAGAAGCGGAGAAGGCAGCGTTTGAAGTATCTTTTCTCCACCCACTTTCATTTGGTGGGTTGATATTTTATGCTCATAAGAAAGTACCTAAACTTATCATATTGTTTCTCGCAGAGGCTGTTGAAAGATGATGACTATTATACGATTAGAGTACCCTCTAATGTATTGAATCCTCCAGGAAAAGATTATGTTATTTCATCTGTCAGAGCTGTAAGTGGACAAGTTTAATTAATCTTATTGCGTAGTTTATTGTGCCTATGCTATGCATAACATGGAAGCAAGCAACGTGCACATTCATATCTCTGATTACTAGTATGCAAAGAGGTTGCCTTGTCTTATATTTCCCTATCATCTATGGTTGTTTATTCTTTCACACCTGTCTAAGCATCAAATAAATCACTTTTCAGAATGGAATAATTACGTGCAAGTAAGCAAAGGCTGTTTATTTATTGTTAATGTTCAAAATAGGCATACTTCGTGGTCTTCCCTCCTTGTAATAACATAGAAAGGTCACAATTTGGTTCCATCAAAGAACTGGTTATGAAAAGGGGCATCTGGCAAGAGCTGGGAAAAATGGATAATAGAACACAAAATCATACTTAATTAGTGAAAATTTTATTTACTATAAACCACTACTGCTTCCATTGTCTTCATTGTGCTTATACCTTCTTTTATGCATATAACTTAAAGTATTTGGATGCCTAGATACCCTATTTGTACTGATATCTGTAGACATGTGAGAAATGTAAGCTTTTTGTTTAGCTAAGGAGAGAGGCAGAAGTGAAAAGTTGGATCAAAAAGGCTATTAATTCCACTGGGCCACTGTTTAAGGTCTTTAGAATTTTTTATGTTCACCTCTCAATGTGAAATTGATGCTTTATCAATGGATGAACCAGCTAAGGTAATTATGGACAAGCAGAGGCTTGTGATCACACTTGGAAAATCTAGATTCACAGGGAAATCTATCTTATTCAGTACTATTTATACCAGAATTTAACACATATTGATCAACTTATAATTAGTCAGCAGCGATGCATTGACTAAGATTTGTTGAATTATTTATTTTTGACACTCGAAGATATCATAATTGGCCATTTGTACAAAAGCCTATTGGTGGGTGGATATTTCTGGAATCAAATATCAAAAAGGAGTTGTTCAGGAGTCAACTACAAAAGGGTGCCAAAGCAGCCACCGATGTTACCTGAAGACAAGTGACCTTTGTGCTGCTTTGTTCAGCACACTTATTTAATTGACTGGGTTGATCTTGCACAGTTTGACCCTAATTGACCAGACCAAAGTCAGGACTTTAAAGATGTTCATTTGCCTGACTGTGGTATGGTTGTTTGACCAGGTTCAAATCCTGGAAGATCCTCTATAAGTGAAGAGTTTAAATAATCAGGCAATCTGCATTTGGGATAATGAGTGAGATATATAATTTTCAACATATCCAATGGTAACTGCAAAAATTTCAAGTCCTATTTTTTCTTGTTGAATTTGTATGAAAGATGACTTTGGCATTTTTTCTGTTTCTGAAAATTAGATGTGCTACGGACGTTATTATGAATCATATGTTTTAAGGAGCAGAATAACATACCAATTGAATAGAATATATTGTGGCCTATGTGATCTTGCATGCTTTTTGTGTTTGAAGCTGTCAATTCATCTATTTCCAATTCAGTTCCATCATGATGTTTATACATTGCCCTAATTGGTGAATTTCAGAGGTGTATTTCTCGTGAGACATTGGATGAGCATTTTGTAATTCACATGGTAATTCCTAACACTTGATTTTTGAGCACCCAAATGCATATGAATTTTCAATTCTTTTAATGTTTTATCAGTTCTTTATGATACCGATACATTATTTGGAAAAGTGTTATGGATGCTGGTTTTTCTACTTGATAACTATATCTCATTTTTTCCGGACCTGTGGTAAGCAAACTAAATCACATTAGACCCCAACAGTGCAGACATTCTAAACTAATAAATTTCTATTTTTCACGTGGAAGTTAGCCTTCAAAATCCTAATGGCAACATTACTCTATTACCCTGCTTGCTGCAATCTATACCCTTTTCAAGTATGGTCTCCTTCTCAATTATGGTCTCTTTGGTTGCAAGAAAAATTGTTTGGAAAACTTGCTTTCCTTAGAAAGCCTAGTCTTCCATTTGTTTATTTCAACAGAAAATCGAAAATATTTTATAGTTAATTATAAATCTCTGAAAAAAATTTCCTTGTTCATAGAAATGCCTAATTTTCCTTTCCTTGTTTGTAGATTTCCTTGCAGCCAAACAAACCCTTATTAGACAGTGTTGCAACAAAACTGGAACTTTGGGTTGATAAATGAAGGTTTTGAAATGAGTGGTAGGAGGCCCTGATATGAGAAAAGTAGAATGGTTTTAAAGCCATATTGGGAACATATGAGAAACTAAAGGACTATTCACGATTGCATGCAATTACAGTTTTGACCACCGAAGTTTCAAGCATTACCCTATATTCTGTTTTTCAGTCTAGGATAGCCATGCTTCCCATCTGTCTGTATAGCTTATTCTTCCTTTGATTTGGTCAAACTACATATATTAAAAGTGAGAACTGCATAATATAATGAAACAAGAGGTGTTGTTGATTTCGAACATATAAAAAATTGACAAAATTTTTGATTGGATAATAGGAAAGTATAGGTATTAATTAGATCCTATATGAATATTTTTTGAGATGTTGACGATGCAGATATAGATAAACGGTCATCAAAACCTGATTTGTTCTGTTTTTATAGAACTAAAAGTGAAGGATGTGAAAAGGATCATAATTTGATCAGGGAGAAATTTTATTCTAGGTCTTTGCCAGTATTGATTGGTGATCATGTATTATTAACAATTCAACACATGGAATGTGGGGAACAGGCAATGCATGAATGCTGTGATAGAAGGATTCTTATGTTCTGAATGCTGTGAATTGATTACTATATAGATAAATGATCTCAGTAGTAGGGAAATATGCAGCATGAATAGGATGAGTTAATAACACATTTTCTGAGAAGTTATCAAGTAGCTTTGCTTGGAAGGTGACAAATATTTATCGAGTGATTGAAAAGCCGGAGGAAATATATGCATACACGAATTAGTTGGTATCCCCATCCCCCCCCCTTCCCTTGCCCGCCCCTGTTAGGTTCAATTAGTCAATCCTTAAAGTGGAGCTATCAGGATGATGAGTATCAGTGTCTTGGTGCCCAGAGTGTTGGTAGACTCATTTCTTGTTTGTAAGAGATACATATTGGAGTTGATCTTTTAATTATAAATTTTAATTTAAAAAGATATGGTCAATTAGTTGTAACATAAATCCTTATTATTCTGTTTTACCTTGAAAAATAAAACCATTCTTCAGGATTGTTATTCTCTCTCCTGTTTTATGGTGTAATTGGAGAGTCCAAATAAGTTATTATAGTTTTAAGAATTCTTGGTTTTGAATGTTTAGACGGGTGTCTAGTGGTCATATTCCTGTCTGAAATTTTGAAAGAAGCCATGGTAATTCTATTTTTTGATTATTTGTAAACAGTTTTTGGTGTTTATTTCTCACTGTATCAGGGAGTAATGGTTCTTCTCTGAGAGTCCAAACAAGTTATGATAGTTTTAAGCAATCTTGTTTTGAATGTTTAGAAAGGTGTCTAGCAGTCATATTCCTGTCTGAAACTTTGAAAGAAGTCATAGTAATTCTATTATTTGATTAATTGTAAACAGTTTTTGGTGTTTATTTCTCACTGTGCTAAATTCTTGTTATCCTTTTCCCCTGGCCATGTCTTTTTTCTGTGCATCATACATTCCTCTTTTCATTTTCCCCTAAAACTTCTGATGTTACTTGAAGCAATCTTTTAGATTAGACACTTATAAATGGATTTTTGATAGTACTTTTATATTAAAAAACTTGGGTAATTGTTGACAATGATCTGTAACATGATATCCAGTGAGAATAAAAAGGAAACACCTTGCATGATTGAGCCTAAGAGCTGTGTACTTAGTAATATATAAAGTACTCTAAAGAAGTATCAAAAACAGTAGATGCCTAAGAAAATCTATTGCGCTGTATGCTAGATACATATTGGTGAAATTTCTGCATTAGCCAATCTTCTTATGAACAAAGAACAACAAACCTCGTTATGAGTTCACAAGGTGTGTGGATCCATTTGTGAATGTTTTGAGTGAAACCTTTTGAGCTTCATCCAAACCAAGTGTATTAGATGGATCCAACAATATGTTGTCTGAAACTGGTGGTTTTAGGCTCTTTATTGGAATTTGTTGATTTCATTCCTATTTTCTTGTTACATAGAAGTTTGAAAGCTTTGGATGACGTCATTTTCTGCAAACATCAAAGTGTGGCGAAGCTAGGAAAATAGATCTTGATTTGAGATTCCTATCAAATCTTAGGTAAACCCTAGATTCTCTTTGCTTTTCACTTCCCTATATTTCAAAATTGACTTTTAATATCGCCATGTAACCCCATATGTTTTCTGCATTCCTCTTTAAATCTCTTTAATATCTGAGCCAAATCCTAGATTCTTTATGCTATCTTCTCCCCTCTTTCTTCATCTGAAATTTGATACTCTATAACTCCATCTGTACATTTTTCTGCCATGTGATAATTCCACTGTAACTTGAACAGAAAGGGTCTATGCCATGCAAATAAGCACTTTCAGATTTCTGATTTTTGTTTTTTCTCAGAACTGGTACATTTGGTATCGAAACACAAAGATGCTGCCATTATATTGTTAGTTGAGCTTCACTAGTTGTATCGTGTGTCCATAATTCAGAGTTCAGTTGGTTGCTTATCTAGATCTTGTTGGAAAGTTTATTACTTTTGAATCAAGACAATTTTTTTTGTTTCTAAATAGGGATGTAGAAATATTTCCTTTCAATTAGAAGTTATATGATAACATATTAGTAGGTCAAGTACGGACATGCAATTATTAAATCAACAATTGAAATGCACAGGAAGTCTTATGAACTTTCAGCTTGTTTACAAATACACAGTTACAATGAGGTGTAAAATGGAAGCTTCGCTGGAACATGTGTTTTCAAGGAAAATATATATGTTAAACATATTCTTTCTAGTATCTATTTTAGCAGCCAGCAAAATTTGATAAAAGAATTTAGTGAGTGCTAGTAGTTCGGTACTACTCCTCTTATTAGTGTGATCTGTTTTCTATTGTTAAAATATTGATCACCAATGCTCTAATCATTATTTCACAACAGAATTCCTAAAGTAAACTACACATTTTCTGATGTCATTGCTCTCCCATTAATAATATTCATGTTTCTTTCACAGGATGGTGTGAATATTTTGTCAGTGAACTATGGTTCTGCTGGTCCTTGCCAGTATCCACGTCCACTAAATTATGTAAGTTGTGATCAACCCCTCCCTTGATATGTTACACTTCCTGGTAGTTTTTAGAGTTGACTTAAGACCAACTCTTGTACAGTTAATTGCTTAAGGGGTTGTCAACGTTGCTGTGTTCAATTAATGGTCATGACAAGTGTTCAGAGCATGGAGGATGCTAAAGCTCCTTAAACCATGAAATTTTCTACTAGCCTCCTATTTTTAACAACCAAATCATGATGCTACCTCAAACTAGATTTTTGTATTTCTCCATGTATTTTTATCAATCCTGAAAACTAGTTGCATGACCTTTTTTTGAGAGGAAACAGGCTGAGGCCCAAATTCATTAGTTGCACGGTGGAACATTGGAGTTCGCTGTGCCTGTGCAACCCATCAACAAGTTAAAAACTTTTCTTTGAAATGAATAATGGCCACTAAGAAACTTCTTAGTGCTATCACTAAAAAATATTGTGCAAGTTTAGTAGGCACCACTTGAGCTGGACTGGTGTTGAACCTCAAGGGATACCATGTAAAAACCTTGATACTTTCAAACTCTGATCCTATCATTACATTTCATAATCTGATCTTTCTCTATCTATTTTTCCTCTAGTAATTGTCATCCTTTCTATGTAACTGGTCGTGTAGTTCTTTTTTGCTTTTTTTTTTTTTGGGTGTACAACTGGTGTAGTTCTTTAATGTCTCATTGCTTCTAATATTTGTTTCTTTTTTTGCACCCTTCATGGTGAAAATGTGTTTAAGAATAAAGATGCATATCTTAAAGGAATCTTATGCACCAATGCATGAATGCATATTCTCATTCCCTGCAATTGAATGATCAGCTTCATGGAGATCCATTTGGTAGCAATTGTTTATCTGCATCTGGCACTTAGCCATCTCTTTTCTACTCTTTGTTTTGGGAGTTCAGATGTTTTCCTTGTTAGAGGTGCAAATGTTCAGCCACAGGCACATTGTCTACATTGACAACTGGCATATGTTCTTGAGATATTTCACATTCTTCGCTGGTAACCATGGCCATATACTCATCAATGTCTTCCACTGTTAAGTTGTCTTCATTTGTATCACTTACATTCTCTTTTAACTTGTCGTCGTCTTTATCACTCACATTCTGCAGCTTATCATCTTGTTAATAACTTGGTTTTGATGTTGCATCATATCCATCATGGGCCCTTAGATGTCATTTGTAGCCTCCTAAGGCAATTTATTTGATTTAATTTGTGCATCCGTCTCTATCTTTGAAATGATGATTTTCATGAGAAACATAACGATCTTAGGTTCTTTGATCTAGTTGACCCAAATTTGCTTTTCTAAAGGTTAATAAGGACCTCTTTTGGGCAATTCTTTTTTTTTTTTTTTTCTCTTTTCATCTTTTCTGAGATGCCATTTACTCCCAAAAAGTTGCTAGTATGCATTAATTCCTCAGTCCTAGGAATTTTTTTTTTTGGTTTTTAACTCTTACAATTTTTTACTAGATATCTGACTTTGGGATGTCCTTTTGACTTTTATTTGAAGGCCGAACTTTGGATTTACATGGCACTTGTGTGAATGCATGAAAAATAGATTTATCATGTCTTTTTTATTGGTCGGTTTTATGATGATGAAGCAGAAGGGATAGCCCATGAAAATGATAAGTCAGGATATTAGACTAAAACATAATCTTAGGAAGATGTAGTAGAACTTTCTGTTTTCCTTTTAGAAATGTATGATAAAGATTTTATCACTCTTCTTACGTTGATTACAGCCAGTGAAATGGTCATTCAACTCATACACGCTTCTGAAGGACAGCAAGCAAGCTCCGAGGTAAAATGGATTATTTTTAATTATGAAATATGAGCATGTTGATAGGATTTCAACCTAGTCATTTGGCTGTTGAAGATGGAGTTATCATACTTCTGTTTCCAATTCTTTTTCTATTTTTAATGTAAAAACATTTTGCATATGACATGTCAATAAGTTTATTTTGATCTTGCAAAACCATTATAATTTGTTTCATGACACTTGATCTATGTCCTGGGAAGATGCAAATCACCTGAATAAAATTTTAACATACAATTATGTCACACTTGCAGAACACCAACATTTGCTGAAGAATTGCTTGCAGGGGAGAATGGATTTGGTGAAGATGTAAAACCACCTGAAAAGTCGTTTTGGGCTAAATATGTGAGTGGTCCAACATACATTCTTCTGAATAAATAATTGGCTAAATTTGCAATCATCCCTAGCTAACTAATTCTGTAGCAGAATGTTGACATAACATAATAGCAGGGTGTCTACTATTTCTACTGATATGTTAAAACACTAACTGTTCTGTGTCCTTTATTTTTGTTTTAATTTCAGTGGATGTATCTAATCCCCCTGGGTCTCATTGTCATGAATGCCATCACGCAAGCCATGAACATGCCAGAGGAACAGGCTGCTGGGCAGCCTGCTTCACAAGCACAGCAGGCAGTTGCACAGCGAGCACCAAATGCTGCTGTGAGAAGAAGATGATAGGTTAGCCCTTTATCTGTGCATCATTCATTTAATCTTTATTTAATTATTTTTCAGTATTGCCTGTCATGACTCACAATAACCAGAATTTGGAACCAAGTTAGACCAAGATCCAGTGCACTTCAGAATGGCCAAAGTTTCCTCATAAGCTGAGCTCTGGATCATGATGGCTTTAGCCTTTTGTGATCGGCAGTTGTAGTAAGCAAGATTTTGCAGTATCATAAGATATCTTGCCTAAGATGTACCATTTAGGTTTATATGGTCCATCGAAGGATCCCAATGTTCTATAAAATAACCAAATTTGATGGGCCTTTCAATGCATGCTTTGAGGCTTTTCCGTGCTAACTTCTTATTGCATGTTTTCAGGCTTTGTCCGGGGCAGGGGTCAAGAAGACCATACAAGCCTTCTGCAGTATGTGCTTGGAACAACAGCTGGATGAAAATTGATTTTTGTCTCGTGTTCCCTTTCATGAAAACAACTTTTGTGTACGCTTTCTGAGAAGCTGCCATGCAATTGAGCATCATGGCATTCTTGTGCTGAGGGGATGTCATATGCCTATCGATCCATTGCAATTGTTGAATCCTCAAAGAGTGTCTTGATTTAACCCTTAGATGTTTATACCCGCAGACAATGATTATATCTTCCAAGAAAATTGATATCTAACTAATTTATTTTTGGGGGTAATATGATATGCCATAGGCTTGTGTTCAATGTTTTTCCTTCTGTTCCATTTTTCGTTTTCATGCATTCCTTGACGGGGCATCGAAAATCTGGGTCTTAACCTAGGAAGGCGGTCAATATTTGTTCTTCTTGCCTTTTGTTTTACACTGCATGTCACTTTTAGCTTGCTTTGAACCCTGGAAGTCGAAGAAATGCTATTTGAACCACCTTTTGGTAGATGTTGTGGTAACGCTCATTTGAGCAGGACCAGGTGGCATCTCAAATTGTGTTACTGATTCCTCAATTAGCGACAAAATAAAGAGCCTTAAGCATTGTCTGCAAAGTGAACTGCTTTGAATTCCCACAAGATCAGGACTTAAATAGCACTTAGATCTGTCATTAAATGATCACGACTCGTGATGCTTTCCAGTGTGATGCTTTACAGTCTCCATCCTGAACGAGGGGGCGCCGATATCTGTAGGAAGTGATCCAGCTACATGTCATATAAAAACTGATGGATCGCTAGGTATAAAGATGCAGCTTTCCTGGCCATTCGACAAGCAGACTGGAGCTAATTTGATGAGTGTTTAGTGGCTGCTCAAATCAACATCTATTAAATAAATCATGGTTGATTTTAATCACAAGTGAATCTCTAAATTCAAAAGCCGTCAATCTATATTCATCAATCAGTGGCAAAACACGGAAAGCCGAATAGATTGATTTATCTGAAAACAGGTTGCCCCTGCCAGCCCAATAAAAGATCAAGCTGTGATTCTGAATATAAAATGTTAACGATTAAAACCAGCAGCGCTACTTCCCCTTTAACATGTCAAGCGAAAACTATTGAGCCCATCATCAACAAAGCGCCAGATCAAGGAGCAATCAAAACAATACAAACCGACCAGGCCAACGCAATGTTTCTGAATGTTCTCAGCTCAAAATAGAATCTGAATGATGATCTCGGGCACCCAGTATACTGCAATGACTGAAAACAGTGGCTGCAACTCTAATCATAAAGCATCGAGTTTATGCAACCACCAGATTTCTTGAATCTAATTCAACGTATGAACCGTAAGGCATTACCATCACGATGGCATTATCTAACTGAAGCATGTTGGAAAAGCAAGCAAATGGATTTTTGAAAGATCATCATCCATGTGCTTCCCAGAAAACCAACTGCAATAGGTAATACAATATTCAAGTTCAACTAACCTAACTTCTGGATATAATAGTTGTATGCACGTTCATAGCATGTCTAATACATAATAAGCAGTAATATTTGAAATATAATATAAACATACATTGATCCCATATGCCCTCTGTTCATTCATTCCTGGGAAGTGCTGTTATCTGAAGTGCTCTCTCTTTGGGTAGTCATCACTCCTTTCATTTTCAGCTCAGCAGGTGACTGCTGCTGTTGCTGCTGGACTTGAGGCGGGTGCTGTTGCAGGTGCATCTGCTGTTGATGCTGTGAGTGGATTTGGAGTTGCTGAAGTTGCTGGGCAGCCAAAAGTGACTGCATTGCATGATTGTGGTGATAATATTGCTGTGTGGCTCCGTAAGATGGCCCAAAGGTCACCATCTGTCCACCATTAGTGATTGTCTGTCCAGTTGCAATTTTCAACCGCTGAACCTCCTCTCTGAGAGCATCATTTAAAGCTACACCAAATATTGAAAAAAAAAGGGTTCAGCCAATGACAAATCATCTGGAGTAGTGCATGGAAGCCACACCGCACATCTACAGTTTGAAAAAATTCTTGCACTTTGAACAAATCATGTTAGGTAACAAAGCTGATTAATCATAGAAAGATCTAAATTTGGATCACAGTGTTTTCATTATCTTTGCTTCTGCAATCAAATACTGTATTCATGGACCACTAGAATACCAGATAAAAAAGGCAACATAATATGGGTATAAAAGTTGATGAAGGAAATCAAGTAAGTTGTTCAAAACAAAGCAAAACCTGAGAAGGAGATAATCTGAAGTTATGCACAATGTCTAAGGTCATGAGGCAGGGATATTACCATCTTGCAGGTGAACCTGCTGCTCCATGGTCTGAAGACGCAGCTTCAACTCATTATTTTCAGCAGTCAATCCAGTAGTGTCTCTCTGTCATGAATAGCCAACATGAACAATTGAGTGAATGATTTTTCAGTCAACCCTTGTAAAAATCACATTTTCATTTCTTATAGGAAGTTAATAGAATCTAATACTGCCGAAATATTATTGCCAGGGGCAAAGGAAATTTGTCAGGAAACCAGATAAAACAGATTTACTGCTAATATATGTTACTCCAACATCATATAATCACAATCATAGCTTTGTCCTCCTTTTTTTTAATCACTATCATATCTTTGTATGTGTGTGTGAATTCAGATTTACTACTAATAGATACGCTTTATTCCAGCATCATATTATCACTATCATAGCTTTGTCCCCTTTTTTTAAAGATAGAACTGGAACATATGGGCATCCTTACAGAATAAAGTGAAACAAGTGTTAAAAGTAAGATGAATTGGAAAATGTTAACAATAGTATATTGCTTATATCCTAAGTGTCTGTGTTTTACACTCGCTGTTTCCATATGAGTTTCTCTTATCACTTCATAATACCAGTTCCTCAGTGCGCAGAACATATATTTAAATGTAAAAGTTCAAGTACCACCATTTAGAAAATAGAGAGACAAATTCTAAATCGTAACTATCATCATAGTTTTTCCTTCAAGCCTGATTCAAGATGGAATACCTAAATCAATGATCCATATTAACACTTTCTGAAAAACCCTTTTATGACTCAGAATACAAACTTTACCTGTTTGCATGTTTTTAAGATATCAAGTGGATCAAGACATGAAAGAGTGATCATAAATTGGTCCCACTAAATTCAATTCCACAATCAAAATTTAATAGCAGTGTGGGTGGTCAATGCAAGTTGGTCCTATTTTTGAACTTATTTTTATTCATTTATATCCCCTCCATTCAATTGGGAGTCGGTGCGAGGTAAAGTATGCTAAGGAAACATTTTATCATGAATTGCTAGGAAAAAAGAAGAATAAATAGATCATGTGCACTCACAGAAAGGAACCCTTCTGACTTACTTCCAAGTCATACAATTTTGTAATTTTGTAGGATAAAAATACCTGTAACATGGTTAACTGAGCTGATAATGTTGTAGCTTCTGTCTGCAGGGTTTGCACTTTTCGCTCAAGCTCTGCAATGTAACGCATCTTTCTTTCTTTTGACCTAGCAGCTGACTGCCTATTCGCCCAGATCCTAACATATTCCACCAGAGCAAGTGCTATATTAGACCATGTTATAAAAAAAAAGGTGGATTGTAAAACAATGTCATGAAGATGGAAATGTTTATATCTGAAGCTTACACAAGCAATTAACTTGCACAAATAACATATTGTAATCATAAGCCTCATATCTGGATCTGCTTCCATTTCTGTATATCTGTTTATATAACAAAATTCTCACAGATTGTATAAAGACTACTGTGGTCACCAACTAAAGTGTGAGCGCAAAAATGCCCAAAGCCATAATCTACATTAATATTAGGCCTTAAAGATTTCAAGTATTCAATGAAAGACATCAGAACAGGACCTCTCAGCCTGTGTGTTTTCTTTAAAAGAAACAGGATCTCCTAATATGTTGGATGTCTCTCAAGTAGTGAGCAGTCAACCTGATGAACTTATCATGATTCATGGTGGTTTACTTCAGAATTAAAGAATAAGAATTTTCAATAATAAGAATGCTAATTTCTCCTGCATATTTGTCAAAAAATTTCACCTTGAGATTCTACAAGGTACATTAGAAAATCATAGTGCTATGACATCAAGTAACTAGCTGCTTGGTTGCTGATTAGTGAAAAATATTCACACAATAGATCTCCCTAAAGCGACAGGTCTCAAACATAAGAACACAATTCCTTCAACAACCAAACCAACCACTGCTGATTTTCCAAAACAATTAATAAGAAAATAAATAAGTCATTCAGGACATGATAATCAATCTATACACAAACTTGAATGGACTGACAGACCATGACCTGTGATCATGATGTTCTCATTCAGTGCAAATACAAACTATACAATGATTATATAATGTCAAGAGAAGGATAGCACAAAAAGGTCAACATGGAGGGCATTGCAAATGCCAGTGCTCTAGGATAGAGAATCCATATTTTTCTTATTTGATATGGTTTTTTGAGTTTACATTTTAAGCAGAGACATTGAAAGACTAGAGTTGGGCAAACCTTTGATGATACAGATTGTCCTTTATTTTCATTTGTCTAAACTCATCTCTCTAATTTCCTGGAAAGAAGTCATTTTATGAAGCTTAGTCATAATAAAGGCGTTCTATCTGGTTCATTAGCTTATTTGTCCCTTAGGATGTATATCAAAAAAGCAGTCTTTTTTTCCCTTTCTCTAAATTTTTCCAAGTTTAGAGGAATTTTGGGATCAATAAGGTGTGTCTTCATACATACCAATTGGTGCTGTAGGTTCTGTGGTAAGCCCCTTGCTTCCCCAGATTTGTCTCGATGAGGAATTTCACACCAATATCTACAGGGTACATGTAAGGTTAACAATAGGCTATAGAAACTACTCAATCCTTCAAAGGGGCCCTCTCAATTTAAAGTCATCTTCGAAAAACAAAGCTGTATATGATGGGAAAAGGCTTGAATGATATGATGTATCACAACCAAAGAAATATGGAATGCCTTAAGGTTAGTCATATATTTGTCCAAAGAAAGAAATGCACATTTGAGAAAAAAGATACTGATAAGCACCCCAATCAAAGTGAAGAAAAAGAGAAAATAATCTTTAAGAACCAAATAAACCTTTAGGGTACAATGCGCTACAACTTGATACTTGCTGCATTTTTTTTCCTGTGTTTTAAAATGCAGAGCATGTGGCCACATGTGTGGCCATGTAGCATCATGCAGCTATATATGTGACCCAATTAGCATTTCAGGGCCATGTATGCAGGTCAGTACCATATGGGGCCCTGCAGATGAATCAGGCCTGAGCTGATGACTGCATTTTATGCGGATTTCATGTGGGCTTGATATAGGTTTTAATGATGTTACCATGTTAATTATGTTATAACTATTGTTGTACGGAACTAAATACTAAGTGAAAGTGCTAACCATTGGTTATTATCATTATTAACATAGTTATTGTTTATCAAAAAAAAAAAAAAAATCATTTTCGCTGTTTTTGTAATATTTAATATATCTTATTTATTTTTAAATAATTAAAAAGCAGTAACTGCAAATATACCCACATATGCACTGCACAAAACACATATATCTTCATCCGCATATTCCATTCATTCCACCTTTCTTAAACTCAATCTCTTCAAACAAGATATAAGAACTCCAAATTCACATTCCCAAAAGCCTGTCTTCCACCTATCAAAAAAAAAAAATTGCACCCAATCAATCCTCCCTTTCCCCCAAAAAAATAAACATGAATTGTTGAACTTACAAATTATAAGAATAGTATTCTCTATGTGCTTGCCTTAATTAAAAATGCACTTTGGTTCCAAAAAATTAATGATTCCAAACTTCTTTTGCTCCATCTTGCTAGAAGTTAACTCAAGATTTTATAGATTATAATTAACTAATGGACTTATTATCATAAGCCCCACCAAATTCATTTACTTGGGGAGGGCAATTAAAAAAATATACTATTCCCAAACAAAAACAAGTCTCTAGAGTTTTCATCATCTCATCCTCCTCATACATGCTGAAACTTTTGTATGCAGGTAGTGGAAACCCATCAGACAGTTTTTTGTGCTTTGTTTCAAAAGCTGCTTCTATCATGTCTCATCTAACTTCCTTCCAGGCTCTCTTCTCTCACATCAATCACCTTGAAGTGGGAACAACTTAAAGCTTGTGTTATTACGCCTCATCAAATCCCTAAAAGAAATATTATTTAAGCTAAAACTAGTATACTCTTTTCGGTCTTACTAATCAAATCTGAAGATTTCTGGTCCCTCCCCTCCTATATTTTATGATAAAACTTCATAGAAATTAAGGTCAAGGCATTTAAACCTTCGTTGATCTATTCTAAGACACTCAACCTACCAGGACCAAGTACTCGTAAATCTTTAATCAAGCCAGGCATGGAAGTAACTCTAAATCCTTAATAACACATGGAGTCATGGAAAACCTGAAGCTCATGTTAACTTAAACTGAGTACAACTTACTTTATTCAGTTCATTTATCTTTCAGTCGTTAATTAACAAAACCATAAAATCATAGAAAGTGTTGACTTAAGTCCCCAGAGAAAAGTTGTCCACAAACAAGTTCCTTGGAATTAAAGAAAAGCGATACACTAGGACCTATAATTTTCTTACTCAACCTGTATTGTTCCTTGAGGCTTTAGGGATAGAAAATTATTTTTTTATAGTTTTACTGAATGAATTATGAATCTTAACATGACTGAATTCAAGTATATGCCACATAGTCCCTTTTCTGTTTAGCAAGTTCATAACCGATGTATAGATATATCTTTTAAGTCTAAAATTATTCTCATTTTTTAGCACTGCATTCTTCTTCTTGATATCCTATGCTAAATAAGAATGTCAATCAGCCTATTTGCACTGTAGAATCCGTAATAATGCATCAAGGCAATGAACATTAAAATCCTAGAAGGTAACTGAAACCATTAACAATATTTATCCAAGTAAATAACTTGAAGAGAAATCTTTCTTAAAAACCAAACCAAACCTTTTTGCTCGCTTTGGATCGACAAGGGCAAGATCAGCCAGTTTTGCAGCTGACATGGCTTTCTTTGTCTCTGCCAAAGATGGTCCTTCTGAACTCGATGCCAGCATCTCTGGCTTGATTGAAGTAGACCCATCCATAGATTGGCTATGCTGGTGCCTCACCCTTGGCCTCTCATTAGAAGCTGAGGCCAAATTTTCAGTCTGAGGAGGAAAAGTAGGAACCGGCACTGCTGCAGTCACTGAAGTCTCACTCCCCAGCAAATCCAACCCAGATGTTGCAGAAGACGAGGTGAACTTGTCCATATCGAGGTACATAGAGAGCGGGTCTTCCTCAGTCTCATCAGAGAGCGACGGGCCTTCACCAGATCCTACAACCCCAAGGTCGCTGTCGAAGCTAATATCATCTGGGAGGCTCAAAATCTCAGATTGAGCCCTCCGGTGACCGACATTTCTTGGTGGATAATCTGGCATTCGGCTTATATCATGACTGAACTGCCCTGTATCCGGTGCCACTGTCTGACTAAGACGGCCAGACTCCGGAGGGCCCCCAGGAATCGAAGAAGATGATGAGGCCTCGCATTTAACAGCGAAACTACTGGATGGTGAAGCAAAAGCAGCATACCGGGATGATGGAGGAGGTAATCCACCACCACCACCACCTCCATGGACCGGAGATTTATCCTTCTCCATAACTACAAATCCTCCAACTTTAAGTAGCACAAATAAATTAATCCCCAGTAGATAAGCAAGACGAACCAGAGCACCCACACTACCAAACCCTAGCAATGGCGGATCTGAGACTACCCTAAAACCCTCAACATCAACGATTAAGGGTTTCCCTCGCAGAACACGACCGAGAAAACCTCAAAATCCTCAAACAAAAAGACTTCTCACCTACAAAAAAAACCAATCAAAGCAACAGATTTATCGAGACTAACCACCAATCCCCGAAATCCAAAAAAGGAAAGAAATGCAGCAGAAAGCGAGCGAAAAGAGTCTTCTCTGGTCAATGTTGAGTTCCAAAAACGGAATTCTTTTCACAGGGAATGCAGAGAATAGGTGGAAACCCTAGAAATGCAGAGATCTGGGCTCCCGGAGAACCCAAAAGACCGCCATTTTGGAGGAATCGAGCATTGGGTTGAAGGGCTTTCATCGAATCAGAGATAAAAGAAAGAGAAGCCTTGGAAGGCGGAGATGGCGACAGGGATTAGACGAAAGCATGAGGAGGCCGCAAGCAAGAACCAACCGTGGGAGAGGCGGGGGAGAAGCTTTCGAGAGTACAAGGGGCTTTTGACTCCTTGTAAGAAATCCTAGGTTCTAAAATTTTTGTCGGAAAGCAAAGGTTTGTGGTGCCAAACTAAAACTTAACCCTCTTTTAAAAAAAAATTTCGAAGGGACTTGAGAATTAGATCCTTTTGCCCATTATTTTTAGTTTTTATTATTGGTTTTTAAAAGGAGAGGGTCAATCGAATGCAACACCTTGGTTAATGCATCATGCCATTAAAATACCCCTACTAAAATCATTATCGGTCATCATCACATGACATATTATAATGGTTGTTATCTTTTTCTATGTTATTGGGTAAACAAGTTGCATTTGATCGGCATGCATGCTAATGGGGTGTTGCTTTTCTTTTTTCTTTTAAAAATAATAGGTATTGATAATTTCAATATGATCAATAAAAAGTATTATTTAAAAAAATATAATTTTTTTTTAAAAAAATAGATATGTTCATATTTGATTGATGATCTTAACAAATCAATATGAAATATTCTTTTAAAAAGAAGCGGCTTTAGCCAAAGTTAGATAAAAAAAAAAAAAAAAAATTTCTAAGAGATTTCTAGGAACCATTTTCTAATTTGCCAATAAACGAGACCGCAACGTAAAAGATGAATGTGGTGGTAGTTATGTTATGTAGCATAATAATCATAATAGTATTATTTTTAAATCTTCAATAACTATAATTAATGCATTGGCATGACAATTAAAAGGTCGAGTTCATGTACTCTATGAATCGATTAATATAATAAATGATAATAATTTATTTAGGGGCATCCTATTCATAAATTGCCTTCAAACTATGTGTTTTTTTTCATTAGAATAACCATAACAGCTATGAAACATAATATTAAAATGATGCCGGTCATTATAAGTCTTAAATATTTTATCAAACAATGATTTATTATGATGTTAAAATAATTAATAGCAGTTCTATGTCTCCATTACTATGATTTTTTTTTGGGTATGCATTACCTAGTTTATAGATAAGAAGGTTTACGCACACCTGGATTGTAAACTAGCCAAGCTTGACTAAGCACAGACTAGGTTTAGCTTCAAATTAATTTTGAATATGAAATTTAACATCAAACTCTGATGGATCAATCCTGACTGAGCCTAACTGCTATTTGAGCAAAACACAATCTTATTTTTTATCAACTTGATAATCAAATAGCCAATATTATTTTATGCTGCCCGTTTTAAGCTTATTTCAGCTAGATTTGTGGCTTGGCTCAAGATTAAATTAAATTTGATTCCAACAATTCAAATAATCTGTTGATTAAAACCTTAAAAATGAATTACATATCCAAAATGTAAGCTATTAGGTGTATTTTAACAATCTATGTATTTGTGTCATTCTTTTGCTTCTGTCTTATTTCAAGCCTGGTCTAGCAGTTAGGTTGGCTTGAAATTTAGATTTCAAGCTTAAAAATTGAGCTCAAGCATGGCCTACTTAGCTTTTGGACCATGCATGATCGAACCATAAGACATATTCAAGCTGCTTAGATCAATTAATTACCTCATGCTTGGTTATATGCATATTCCATTTATTATGTCATGCAATTCTTTATGAAGGGATCTTCTCTAGCAGTTATATTTTTTTGCTTAAGAACTAGAGATTTTGAATATAGATAATTATACCGTAGGTAAGTCTTACTCTCTTTTATCTTTCAATAGAAAAAATGTACTAGTATTTATATTTCTTTGCTTAACAACTAGAGATTTTGAATATAGATAATTATACCATAGGTAAGTCTCACTCTCTTTTATCTTTCAATAGATAAAGCATACTAGCATATATATATATATATATATATATATATTTCTTTCGTTAACAGCTAAAGATTTTGAATATAGATAATTATACTATGGGTAAGTCTCATTCTCTTTTATCTTTCAATGGAAAAAGTATAAGACCTCTTCTTCAATTCATCATTCCATTTTGGAGTCCATCCATATTGATCAATGGGACCTTGACGTAGAGGACATTAGCTTATACAATGACTGTTGTGTGGCACATACAAACAATTTATCAAAGTCTAATTATAAACATCTTATACATTTGGCACTCCATTGGGTCTCAAAATTGTCTTGCAACATCCTTGAATTCAATGCCAAAAATCCATTGGGCTTCATTTCTTGCAGCTTCCATGCAGATCAACTACATTTGTTTCTTTTTTGAATTGTTGCTATACAAGCATAGTTCTACTCCCAAACCATTCTCTCTTAATATGATAAAGCATAATCATCATCTCTCTAAAATGTTGGAAAAGCTGCACAAACACCTTATTTGTGATTCAACAATAAACACCCTAAGGCTCCATATATCTCTGGCTCGAAGGAGTCATGCCATGACATTGCATTTTAAAACGAACAGAACTAAAAGAGTCCTGCAATGATATCGTATTTTAAAACGGATAGAACTGAGGTGCAGTACATTGTGCTCTTTTTTACTTTTTGTTAACCACATCAGCTTCGAAGCTGAAGTCACATGCAATGATAGTGAAAAATTACAAACATCCAATGCATCATACCTAAGATCCATCTTTTTAAAACCAAGTACGATTACAGCCAATCGGCCTTAGCTTGTTTGCATCCATTTAAGAGAGGTTTTAAGATAATAAATTTCCCAAATAGAATAATTAAAAGAATATGGATGATATAATAATGATATAATCTATAACTCTATAAACCAAAATTTTAAATCATTCCGATATTTTCATGCAACAAAATACACCATTGTCCTACTTCATGCTAATTCTTGAAATGAAAGATATTCTAAAACATATCACTTAGAATGCTGGACGATAATTGGACAGTTTCATTTCAACATCTTAGGAAACATAGGTAGAAACTTGAAGTTGGCAGTTTCGTTTCAGCATCTCAAGAAACATAGGTTGAAATTTGAAGTCATATTGTAAATAAATCTAGGAAAAACTAGAAATATGGCATGGACTCAATTTCTGATCATCGCGAAAGGCTAAGAGGAAAAACAACTTAACTGAAAATGAATGCATTGTGAAAGAAGGATGCCCATCTTAGGAATATAAGGCGTAGTTTAAGGAGGGGAAAAGCCATATCTCATTCTTTCAGTAGTCAGGAATAATTTAGAATATTATGCTCATTCCTGTCAATAAAGACGAAATGTGACAGGGGATGGTCACCGAACCGAGTACTCCATGCTATAGCGATGACATACTACTATATAATCAAGTATCATACTGCCAAGGATTAAAAACTCAGACCACCCTGCACATTCTATAATCACAGGTATTCCATGAACAAAGGGATGATAAGATGATGGCTATTGAACCATCAATCCAGCACCTTCAAAGCCGTGAAATTTGTACTCCAACCTGCTATCTGCGCGCGCGCGCAATGATTGATGCTCGAATGTAAAAAGGCATATCCAATGTGGGTCACACAAAATCTCTAGTTTCAAAACCCAGCCACTGATGTCATAGGGAACGCAGGACAGAACAATAATTCATAAGAACATCACTCAGAGAGGAAAATGTTCAGGTTTCCACTGGGTTTGTTCTCAGTTTGTTCTCATAATTTGCAACAATCAACAATTAAGCAGCTTCAACTGGCTCTGATGGAAATGTTCTACCACCTGTAAGGCACACAAAGCTACAATAGAATGGCTTTACAAAAACAGATCAGTGCATCCCTAAGGATCAGTTGATAATGATATATTTTCAAGAACAATATCAAGAGGTTCAGAACATCTCCTGCCTTTCAGAATCTTGGCTTCCAAGTCCAAATGCATGAGAGGATTATGCTGAGTATACAAAAAATCTAGCTTGCAAGAGAAAACTACCATAAACACTGTAGAACCACAGTGGACTCCCAACAATTACATTGCTACCGATTTATTTGAACCAAGGTATACCGAAGCATACCGAATTATACTAGTGTAGAAACAGTGCAGTTTACCATTTTAACACGATATAGAGCAGATACCACCCCAAACCACCATACATAGCTCATAACTATTTCATACCAACTCATACTAACCTCATACCATACCGAACCGCCCTACTTTGCCAAACCGTCCGGTTCTGCTCGATATAGAGCAGTTTATAGATTGGAATCTTTTGATTCACCTAACCGATAAATTGTTGATTCGGTATGGGATAACCAGTACGGTAACGGTTCGGTACAATACAATCCACACCGAATCATACCAATTTAATACTGAAACGGTATCAGTTCTCGATACGACGAATCTTGGTTTGAATTGGATTTCAATTAGACAGCCAAGATGAACACGATTGGGGTGGGGAAAAAACATGTAATTTGTCAAATAAACAACACGTTAAAATGAATATCTAAGAAAACAGTCATATATTACACAGATCTGCACAGAATTGCATAGCTATCATACACCCTGCATTCACTGATTAGAAGATGTACGCTGGTTCTTCAAGAATGAAAGGGGCCACTTTTGCATCAAACTGCTTTCCTTCAGGCTTACGCAACCTAATATTAAAGGAATAGATAATCATCAGAGACAAGGCATTGTTGGCAGAACAAGGTGATGATAAATTTAAATCTACAATTAGAAAAATAATAAATACTGGCTTGCTCATTATACTAGTCCTAGGAGTCTTTTTACATGACATGGATCTGTAGCTTTATGTTTATTTTTTTTTGCTAACACAAGTAATGTGCTTATTTGAGTACCTGCCAGGAACAAATGTGAAAGAGCCCTCAACAGATCCAGGAGCCCCTGGCATGGGTACACAACTTTCGTAGACAAATTCTTCCTTGCCTGGGAGCAGGAGCGGAAACTGCAGCCATAGAGAGTGAAAATGAACAGTAATTGGTTCTTTGATTGTTCTCACAACAAAAACTGAAGGTATGCAATCTTAAAATCTCATCAAATTATGTGCTATGCCATAGAAGACATCTAAAACAAAGCAAATCCTACCTTTCCTATTACAGCTTCACCATGCACCTCAGGTAAACCAGTGCCATTGCAATGGAAAAACCAATGCCTAGAATGGAGCTGGCATGAGGAGAAGTACATGCCATCCAGCACGCATCCCTCAGGAAGGAGAGACATGCGAATTGAATAAGAATAAACATACGTTTCCTTCCCTCTATCAAGGACAGATTCTTCCGGCACAAACACAGCAGAGGCACGCACCTTCAGACATCAGGCAAAAAACAATGTAGTAAAAGATGAAGGTTTGACTGTTTGAGGATTAAGAAGAACACAGTTCCATAAAAAGAGACAACTTAAAATGTAATGGATTAAACAAAATAATAAAGGATTGAGACGTTTCCCATCCAAAGAGAATCTAAATAAAGATAGTTATCAGAGAAGCATTTTTTAACTTCTCCAACTTTTCATGACATAATGTGATCTTAGGTGCAGGTCCATGCTGAGCCAGTGCTAGTGCTAGGCATGTGGTTGGTACTGGGAAACAAGAAAACCACTCTGTGTCACTTTGTGCTGGCCCACATCAAAACTTTCCAGTTCTGCATTGCTCGACAGTACTCTATACTGCACCTAAAAGCCAGTAGCCATCTTTTCTTTTCTTTTCTTTTTCTTTTTTCTGCCACATTTGGATCTAGGAAGCAGGGTTGAGTTAGGAATAACAAAATTACAATGCAGCAAGCGGACAGCCAATGACTTGACAAGCATAAAACTGAAACAGACCTTATGTACATGGATATCGTCTAAGTAAATGCCACTGTAACTAATATATTGCATGCAAATATTTGCTTAAGATATCATACGTAATCAAGGATGCTCTGAGAATATTGCCATAACAGTCAGAAATAGACCAAGATGAAATAATTGAGGTTTTCATACCTTAACTCCATTAGTCACAGCAACAGAGCATAGAGGAGGTAGCTCAGGATATAAGCTGATACTTCGAAATCCGCTTGCTCCACGAATGCGAATCACACCACTATGCAGGCGCCTGGAATGCTCTTCTAACCACAACAATAATGCATCTTGTGGCATACGAGTACTAGCATCAAGCATGGGCTTTATCAATTCTTGAGGTACGCATGGCAACATTTCTCCATCGGTCATCAGATTATTAGTGCCAACATAAAGTTGGCCATCGTCACAATTAAGGAAAAAAAACTTTGCTGAATTGTATGAAGCTGCCACAATAATATATTTGAAGCTGGTTGGAAAACCTAGTCTTCCGGAAAATATTTTAGTATATGCAACAATCTGCTTTAGAGGTAGCAAATGGACGTTCACGTAATGGCCATAATATTCGTAGCCTCCTATAATCCCCAAAGAGGCCAGACGTTTTCTCTCAGATGGATCTTCAGACATTGTCTGCTGACCATCACAAAAACGAAAAAGAACCTTTGTTGGGACAGGTAACTTTACACCTAGTGATTCCTCTGCCCACTTTATTTCAGCTTCAGATGCACCTTTCCTCAATGTATCATTGGCTTCTGGATAATTTACAGCCATCCAACTCTTGATCGAATCCCAACATTGTTTGGCTCTCTTTACTAGAGGCAAGGTGTACCTATCAAATGATAGGAACCAAATCTTATATGCCTCCTGCAAAAAGGGTTTTATGAATATAATTATCAGATATTTGCATATGGTTGGAAGATGAAGAAACTAAGAAAGTTATACGCAGCATTGCAAATGAAATAAAGAAAAGTCAGGCACAAGACATGGCCTTTCTTGCATTCAATGAAACCTGAGTTTGTTTACATTATCTCCTCAGAAGTCCTACTCAAGCCACATGTCCCCAGGGCAAAAAAGATGCCGGCTAAGCATCAAAAGTTCCAAGAATCATAATCAACTCAGTAGCAATCGGATGGGCTGACCTGGTTATGGATGGTTAATGTTATGCCGGTCATTGTTGCCTGCCTTGCATCATGGCAACATGCAGCACGCCTGCATCATTTCTCTAAGATATAAGACATTTGTAACACTCAGGAACCCATCAGTTCTTTCTGATCACTAAGGATATCGCAAAACTCTTCATACATCTTTCACGACCAAAAATGTGTGATTAAAGAGGGGTTCTTTGGAGAGCATCTTTGATTAGGATAAGGATGGCTATAACTTGAGAAAAGTTGAGAAAAGCCAAGCAACTCACATAAATTTCAAAACTTTATTAGGAAATCAAGAAGATTATTGGACTGACTTCCAGCAACTTAAACCGGATCCAATTTTCCTTCTTGTTTCTTATAATTATTTATTCCCCTCCTTTTCCCTCTTACTGCGGTTTTCATTTCCATCTTCTGTCCTTTTAGATTAATCCACAAACAAATCAAAAAAATTGGACTAATCACTGAAAGCACCAACTGGTAATTCTTGCTCTTTGGAATACTTATCTCTTTATGCATCATTCAATTCCAAATAAACAAGTAAATAAAATGAGTTTTCACATTATCTAACATTTTCCCCTTTCTCGTCCTTTGATCCCAATTTCCGAATTCTCTGTCAAACAAAAAAAAAAAAAAAAAAAAAACCCTTTTTTTTTTTCCTTTTCAACCAAATTTTAACTTCAAAAACACAAATTTCTCACGAATAAAAAGAAGGATCCCATCTCTCTTAAATCCACACCCCAAGTCGCTAATTTCCCCTCAAGAAACCCCTCCTACGGATCGTAACAACACGTCCCACGCCGTCCCTTCATCGGCTACTTAAAAAAGAGACATCAGGAGCGATCGACAACGCAATCGAGAATCCTATCGAGGAATCCATCGAAAATAAGATCGCAAAGAAGCGAAGAAGGAGGAGATACCTTGAAGGAAGAGCAAGGGTTGCCGTCGGGGTCGAGGGGGTCATCGAGGCCGAGATCGCGGGCGCAGAAGCGGCGCCAGAGGGCGTCGTCGGAGGCGGCGGCCCTCAGCCTGGTGGAAAGGCCCGCGACGGTGGTGGCGACCACTGCGTCGAGCTTGGAGAGGATCGTCTCCAGGACCAGACCCTCCAGTTCCTCCAGCCCCACCGCCATCGCTCTTCTCCGATCGAGGACCGGGATCGATACCTCCCAATATATCCGGGAAGGGGACGGTACGTGTCGGGTGCTATGGTGGTCTTTTGGTGTTCTATTTAGTGTATCTCATCCAGTCGAATGAAGACAAAGTGATTTTTTTTTTTTTTTTTTTTTTTTTTAATATAAAAAGACGATGGATTCACTTTGCGCTTAACCCCACCGAGACCAAACGCCCATAAGAGGGGAAGGATTGATATCATCCAGAGTAAGCACTTAGGATGGTTGAGTGGGGTCAAAACCTCTATTGATATTTGATAATAACATTGGATTATTTGATTGTGTAATGCATCATCAATTGCATAAGTAAATCATATTTGAGAATGGTGAGATTTTTTAGATAGGGTATGTGATCGACGTTGCAGGGATCAAATGGTCCACCATGCTCTTCCAAGATTGGAACCACCACTGCCAATCAAAGTGATCCATATTCTTTTTAACTGTGTTGAGTTGTAGAATAAATTTTGAAGAGAGAGAGAGATAAGTGGAGAAATATGGTTATCTGGTTAAATGGATGGGTAAGTTTAGGGATTGTTTTGATATGATATTGGTTGGTTGGAGAAATAGATTTGAAGGATAGGTAATTTTTTTATTATATAGATGAAACTGCCCTTCCACAAATTTGGATTAAAAAAAGGGGTTAAGTATGAATATTTGATTGTGGCAATCTCAAGAGCCTTATTGCCATGCCTCACCAAATCTTTTCTACCTCACCCTATAGAAATTTTAGTCGAGTCAAAGAAAATTTTCATTAGATTTTAAAGCTAGAAATGAAAAAAAGATAATTGTTGCATCCCTCCTTCATACCTTGCTTGTACGATAAATTAAGATAGTCTTGTTCCATATATATATATATATATAGTTGAAATTCGCTATATTAGAATGTAGCCAAATTTAAGATTTAATTACTTTTTTTATCCTTAAAACTACATGAATTCTAAAGCTATCCCATTTTTTTTATTTTTTTTTATCTTTAAGATTTATGAACTGTGTAAATTTAAGGATGGAGAAGATGATCAAATCTAAACTTGATTACATTCGAATATAATTAAATTTACCCCTTTTCTCTCTATATGAACATAATACAAATCATTTTTATAATAAAATTAATATTACATACATATAATATTGCAAATAAGCACAACAAAGCAAAATATATATAAGGGTAGGGAAGTCTCTTTCACTTCACCAGGTACTTTATATCTTTTGCCCAGTCGGAAAGAACTCAAACTTGATCCGTCATTTTCTGGTTAAACCATCTCTTCAAGGAGATCAAAGTAGGGGTTAAATTATTTGACGCATTCCTCATTGCATCCATTTTGTCAGAATGATATGGCTTAATGAGGAAGGAACATCAACGAAAGCATTGATGTTAATAAATGGGAGAGTTCGTCATGGTCATTTTGCCTAGCATTATCATAAGGTCATGACTTCTAATATCATTTGTATATACTTGTATATAGATACCATTTGTACATACTTATATATAGATATCATAGAAGGGATTTTAGGATATTTTTCACATGTCAAAATTTCAGGGCCAACGGAATGTTCTTCGAAACATTGGAACTCCATGATGAGATTAGGGACGCCTCGTTGTAGGAAATACAAAATCTTGTGAAAAAAACTCTACATTTCATATATTAGACAACGTGCAGATAAAATATGCCTCTTAGTATAGATGATGCTCCTATCAGTTGCGTTTAATTCGTCATCTAATTGGTTGGTTGGCCCTTTTTTTGATGAAAAAAAAAGATTGATGGTTGGTTATACAATTATGCAACCACAAATAATATTGAAATGTTTTGATACACTACTGCATCAATGAGGTTTATCTCATGCTCTTAGACTAGCCACGGCATGTGAGCAAAATGGCATGATGGATGACTAAACAATGCTTACGCTCAATGATTTATGGCCAAACTACAAAATCACATTTCATAACTTGAATATCAATGAAAGTAAATTAAAAAATTAAAAATCATGAAGCTCAATTTAAAATCAAGATAGAGTTTTAGACAATGAGCATACCATCACTATTAGTTTTACACAATGTATGTCATGTGAGACACCAACTAGGGAACCAAGGCGACACAGGCTGCATGTCGTGCACATCATGCCAAGTGTTGACTGATGGATCATGAGAATACTAACACATGCCATACTTAGCAAAGTTCTTATAGATCAAATACGCTATCATGGCTTTGCACGTGCGAGTGCAATGGTTGTCCATTGGCCATCCAATTCTATTTCAACAAATCCTAGAAAAAGAAAAAAAAAAAAATCATAAAAAGGTTCCATATATGCCCTCTCACAACATACATAGCATAGAAAGTTCTGCCCTCCATCAAAAAAAGTGAAAGTTAATGTGTAGCAAGTGGATTTGAGTTATAACTACATAACACAATATGGAACTAAATTTTGGGCTATATGGAGTGTTCTTATCGCACTATGCCCTCTGATATTATTTATAATGCCCCAAGTTCGCTTGTTGGTCCAATCAACTCCGTTAGCAAATCAAAACTATGTGACTCAAAGATTTGAGTAGAAATTAATTGGTAGTAGGTAAATTTAAGTTATAAGCATATAACACTTTTTTTTTTTTTGCTTCATGTGAGACTAAATTTGGGGTATCATAACTTCATTCTCAAGGTTTAAAGGTTCAACAACAAAGGATTTGTACCATGGTGATGAAAAAGAGTGTTAAAGAGTTTTGAGCGGAAGAAAAATATGTGTGTTTATTTATCCAGTCTCCAAACTCATCTTCGCCCGAAATTCGAATTAAATCTTTCTTTCTTCATTTCTTGAACCCAATCCACCTACGGGTCAAGCCCAACCTTGGTTCTCATTAATAATAACAATTCCAAATTTAACAATTCCAAAGGCCAAATGTCTAGGAGGGCAATGGCCATTGCATTTTTATTTTTATTTTTGATAATTAATTCTTAAAAAGCGATAGAAAAGTTTTATATGTCAAAGCCTTGAAATTCAGAGGACTCCATGATTCTGCTTTGAATTTTCTTCACCACTTTTTCCCCTCTAATTCCGATACTATTCTTTTAAGTTAGCTGATATTAATATTTCAATAACATTATTATTGCATTATAGTGGACCCACGAGATTATTAGATCAATATAATAATTGATTATTTTAATTTAAAGCTATGAGTTTTATAACAAGCGTTATTTTCACTATCGTAGGAAATTTAGGTCAATAACTGAAAAATGAATAGTGTTCAGTTTTTTTTTTTCTTTTCATTATACAGCAATCAATTAAATAACACTTATTATCCTAATACCTATCATTAACATTCACAAGTAAAAGATCTTAATATATGAAATTATCAATTTTAGGATACATTTAGTATGGAGTTAAAGAGAATTACTCCTACAATTTTCATCTCAATTTTCATCTCAAGATGTTTGGTAATGAGGTTAATTTTTTTAAGGTGGATAATCCCTTTCTGCCCCTAAAAAAATTCTTCCCATGCTAAACACCCTTAAAAGATGGTGCAATTTACAAAAGTAAATTTTCACTCCCTTTAATCCATTTCTTATTATTAAACCAAGGGTAGGTTAACAAACAATGTACATTAATAGAGGTTAAAGGCTAAAAAAGATTATTCAAGAATTAAAAAATTTTGAAATATTAAAATTAATAAAATATTAAATAATTTCATAGAAACAACTAAATATAATTAAGAAAAAAACTTTTATCTAGATAGAAATATCAATATATTTATAAAGAAAAAAAAATCAACTCATCAAAAAAAAAAAAAAAAAAAAAAGGTGTTAAAACTCTATATTTCCATCTCCCTTAGTTAACGTTTAAGGCGTTTTGTTTTTAAGATACTAAACTTTTTTTATGCTGTTTTCAAAAACAAAAAAAATTCTTCTAAAACTTATAACAAAAAAAAAATATTATCAAATAATTACAAGAAAGCTAAGATGATATTATAAAAATAATAAAATTTAATTAAAAAATATACAAATAATTCATCATACCTATATTTCGTTCATAAAATTAATATATCACACAACAAAAATTGCTTCAATCTAGCATTGAATTATTTATAGTAGACATATGTTCACCCTTCAAAAAATTTAAAAAAAGATTAAATATAAATCAACATTTTTTGTAAAATGACAAAGATTAACATCTTTAAGATTAAGATACATCTTCCATCCCACAAATCACAATTAACTCCCCTAAAAAATACATCTCTTCTATATACACTGGACAGCCGACGGCTACCGACCACCAAAATAATAATCTTCAGTGTACGTCGTAAAAAAATCACAAACAAACATGCCCAAATTCTACCGTCCGATCCCCGCTTCCTCCGCCGCCTCGTGATTCGTGCCCAACGCACCGCCCCGATTCAACGCCATCATCCCCTCCGCCCAGGCCGCTCTCCCCCGCCGCCGAGCGCGACTGCGGCGGACTCCACGTGGGTGAGGAGGTACTCGTAGATCTTCTTCCTTAACCGCTCGATCGTCTCCGGCGGCACGCCGTCGTCGTCGGCGGCGTCGTCGTCATCGCCTCCCTCCTCCTCCTCGCATCCCTTCCGCCCGACGCCGTCCAGCCAGTCGTTCACCTTCTTGAGCTGCGACAGCATCCCGGCCACCAGATCCCGATCCCACGGCCTGGAGGCCGCCACGTCGGCGTCCAAGAACCGCTCCACGAACCCTAAGAACCACGCCCTCGAGGATTCCCTCAGCGCCCGCGCCAGCTCCGCCCCCTCCTCCAGCCCTTCGCCCCGAGCCCACTCCCGCGGCGGCGCCGGCGCCGGCGCTGCCCCCCGCGGCTTCCGGATCGCCGTCGTACCCGAAGATTTGGACGAGGCCGTCGCCACCGGCGACGAGCGGGGCTTGATCGCGGAGGCGGCGGGTTTCGAGGTGGCGGTGGATCTGGCCGGGGAGTCGAGGACGAGCGCCGCCGCGGGTGGCGGAGCGGCGGCGGAGGGCGGTAGCGAGAGGGATTTGGGGCGGTAGAGGGTGAAGGGGGAGAGGTCGGTGGCGAGAGCGGCGTGGACCCAGGAGGTGGCGAGCTTGCGGGTCTCGGAGGAGACCCGGAGGGCTTCGTCCGGGATCGGATCACTACCCGTGGACTGGTCCGGTGACGTTACCGCGGCAGGGAAGGCTTTCGAGAGGGCGTCGGAGATGAGGCCGGCGCGGGTGAGGGTGGCATAGAGGGCCAGGAACTGCTCCACCGCGGGCTGCGGGTTACTCTCCTCCGCGGAGGAACTTAACTCCGCATACATGCTGGTGAAAAAGTAGTATTTTGTAGAGAAACTCATAAGCAAGTGGATTTTGTATGGTTGAAGGCAAACTAAATCATCCTAATTGTTAGAAATTGTGAATGAATTTTTTGATTAGTTAATTGACTAAAATTATCAGGAATGATGAAATCTTAACAAATTATAAATCACTCCCATTAAATATTGCAAAATATTTACACATAGTTGTGAAAATTCCTGAATTATTGAGCAATTTGCTTAATGTAATGATAAATAAGCATTTGACTTGAAACCTTTAATTACATTAGGAAGTACCAGGCTTTCCACAAAAAAAAAAAAAAAAAAAAAAAAAAAAATCTCATGGAAGGACAGACACAAAGCAGCATTGTGGCCACTTCATGGTTCCCATTCTTAAAAACCACAGCTTCACACGATGTCTATAAAAAAGATTTTATTATTTTAGATTTTATTTCTGCCAATTTATCTGAATCATCCCCAACTTCTTGGTGAATTCTCAGCGAGTTGCCAAATACCAAACTTATCTATGGCTGAGGGGCCCATTTTAACAGGTAGTATTCTGGTCCACTCATTGACTGTAGTTGTTTATTCAAAGTCAATAATTGAGCTCACACATGATTATAAAAGGTTTTATATGAAGTGCCTTTTTTTTTTCTTAAAAAGATGTCAAGAAAACATTGGTTGCCATGTGAGAATGAGAATTAAAATTCAGCTCAAAGCTTATAGAATACTGTGGCCTTAGAAGCATTCCACCTAAACTAAACCCTGCTTTGTTCCATGATACAAGTGGGGACCTAGTTTTAAACTTATTCATGACAAGCAATTTGGTAAGCATAGCCTACCTCTCATGGATTTTATTGAGTCATGGTGTGCTCTTGGTCAAAGTGCTCTATTGATCCATGGCAAGAGGAACCTTCTCTTGATCCATTCATTCCTTCGCAATAGATACAGCGTGGTTGTTGAGAGGATTTCTTCTAGCTGGCATCTACCTAACCATGCTATTTTGAACATGCATTCTGAAATCTTAATATTTTAGTTTGCACTTCTCTTTGATGGATTAGAGACAATGCTGACTTCTAAATATTCTTATACCAGCTTCCAACCTATATTGAGATGTACTAATCTTCAAGTCCTCTGACCCCCCATTTGTCTGTTCTCTCTTCCCTTTCTGATGCTCCTCTAGTGGCTATTAAATTACTGCACCTAGTGCATGTGTCTGTACTTCTTTGGCTCTCAAAATTTTGTTGTGAACAACCACCAACAGTTGAATCACTCCATCACCCACCAACTTGGCAAATGATATCCTTTCATGCCACCCACCTGGTATCCATATCATGAAATTATGTTTTGCAGCCAAATCAATTGCAAATGGAATCCATTATTTGGCAGCACATTTTGTGAACATAAATTTGTAATGACAACCAAACTAGACATATTTTACTACATATCTTTCCAACTCTTTTATGGAATGAGCCTGCTTTCATACAATAAAGCCTCATTTTGAATATTGTACCACCATAAGTTTCCAAGCTGATTAATATATATTCTGTTTCAAATAACCTCAAAAGGCTTCTAGAGGTGCAAGTCTCTGTTGGAAACTCCAAGTCGGGTCCCTTTCCACAACCTATCAATACTTCAATCTTTCCCATTCTCAACTTACTCAGCAATTTCTTCTACTTTACATCTTCCAAATATTTTAAATAGGGACCACCATGTCCTTTAACTACTCTTATACTTTGAAGGATCCACTATGGCTATCAGCAAAGATATGCATCAGAAAACTTGTATGTCACTAGAACCCCTACACTTTGCATTGGTGGATCATATGATTCATGTCAGCATCAGCATTCAATCATTAACTTTAATAGCAAAGCAGCATGGTTTGAAGGTTGCCGATGATTGGACAAAACATAAAGGCATGTAACAGGAGACTCATTAAAGGAGGAGGAGACCCATTTAAGATGGACCATCTCTTTAAGATTCTTTTTTTCAAAAAAAGAAAGGAAAAAAAAAATCTTAAAGAGATGGTCCATCTTAAATGGGTCTCCTCCTCCTTTAATAAGTCTCCTTTACTATAGCAAGGTGCAGTTCTGTCAGAAAAAAAAAATCAAAGATAAGAGTTGGGAACGTAGCAGCTTCCACAAGTAGAGAATAAAGGAAAACATAACAACCAGAACAGCCTGCTACTTTGTTTTTCTGACAGAACTGCACCTTGCTATATTAATTAAGATTTGTACCATAGTTGAAGTTAAAAAATACGGATATTTCTTCTCAGGACAAAAAAAAGATAGTTGTTTGTCAAAACAAATATAAAGTAATGCCATAGTGGAAGAATCATGTGAATTAATTTATAGAAGCAATTATTTATTCTCAAAGAAAATTTATAGAAGCATTTACCTAATGCACCGAATCAAGGTCTCTGCAGAAGAAGCTTCTTGCATGGCCTCAATCGCAGCTTGTTGTGCTGCATCTCTATACTTTAAGACTTCCTAAAACAAAAATTCAATCATTAAACTAAATTAATAAACAAATCAGTAGATTATAAATAATTCAGTCTTGGAGAATCAATAATGCAAAAAGAAGCATTTACAAGTACATAATAAGAGCAAATATAACCCCTAAATAAGATTTTTTTTTTTTTTCTTTTTAATTCAGAAAAGAAGTTGATGTTTGAAAATAAGCAAATACATAGAGTGAGATATTTTCAACCCTTTTGTCATGTAGAGAACATACTTTGATATTGATATGAACCATACCTTTCCAAGTTTTGCTAGAGAAGGTGGAAGAGACGCCCAAGAAACACTACCATCAGTCCATTTTCTGCTACTAGGAAAAGCCTTAACTAGATTGCCAAGGGATATATTATGAGTGGCCTCTGATGCCCTTATCACGGGAGCCCGTTGTCTATTTGATTTATCAGGAATCTCCAAAGTGGCATTCGCATTGCTTTTCCTTGCAGGAGTTTGGACCTTGTTGTCCTCTTTAGGTAACGACTTCTCATTTGTGGTTGGTTTTCCTCGAGGAACCTGGTATTTGCAATATCAGAATACTAAGATCAACTTCTCATAAAGATGGCAGAAACATCTTAAGTTGCCATAAGATAATTATTTCTTTTTATTCTTCTCTTATCAGTGGCGATGAGAGTGAAATTAAACGTAAAACTTAACACAAGAGTAGAAGATGATTTACATAGGTTCATGCAAATTACTGTACCAGATTCCATAACATCATCAAATTTAGAAAACTTCTTAAGCAGTCATTAAACATTACAAGGATTTCCAGCTATGAAGCTATACTATTTGATCAGTGATCAACTATTCATAGATCCTTCTTATTTTAACATTCTGTGACATAAAAAAAGGTGACATTTGTACCTCACTACTTCGTGTGCTGGAAATTGATATAATGGCTGAGAATGAAACACAAATTGAAACAGAAGTTCTTTCTAATTTTCCAAATAACATTAAAATAATGCCCAAATAATAAAAGGTAGATGAATATCCACCAAAACTTCTGCTAAAAAATCAAACTAGAATTTACAAAATCATTTTCAAATCGTGAAGGAAACAATACCAATAATTTGAGCATTGATTTTCAGAAATCACAGCCAATGTCATCACAAAATTTGACTACTGGCAGCCACAGAACTATTGACCAATAATATCAGCATCTTAAAAGATCACTAAAAGACCATGGGAAGCATAGGAAAAGTGCTTTTAAGTTCATCAAAAGCGAAAACATGCATATATAGCTAGCAGCTCAAAATAATAGTCATTTAATTCAAGTTAAGAAAAGAAGAGCCACAACATCAAAAAGAACTCACAGAAGTACTTCGAGCTTCAGGTTTAGTCTCACTCTTTGCTGCCCTTGGATTAGAATTATCCCTCCCTTTTGGCTCCACATTCCCTTCCCAGCTCCTCCTCAAAACCTTAGGCCCTGATTCAACTCCTGGCACCAAATTTCCAATCAAATTTCCAGCAGATGACTTCTTCTTAGCCGTGGTTGCCTTCAAAACAGAAGTTGCCTTCTCCCATAAACCTGCCTTCAGAGTAGTGGGTGTTGGTCTCTCTGGCCCTTTGACTTTTGTCTGCTGTTTAACTCCATTGGAGAACTTCTCAAATGATGAGGGTAATGAATAACAGCTTGTTGGAGATGAAGGGATTGACTTTGAACTCATTGATCTGGATCTCAGACGGATAGCCTCCTTCTTGTCCAATACACTGCTCACTGATTGTTTTGAGAGCGAAGAGATTGACCTATTGAGCAATGCTTTCTTCGTTTCCACCTCATCAACTTTAGTAGATGTTATCGATTTCCCCAATTTGCTCTTCTCCTTTTCTAACGGTGTACTAATATTATCTTTAGAGACATTGGATGCCTGTGGTTTCTCAGTGTTGAGGAATCCCAAGGAACGAGTGGCCACAAGATCTTCAGGGCTGCCAACACATGGGTGGCGTCCAGGGACTGGCTTCACACCCCGCAGAATAGGCACAGGGGAGGCTGCCTCAAGGCGTTCAACATGGATGAATTGGCCCAACTGGATCTTATCACTCAAGATGAGGTCATCTTGCTCATCAGGCAAGGAAACATAGGTTGCATGGGATGAATCAGAGACCTTGAGGTAGAAGCCCTGATTGGGGTAGAGCTCACCACCAGCAAGAGCAGGAACAATGCTAACAACTTGGAGGAGCGACGAACGGTGCTCACCAGTAACTTTGACATCTGTATTCATATGCTGAAGGAGCTTGAGGAGAGCACCAGGGACCAAGACAGCCATTTGGTTAGGTCTTTATACCACAGATTCTCTGTAAACAAGGATCAAAATTATAAAGGAGTTGTTATCTTTTGAAGTTCAATGCATTCGACATAGAAAATTCGAGTTGCAAGATCTGAATAGAATTTTATTGGACTCTGTCTAAAACATTCTTAGATTTCACGTTTGAGAATAACTAAGGTCTAGAAACAATGAAATGCCAACTTTCGTTCATAGGGTGTTGGATTTTTTATTAGAAAAATAGACATTTTCAGAAAAACACCAGTAAGGCATAATAGAAATCAGAACTATTCAATTGAAATCCTGGAACAACATGTAGTCTTCAAGAAGAATAGCAAAATCACCAACAAGTTTACTGTCCAGCATAGAAAATGCTATTAGAAATTTGGTTGAGAAATTTAAGTTTTTGCAATTGAATAGTTGTGAAACCACGAAATAATATCTCAGAATTAATCAAAAGCTTAAAATAAAAACAGTTCCAGTAAAACCCATCTAAGAAACCGAGCAAAAAGAAAATTATGGATCGAAATTTCTAAACAGATACTCCACATGCACCTCAAATACAGAAGAAGAAGAAAGGTAAACTGGCTAATTGGAAAATAACAGACGAAGATGATGTCTTTTAAAAGATCAAAGGTACCATGCCCAAAGGAACCACTGTTCTCCTACAAGCCCATATGGTATTAAGGTCAGAGCTGTTGAACTTTGTGATGACATGGGAACCTTTATTGACTAGAAGAACAAAGTAAAAAAGAAAAGACCTGCAAGCAAATTGAGAGGTAAAAGAATAACACATTGACTTTGAATGGATCAACTACAAAATCAGAAGAAACATAACTCATACCAGAACCCATGTGCAAGTAGATGGATATTTTGATGATAAACAAACAATAATGAATTGGAAACACACAAAATTTCCTAAAACCATAAGCTTTGACTTAGAGGTAGGGGAAAAACTTGAAGTTATTGAATTCCAACAATAATAACCCAAAATTCCTGTCATAAGAACTCCTATAGAAACATTTTATACCCTCACAAACCTGGAAAAGCTGCAACTAATGAGAAAAAACCATGTTTTTTCCAAAGCCCAGATGGAAAAAAAAAAAAAAAAAACTCTCCTTTAAGGGATTTCTCTCCTTCCTCGAGACCCAAAATAGAAAAATCGACTTGCTTTGGATTCCGTGTGCTCCAGAAGCGTAACTAACACATCATGCACCATAACCAAATCGAAAGAAACATTCCAATAGTAAAAAAAATCGTATTTTTCATCCATTCACCGATTTTAAACTAAAAAAATGACTAAAAATCCGGGGGGAAAAAAAAAAAAAAAGAAAAAGGACTGACCTTTGAATATCCAGAGAAAGGAACCTCGCAAGCCGGAGGCCTAAAACTACATAGTCACTACAAATCGAAGCCCATTTCCTGATTTTCTGGAGAAGAATCGGCTCTGATGAGGAGATAAAGATGAGAGTCTGAAAATTCGCAGATTGAAGCAGTGGTATATGACAAAAGTGGAATCTTCGGACGAAATTGGGAACTGCTCTGTTCCCCCGTGGTCAAAGAAGAGCCCTGTAATAAACCACAGGAGAAAGAAAAGAAGAACGGCGCCTCTCTCTCTCTCTCTCTTACCGGAAGTGAAGCTTCGCACGGTATCTTGTGAGGTTCCGAGATTTTTTTGATAATTTTTCTCGCACCGGACTTGAAAAGCCTCCCTCGACGCTTTCTCTCGGCAACAAAAGAAAACCGTCGTGCGTAACGCGTCTCAACGTTGCCATTGAGTCGCAGATGCCACCAAAAAGCTTTTAATGACAGCTATTCCGTGACCACGGGAATAATATTGTGATTTAGATTTTTTTAACACAAAAATTAAAAGCATTATTATAAATAAAAATATAATTTATTCAATAAAATAAATATTTCAATTGATTCAAATTTTTGTTGAAAAAAAATGTTTACACATTTAAATTTTTTTAAAAAACATTGATTTAGTAAAAAAATTAACGAAAATATACTTCCTTATACTTAAACTTTCATTTAAAATTTAATTCTTGTGCTTTTATTTTTTACAATTTAAATATTTATGAATTGATTAAAATTAATAAAATAATTCGCATGATGTATGAATGGAAGTTTTAATGAAAGTTTAGGAATTAAAACTATATTTTAGTCTTAAAAAAATTGGGAAACGTGGTGTTGTTAAGAGGTCGCTGTAGCAGCAAACGACCATAAATTTTATACCACGCTCCAAAACAAGATGTGGTTTATCCTTCATGCGTTTCTTGTATCGTTTCCCATGTTTTTTATTTATTTAAGGCTTTATAGTGGGTGTTATTATTTTTACGAATAATTGGGGGCGAGTGAGAGCACGTGGAGGAGCATGTGATGTCGGTGACCGGCTCTGGGACCCAGCAAGGAGCCGCCTCCTAGCTGGCGCTAGCAGGCAACGCGCCAAGGTCAGACCGGGGTTAATTTCACCCCGCGGTGACGAGATCTAATGAGTCGGGGCCTCGCGCCTTCGGGAGCGGTCGGTTGGTTTAATACACGCAGTACAGACGACGCTTATCTCGCAGCCCCATGCGACCGCAGTCGACAGTGACGGACCGTAGCCGTCAATTGGATGCTTTCCGGAATAGCGGCTGGGGTCCATCCAGGATCAGGTGAGGGCCATGGAATCCATTTCGTACTGTCTAGCGGACATCTCTGACCGTCTATCCCGCCCGGGAGCTGTGATTTAATTTCATTTAAGATTAGATCGGATCGCTGTACTGACCGTCAGTTATTATCGTATCTGAACACTTTCCGAGGTGCATTAAATTAAAAGTGGTCCATCAAATTAGCGGTCGTGATAAAGTACAAGACAAAAAAAATCAAAAATCTAAATCCATTTGCTGTCGCGTCGTTATCAACGATGTCCCATGAGTGTAGCGTATGGATGGTAGTTGGATAGTACTTATTATTATTATTATTATTATTATTATTATTATTATTATTATTATTATTATTATTATTATTATTATTAAAATAGTAGAGATTACAACAAGATCCTTCCTCCCTTTTTTTTTTTTTTTTTTTATATATCGGTTTACTTGTTGATCATAAATCATTTTAAAAAATCTGTAAAATATTCATTTTTCTATGCAAAAACTACACCCAATTATCTTTATTTTAAAGTGTTAGTATAGGGTGAACGTGTACCAAAAAATATTTTTAGAGAAAAATAAAATTATCCTTTAAATTTATCTTTTAAGTCTAAATGAAAATAAAATCATCCTAATTTTATCAAGACAAATTCAATTTTTCATAAAGTAATTTAATGATGTTAGAAAATAGATAGGCAGAATAAATTTTTATATATTCAAATAAAAATTTTTAATTTTTTTAAAAATAATATATTTTTAAGATCGATATTCAAATCAACCAAACTCGAGGAGGCTTACTTTAATTTTTTCCTTCACTACTATAAATAATAATAATCATCTTTTTAGCATCTCAATTTATGAGTGAAGGACTTCATCTCCATGAGATGATTTTAATGATCTATACTCAATCTAACCTGCAAAACTTTTTTAAATGAGGCTAAATTAAATCAAATTAGATTGTATTCTTAAATTTAATCAAATTTCTTCATATAAGAGATGTATTCATCACTATAACTAGATTATATTAAAAGAAAAAGAATCTAATCATAATAAGAAATGGTAGAAAATGTTGATTGCTTTTGGTATTAGTGATTGTTTTAGTTTTTGTCTCTCAAGAGTTAGTGAGAAAAGACTGCCGACAACTTGGCTTGCGACCAGTCACCTAATCGTTTTCTTTACTTGGTCTTGATAGAACAAAAGGTATTATATTAATATCATTTTAGTTTATAAAACATTATGTCTAATTCTTTTTCTTTTGACAGAAGACCTTGATTAACCCACACGTTACCCTATGACCTCAGTTCAACCTCTAAAACTTGTCCCTTAAATAAAAAGCAAACATAAAGAACCAAAAACTTTGGATGGAAATTCTTTCAGATGGAGACACTTCCTTAGAAGCCCTGCTTGCTACATTATATTCGATTATATTTTTTAGCAATGAAATGTTCATCTAACAAGTAATGAGTGGATATTATTAGGATAATTTCCGTATGATGTTTAAGAAGTCTCCCTCTGTACTTCTAAATGAATTGTTCATTATTTGTATTAAAGATTTCAATCATTGTCAACCATCCAAGACATTTAAATGTCAACCATAGAATGCAATTGTCCTAGAAAAATGAATCTTATAGCTTATGTTCTTAAGTTGATTGATGTATCTCTGAATCCATCTCCCTCTTATAAGAAACTAGATTCAAACACATATGATCAGTGAATTAAAGTAGACTATTTCTGTTAGAAGGCTCTAGGCATGGAGATAAATACATTGTAAAGGAGGAGCTAAACATGCATGGAATCTTGCCCTTGAGAATTCTAATTATACTAGTAGATAGATAAAGATACACTTTTACTGAGATGATTTGATATATATATATAAAAAAAAATGCTGTTGGAGGCACAGATTGACTCTTTGTTAAACCAAAATTTTGGATGATTTTGGGAGCCTTTAATAATGCTCATTAAGAAGCAAATCTCCTTACTAGTTTCATGTGAAACTTGCAAACCACTTTAACCTCTAGCAATTCTTTGATCAACTAACATGCAAACCAAACTAACCCCATTAATCAAAACCCAAATCTTTCCCCCCAAGCCTAGTGGACCTTGAACAACTATACTCCTCTCACAACCTAAATCAGATATTACCAAAGTGAAACCAAACTAATCCATATTAAACAAACCTCACCCAATAATTCAAAGCCAATCAGTCTCTTAACCAAACCAAGGAATATTTGTCAGCCCAAACTTAATCAATGAAAATCATTTAGCAGGCCAATTCCAATAGGAATTTATAAAGCTGAACTTACTGAATATGACCTTTAAAGATAGAACTAAGTATCCAAGTCCAAAGAAGAAAGGCTCAGCTTTAACCTGAGTTCAAACTATCCTTGATAACCATGCCCATAAAGCTAAAACCAACCAGCCAAGGCTATGAAGCACAAGTAACCTTGCTACCCACTACATATCAAGCAGTCTGCCATATAACTACCTTGCAACCCACCCTATTGTTCTACACCAAATCATTGTACTATACTCCTAATTTTGCTTCGGTTTGAATAGTTTACTGGAATAGATTTAGTTGCTTCATGGTCTCGATATTTCATCTGTTAGACAATCTAGATATCAAACAGTACAGAATGGCACCATAGCGCAAATCTTTAACCTTTTTTCCTTGCATGCACTAGTTCTTCAATTAATCAACTATGTCTTGAATTCTATATCTCTTATATCTCTCTGAAGAAGCTAATCCCCCACCTTTTCTATTCTATATCCACCCCATTTTTGAGGACTGACTAATTGAAATTGAAATGGATTCTTGCTTTTTATTGTTCTATCGCCTTACAAAGAAACTTCTTTGCTTTTCTTTAAGCTTCATTGGATTCCAGAACCAGACAACACATGATTAAATCATGAAATAATATAAGACACCTGACAGTCAGTAATTCGAAGATTCATGTTGAGGGACTAATCTTTAGAATTCAAATTATAGGCTGCACATAGAAAATATCGTTTCGCATCCCTGTGATTGCCTGTTGATTGATCATACTTACCATGAAGAGGCCATTGCAAGACAACACCATTTATAAGCAAGAGATGTCAAGTGGTATAATGTAAGGGTATGACTCTGCTTATCTGATTCCTTGGCTTGTTGGTTCTGGTGTTGTGGTCTCCTCAATTTCCACCTCTATTGTGGTTTTAGTGGCTGACATGGAAAGCAAGAATCAAGAAGACAGATCTTGGAGTTCTTAATTCATGTGTAGATATCGAGTATAAAGGAAGTAAATTTTGAGAGAATTATTGCTTCTTTTGTATAAGATCTTGCTGCTGCAATGTTAGGGAAGAAAGAGGAAAGCTTTCCTTTACATTCCTATGATAAAACTTTGGGATCAATTGAAACTCCCCCACATGCACTGTTTGGCATCCTATTAGTAAAGGAGCCCAACCGCAAGCACCATGGCTGGCTCATGACTAGCCTTAAAAGGATCCATATTACAATGCTTTCTAGCCGCATCAACTTTAATATCATTTATAATGATCAATAACCTTATTCAAAAAGACTAGTAAAATTTTTTATAACCTTAGATTATGTACCATGGCCTTCCTACTGTAAACTTAATATGAGACTAAATGCATGCTAGCCAACATGGATCCTCTAACAAATGAATTGCTTAGGATGAAACAATATAGTATGAGTATGGTATAAGAATTTTTAAGGAATGCATGTGGAATTTTAGAATAATAAGTAGTAATAAAATAAAATTAATTATTATATCTATTTGCCTTCTGATTTATAAAAGATGATCTAAAAGTACTTACCGTACAAAAGCTTAAAATTTTCTCTTATAGCTCCTCCAAACGGTGTTCTTGATGGAGAAAACTAATCGCAAATCTGAGGAAAGAAGAGGGGATCTATCCCATGTATAACGAAACTCTAATAGGCCTTCTCATTATGAGTTATTATTGAATTTTAAGCCTATATAAACCATCAAGTATATCACCCAATAGAGATACGTTCAAGTCCAAACTATATAGATTACATTTATCGACAGTGAGCCCATCCTGCTTGCATCATTAGACCAAATTTGTTAAGCAAGTTTTATAAATTAAATTACTAACAATTAATGATAGCCCATATATGAAAAATTTTTAATATATGGTCCCCACCAAATCCTTCTATAATGATTTTGGAGTTCATTCTTATTTGCAATATATATTTTTTATCATTTATTAGATTCTTGGATTCTTAACAGCTGGAATTCTACAAAATTTTATTATTCCTCTTTCCCCTTAGCAGTCCCAATATTGGAGTGAATTCTCAAAAACTCTGAATGTATGATCTCTAATCCTAGTGATCAAAGTGATCAAGGAGCAAGAAGAAAAACTGAAGAAACTTGAAAGTGAAAACAGTAAAGTCAGGCAAATATAGTTTCTAGCATGCATTAGATTCTTGGAAACTTTATTCATCTTTTTTCCCCCCTCAATTCCAGCACCAGTCTCTAGCCATTAAGGAGCAAGAAGCAAAGATTAAGAAACTTGAAAGTGAACTCAATAAGGTCAGGCAGAACTCAAAGCAGTTTGTTCTTATTTGCAACATATAGTTTGTAGCATCTGTTAGATTTTTGGATGTTTAATATCCAGAATTCTACTGCTTCACCCATCTATTTTTTTCTTAACTCAATCTCTGGCAATTAAGGAGCAAGAAGCAGAGATGAAGATGAAAGTGAACTTGACAGTGGAAAGAGTCATGTGATGGATGCCTCTTGGCATGAAGAACAGAGTACGGACACATGCTTTTTTCCCTTGCATAACTCCCAAGTGATGAGTTGGTTCTTTGCAATGAAAGAAAATTGTGGTCCTCTCTTTCTGTTCTTTAAAATTAATGGGTCTGTACATCTAGTCAGAATTTTAGAGTTGAATTGAAGCATGACTTGCATCTGAAACATCAAGCTCTCCATTGTCTTTTCCTTGAGGAAAATGTCACTGAACAAGCTAGTTTATTGAACATCATTGGTACGTCAGAAGGCAAATTTCGCAGTGCCTTCGTTGTGTCCTGAAACTAATAAAGTGGGTTAAATGCTGTTCCGTTCTCAGGGATAGCAATTGTACATGCGCGCAAAGACTTTATTATTTGGTTTGTGTAATATTTGACTCCATAATGCTACTGGCGTGTACCTTCTGAACTCTGGCGATGAATGAGATGTTCGCCCGAGTTTTAAATGCCACATTGTGTTGCCATCCGTGGATGATTGCACTTGTTAGATTGGGTGGGAAGTTGGCTCGAGCTACTGGTCCGGCTTTGAACCGGACCACGGTCTAAATTTGATCTAATACAGATTCGATCTAGGCTTAAAATTAAAGTTCAAAAAAATTTTGAGTTGAACTCGGATTGTTACTTGATCCGACCGAACTGAAGTTTAAACCCAAAGAAGACTTGAAGCATTGTTCATTAATGCATTCCAAATTTGACCCAAATCTAATCTCAAAGCCTTGAAACATGGTAGTTTTTTTTAAATTTTATAACATGTTTTCTGTTAACTATATAAAAATAGCTCATTATATCACAGCAATTTTTTTTGAATGATGAGATATAATTATTTTAAATGTTACTTATTTTTGTATAGATACTTAAAAACTAAAAATTATCTAATCGACTTAATTTTAGTTTACATGAGCCAGTCCGATCGGGTTTTAAACCCAATCTAAGTAGAACTTGAGCTTAATTTTTGAAAAAAAGAATTGACCTAAACTTGTAGTCCAAGTTTAAAAAAAAAAATTGAGTTAAGTAAATATAGTCAAATCTATTTCAGATAATTGCAAGTAGCAAAGTCATATTGTAGTAGCCAATATAACCACTTTTTGATCATCAGTGCAAATATATGCATGTCATTGGTTTTTGATAAAAAAAAGTATTATTAAATATGCTAGAAATTCTAATAAATTTTTGTTATAATGTTTTTGACTATATTTAAATAGTACAGTAAATAAAAAAAGTTTAAATGGCTAAGTGTGGCCTTTTTCTTAAAAAAAAAGAAGGAAAAAAAAAAAACAACCTTAGATGAACCATCCTATTTTGTCTAAATCCTCATTCAAAGCTTATATTTAATATGGATTTGTCATGAGGCTGGCAAGCATGATTCATGTTCCATGGTCCTTGCGATGTACTCGTGTGCACACGATCTTCAATTCGTTTGACTAAATAATCATGCATGGAAGAAGCGATCGGTTGAGACAATACGGATAAGTAGGTGTTATGATTGGTCAACGCTTCCGTGATTCCAACATCCCAAGATACAACCTTCAAGTCTTGCAGGCGTGAAATTGACTTTATTGTGATAACATTTACAATGACATGCTAGATTGATTGACTGATTGATTGATTAATTTATTTATTTTTGTTGTTTGTAGCATAGCACTCACTAAGCTTAAAATCAAGAGTATAGGCTGAATTTATCTTAGATTGGGACACGTTTATCATGAAAATATTCTTTATTAAAGGGCCAGAACTTACACGGAGCTTAGAGCTGTTTTTATAAATGAGATAAAAAATTATATTTTTAACAAATTTAGGATGGAAACAAAACTTTTTGCAAGAATGGTGTTAAAGTGAAAAACACCATTTCAAATGACGTTTTTCGAGCAAAAAAGCGGCCAGGTGCTGGATGGCATTCAAAAAACGCCACTCAGAGTGGCATTTTTTAAAACGTCGCGAACAGTGGCGTTGCCACTCAGAGCGACATTTTTTCGAACAGTGGCATTTGAGAAAACGCCACTCAGAGTGACGTTTTTTGAATGGCGTTTGAAAAAATGCCACTCTGAGTGGCGTTTTTTCAAACGCTAGTGCCCCAGACCCCCTCCCGAGCCCCCCCCCTCCCGATCTCCCCCCTCTTCCCTCCCGAGCCCCTCCCGGGCCCCGGTCCCCCGCCCTCCCGATCTCCTCCCCCTCCCTCCCGAGCCCCCCCCCCCCCCGCGAGTCCCCCGATGCGATACCCCCCGTCCCCTCCCACGTGCACCCCCCCGCAGCCCCCCGCCTCCCTCTCTCTCTCGTGCACCCCAGCAACCGGTCCCCCCTCTCTCTCTCTCGCGGCCCATCTATGGCCTGTCTCGCGACCCGCCCCCCTTCCTCTCTCGAGCAAGTGGTCTCTCAAGATAAATTTTTTTTAATTAAATTAAATTATAAAAATTTAAATATGCTTTGTTACTAACAGCTTCACGTTCATCTTTATAATAAAGAAATTGATAAATGAAACAATGATATTTTTAGTTTAATTACATCAATTAATCGCGACAGAAAAACTAAAAAATAAAAAAATTTATATATCGATAGAAATAAGTAAAGGTTAGTTAGCTTCTTATGAAAAAATTACATTGTTTGATGAGTAAAAAAAATTCAATGAGCATGATCTATGTTATCAGTCATGATGAGCAACGTTGACAACTTGATATGCCAATATATTTTATTTTAATAATAATAATTTAAAAAAATAAATGCTTTGGATGTCAAGTCTCTCATATAGTCTCATTTTTACCATACAACAAACACACAGAAAATAAATAGGTTAATATCAAATATTTAACAGGGTACGTATCTATTATTTAAATGTTAAATGCTTATGAAATACGTGCATATTCCATTATTAGTTTGTTTGCGGTTAATCAGTAGAAAATTTATACTTATTTCAGTTTATGCTTGATGGTACAATATTATGTATTGATGCTAGATTTATTTTGAATGTTATTTTTCAGATGAGCACCAATACTGTTCGATTGCTGCTTTATTGTGATGGATCAGTTGAACATGACTTAGATGGAATACAATATAATCAACCTCCTCGTAAAAGTTTTAGATTGAGCATGGGAACCCGTTATGTTGAGTTGATCGAGCGGGTTTATAGTGTGTTTAAAATTCCAGTGCAGCAATATATTTTGAGATTGATGTGGAGATCTCTAACATTGCAACAGAAATATGTGCTTCATCCAATCAAGGAGGATGACGATGTAGAGGAAATGTTGACATTTCCTTCCAAATTTTCAGATTATTGCTATGTTGAATTATATGTTTTCAAAGAAGATGCTCCAGCTCCATATAATGTTGATCATACAGAGGATATTCAGGATAGTTCTCCTATTGCCCAATGACATATCGGAACTCCGATGGATTTCCCCGATGATGGAAGGAGTTATGCCAGTAGTGCAGAGTGTTGATGTGGCAAACAATCAGAGTGTTGATAGTCGGGGACTTGAGTCAGACGACAGTGCAGATGATGACTATTGGTCTGAACATGATGACTCTGAAGAGCAAAATGAGGATGAAGACTCATATGGAGATGATGTAGTTCATGAAACTGGTTGTAGTTCTGTTCCTATATCTACTCATCCAAAAATTGTTCCTAGTTAGGTCTATGAGTATCAAGTCTTTGCACATAGTCAAATACCGGAGTTTTATCATGACTTGAATTTGTAGGATGGTGGTTGTGTTAGCACTCAAAGACAATTACCCTTTAATTCTCAATTTTGGGATTCATCAATGACTGAGTTTGCTATAGGATTATTGTTTACTAGCAAAGATGAACTGAAAAAAGTATGTGAAATTTATTACATCAAGAAGCATCGCACATATAATGTTGTGGAGTCAAAGAAAGCATTCTGGTCTGTGAAATGTGCATCTTCAAGTTCTGCACAGAGTTGTCATTGGAGGTTGCGTGCTACAAAGTTGAAGAAGCATGGATTTTTTGAGATCACAAGGTACGAGGGGCCACACTCTTATTATTCAGTCATGTAACTCGGGATCACAAACACATAAGTTCACGAGTTATCAATCATGCGGTTCGACATATTATGGAGAAAGACCCAAGTGTGAATATTGAAGCCATTATTGAAGCTATGTCAGAACAATTTCATTATACTGTGTCATACTCCAAAGCATGGCGTGGGAAGCAGAAGGCATTGATTGATGTATTTGGTGAATGAGAACCCTCATATGCTAAGTTACCTAAATACATACTTGCACTTCAGAATGTAAACCCTGGAACGGTGGTCTGTTGGGATTTCTACAATTCATGGACATCTAATGTGCGTGTCCTGAATTATGTTTTCTGAGCATTTCATCCATCCATCGAGGGGCTTCGGTATTGTCGCCCAGTCATTTCTATTGATGGAACACATCTTTATGAAAAGTACAAGGGGAAGATGCTCATTGCAACAAGCATTGATGCGAACAACATGATATTTCCACGGCCTACGCAATTGTGGATGAAGAGTGCACTGCTAGCTGAAGTTGGTTTTTGTGGAATCTCAGAAGGCATGTTGTGAAAGACAGAAATGACATTTGTCTTATTTTAAACCGACATCCAGGTATACTAAGTGCCATAGCAGATGACAGTAATGGATGAGCTCCACCTCTAGCTTATCATCGCTACTGCTTGAGACATGTGTGCAGTAATTTCAACTCAAGATTCTCTGATGTTCAATTAAAAAGAGCTGTATGGAAAGCAGGGAGCGAACATCAGCTTCGAAAGTTTAACTTTATCATGGAACGGATCAAGACAATTAATGCAGAGGCTTGGACTTGGCTATCGGAGTTGGAGCCAGAGAAGTGGACATTGGCACATGATGGGAGCTTCCGCTATGGTATTTTAACAATAAATCTCTCAGAAGTTTTTAATAGTGTACTGAAGGGAGCTAGAAATGTGCCGATAACGGCCTGTGCTCAAATGATATTTTACCGTCTTGTTAAGTATTTCAATACGTGATGCGCGGAAGCCATGAGATATGTGCAGGATAATCGAAGTACTTTTTTCACTCCTCATGTGACAATTAAGCTTGTTGAAAGTCAAGCCAAAGCTAATGAGCACAGAGTATTTAGATGCAACATGCAGAGAGCCACTTATGAAGTCGTTACAAGAAGGTCAAGTGAAGCTCTTAGGGGTAGAGGCAACGTTCAGAATGTGTCACTCATTGACAGAAATTGTTCTTGTGGAAAGTGGACAATTTATAAGTATTCATGTTCACATGTCTTAGCCGTGTGCCACGAAATTGCCATGGATACAACCCCTCTTGTTGATGAAGTATACACAATTGGCTCTTATATAAATGCATGGGGAGGTGAGTTTAATCCGTTACCCCACGAAGACTACTGGATGGATACATTTACATGCATTCCTGATCACAACCATCTCAGACCGAAGAAAAAAGGTAAGCCTAAGTCATCACGCATTCATAATGAAATGGATGAGGTGCAGCCAAGAAATAAAAGTCGTTGTAGTATTTGTAAGCAAACGGGTCATTCTTGATGCCGTTGCCCTAATATAAATGTTGGACCTTCAGGATCTTAAATTGTACTATCTATGAATTAATGTATATTTTATGTATGAAACAACTGCATGTAAAATTATGGATCACTAGTATTTTTACGTTTCTTATGCTTATACTCTTGTTCATGTATGTGCTTTTTATTCAGTTTGAAACTCATCTGATACTCTTTTGATGCACTTCTTAAACTTTTATGAAACTTTTCTAAAATACTTTTAAAAATATTTAGAAGTGTATCAAAAAAGTTTTAGAAGAGTTTCAAATGTGTTTTAGAAGAGTTTCATAAGAGTTTCAAAGAGTTCCAAATTTGTTAGCTATTTTTAACTATTTTGAATGTTTTATGAAAGTTATACTTACATTTAGCAGAATTTTTTGGAAATACGCATATTGTACTGACCAATTCCACTTAAAGTGGTCAGCTCCTTTAAGTTTCACTAGGAAAACAAACTTTCCTTGCCTTGCCAATAGGTACCAAGAGATGTGGTTGCATATGGTCACCCAATCAAGAAACATCTCGGTTCAGCTCATCATGAAGATGAGCATTTTCAGTGCCTTGTGCTTTTATACTATAGGCACAAGTTAAAATGTTAAAGACTTTGAATGAAATGATATTTCATGATATATAAATTGTTCTAAGTTAGAAGGATGCATAATTCTAATATTTATCCTGAGGAGGCCATTGAGAGTGCTATTTATCATATAGTGGATCATTTCAACCTTTTTTGTCACTTAAAAAAAAAAAAAACTTTTAGCAAGATATTTTTGCTAGAAATTGTATTGATAGACCTTTTTTGTGTTCCCAGTTATCATTATATTCTCAACCCTGCCCATAGGCCCACCTAGAGTTATCCTAGATTATTTTTTACTTTCAATATAATTCTGTAGCTTTTCAAATAAATGCCAAAGTATATACAGTGCAATTTTAACAGATATAGAGAGATGAATGTGATGCTCCAACCAAAATTTCTGGCCTGGAGATACCACACAACTTCAGTGGAAGTAGTTTCATCTTACCACATTTGTGATTTTTTTTGGAAAATTGTTGCTCATGCAAATAACACTAAAGTAGTTGGTAAAGAGTGTTGGAAGACAATTTTAAGTATGGGATGGAGCTGAGCACAGAGTTAAGATGGGTAAAAATTTTCCAGATATTGAGCTTGACCTTTTGCAAATGAAGTTTCCTGATTGGCTTTATTCGGTTTAGTTCAGTCGAGAGAATTTGCAAGTTCCCGAAGTCTAGTACTAATACAGGCATTTTGTTTGTTAGCTTCCTGAAATACTAAGGTTTGCAGCCTCATGAAGAGTCTTTTGAAGAACACAGCATTTTCATAACAACGACAGCCGTTTATATAAAGGACACAATTTTGCTTGCCAATACTATTCATAACCCCATCAACACCATCACCATCAATGATCACCACTGCCTGAAGAGCTTTGCTGTTACATTGCCCATCAGGATGAACATATGATCACCAACCTTCTTCATCTTGGAATCTATATAGCCCTGCCAACTCTTACAAAATCTCCTGTAATGTCAACAATGTGACAGCATTTCCCGCTCATTTACAACCATCATCCGCCAGCACCACACACAAGAAACCAATTATACCAAGCATCACATAATAAGAATGAAAACATAACCCAAATTACAAGGGGCCCTATAATTCATTTATCAGGCTCTTAAAAGACAGGTATCAAGCAGATGACGCTATAAAGGCCATCTTATTTAACAAGGTGCTCAGAGCATACGGACTGGCGGCAATTGGGCTGCACACAAAATTTTGGCAGACATGAGCTATAGGTAACTTGTCCGCTGGGCTATTCGTTGCCATTTGAAATATGTTTTGGTTACGACTTTCCCAGAATTCCATCTCTTCTCTATTGCCAGGGTCTATTTGGATCACCTATAATTATGCACCAGAAACACCATATAGCCTATGAGAATGCATAAGAGAGAGATTGTTCATGAACTTAGCCTTGCAGTATGCTACTGGATAGTATCTTATACCAATGAGCATAATAAAATGTACTTCAAAATACAACCTCCTTCAATCAAAAAATAATGGAGGAAAGAAAGTAGTAGGATAAAACGACGACACTAATAGTTCTATTAGGATCGTATGATGCAAAAACAGCGCTGAGCATGTCATTGAATTCTGCTGATGTTTTATCTCCAACCAACACCACTTGATTCCTGGATGGGACAGAGAGCATGTCTGCTGCACTGTACATCAGTGGAACAGCCATGCTTTGATCTTTCAATTTTGACTCAAATATTGCCTGGAGAGGGATTGTACAGAGAAACCATAAGTAACTACTGATTAGAAACTACCTGAAATTTGGTCTTCTCAAAACTCTATCGAAATTGATTCATAATAAATCACCAAATTAAATTTTCCCCTAAATCACTTTTGAGACTCAGCCTTCTTGTTGGAAGATTAGGCAATACCTGAGAAACTTGACCCATTTTTGTAGCACACCTCTTTGAATGGACATGCAACTACTCAATCGCATGCATGAATAGAGATAGAGAATTATAAATATGTACATAGTTTTGATTATGTTCAAATTTCTTGATCCTAAGGCCATGTAGTAGTTGCTAGTTCTTTCAATCACTACCTTACCAGGTTGATAAAGATATCTTCAGACTTGTGAACTATCGCAACCATCAATACTTGTCAAAATCCACTGTTACCCAATATGGACTCAACTTTATCAGAACAAACTCTAGGTGCGATAATAGTAAACGACTTAAAACCTCGCTCTCCCCTCTTTTTCTTGCTAAATACAGAACAATGGCCAGTGTTCAAAAACTCAACTTTAAAGAGAATTCCAATGAAAGGCATGCATTTTTCTCTCTTTTAGCAACAACTATAGTGGAAATTTTACGTGGATAAAAAGAATCTGAAGAAAGATAAGATTATGATGAAAGAACAACAAATAATTTTTATAGTTCAGAAGTTTCTTTTGTGCATCGAAGATAAACACATTCATTATTTGAAGCATTATACTTGTTGCATGCATTATGCCAAATATTGGATTTTTTATGGGAATGAAATGAAGAATATTTCTTATACCATTATGATGAAAGACAGGACCTGGCATACCCTTACTGTCATAATCTGGCAAATGTGTCAGAGTCCTTCCATGCGAGATCTCAGCCATCACAACAGCCTTGTTACCTAAGACGCATATACAAGAGAACATTTAGAATATCACTCAATTAGCATGAAGCCAAAACTCTTGCTTTAAATATTCCAAGCGGTTCCTACTTGCTACTTTCAAATTAAGTCATTTAGTTACCATATAACTAAACTATTCAAGGCAACAATTTAATAACGCTTTAATAAGTCAGAAACCATCATAATATCTGAGTAATACAAGAAACAACTCAATGGATGAAACATATTTAATACATTAAATAAAAAAGTCTTTACAACAATTAGTTTATTTACATAGCTTAAGTACCATAGCCTCGTCTAGGAGGTCGTCGAACTCGTCTAGAGCGTTGCACATATGTCGCGATCGGTCGAGGGTCCTCGTCAACCACATGGGAGATCCCTTCCTACGCGGGGATCGTATCTGTCATATCAATGTCGCTCAAATAGTGGAAGACATCCTCGCCGACCTCGATGATTTCCGTATCAGCAATGTCAGCAATCAGCAATGCCATTTGATCATGACTACAAGACGTACCCTCATCTGCATGCCCCATGTGTGAAAAATCGTATACATATGGCGACGGCATGTAAGAAGGCGATGGTGTATAATGAAATCTACTCGCCCCAGGATCCTCATATGCGTGTGCCATCGCCGGTTCCTCATGAACTCATACCGCGGCAGGTGTACTCCTCACATGCTGATGGCCAATTATAGAAAAAGTGTTGTCTAAAATCGCCCTCATGTCCTTATGAATCCTTTGCCGCTCGGCCTCCGATGTCGAAGACATAACTCGATCCAAGTTCAAGGACAACTCTTGAAACCTTTCATGCTGCATGTTTATGACAATATAATATCATAAACAAAAGATAATAACTCTAAAATAAATGATATTAAATAATTATTTTATAATAATACCATGAATTCCAATGAAGCTCCTTCTCCTTCGTAGCCCGCAGTAGGATACTCGAAACGGCTAACGCATATACGTGTTATACTCCTAAACCATTCCATGTACTCAGGAGTAAATGGGACTCTCTCAGCAATAGGCTCCCCAATAATGATGTTTCACGCCGCTCATTTCATGTAGCAATATGTGTGGCGTGTATGACATCCCACGTGGCATGTATGACATCCCATGTGGCATGTACCCTCCCTCGTCGATCTATCTGATGAAACTGAAGTGACGTATCGCATGGTGATGGGATCGACTGGCGGCAACCAAATTGCCAAAGCACTCTGTCCGGGAAATGCCACTCCACTAAATCAAAACAAATAAGTGGGGTCCATGCCATCCAAATATCCGAACCGAATAAGCAGCTTGGAGGCAAAATAGAAAAAATCTCGGGCGTATACGGACACCATATGAACTGCATGTAAAAAAACCATCAATCCACAACCTACCTACATAAAATAAAAATAATATTGGAAATAGATTTGAAATTTAATAATGTCATACTCGTTGAGAACTATCATCCAATACGTCGAACTGGTCTCTATAGGCATGTAGTGTATGAGTTGGGACATTCTTTTGGTTCAATCTCACATTCCATCTATGCCCCCACGGTGCACCTAAGTGCCAAGCATCATCTGCATCAGCAGGTCTAGCCTCCGAAGTCTCCAGTCTGATGGGACGAAAAATAGGTAATCGTTCCTATGCCCATATCTGAATGTTCGAATAATGCTCAATATTCGTAAACAATACAAAAGAAAAAAATCCAAACTCATTCGATATAATCAACTATTTACCTGTAGCAAGGGCAAGTATCCTCCTATCTCTGTCTGAGTAGGACTCGTTCCGCGACAGAGTGCCCGATACAAACTGGCAAGTGTAGCAGAACCCCAGCTATATGCAGCAAATGCTCTCAGGTCTTCTAAAAGAGGCACATACATCAACTTCACTAAATATCCGGATGTATATGGAAGGATGACTCCACCTATAATTCGGAGAAGTTTTCCCCTCACAAACTGTTGGACAACCTCATCATCTGCATCATCATCCAAGTGGAAGTCTCGGTAGAACTGATCGAAGAATGATAAGCGGAAACGGCCTTTAGAAAATGCCTCGGCAGGGGGTTCAACCCCAAACAACCTCACAAATATATCCTGCCACTGCTCTAATATATAACGCGGATCAAGCCCAGTAACCGCTAACCCATCAATCCGTAGACCACTCAGAATACCGACATCCTGTAGTGTGACTGTCGCCTCGCCAAATAGAAGATGAAATGTGTGGGTCTCTTGCCGCCACCTCTCAACAAGTGCAGAAATAAGGCCGACATCGAGTCGATTCTGGCCTATCCGATATATGCCATACATGCCAACCTGCTCCAAATAATATTGCACTCGTGGGTGTGCCATGCTTGGTGTCTCCTTCCATATCTGCGTGTCATATCGACGGCATCTAAACACCGGTAATTCCTGCAACAAATTCATTACAATAATATATATAAATAACATAAACGCATGCTAACTAATTAAGAATCATCGATCAATAATGCATACCTCGCCCTTAAATATTTTGGTTGATCTATGCGAGACTTGTAGAGTGAGAACACTAGAATCGCGAGGCCTTGGATGTAAAACATTATGAGCCATCTCGTACTACTCTGTCAAAACAAGTAAAAACATCATATAAGAAATTTTTTTTTTTTCACTGATAATAACAAGTAAAAACAAGTTTGATTTATTTGAACAAAAAAGCATAACTACAATGATAATAAGATAGAAACCATGATGATGTACAATGAAATTTTTAATAAAATAATTTTTATTAGAATAATTTTCAATAGAATTATTCCAATAAATGTTAATCCAACAGCAGTAAACAACTAAGGCAATAGCTCAAATATGGTTTAATTTTAAAATAAATTATATTTGCCTGAAACTGAGAATGTATTTACATAAGTAATTTATGATTCAAGTAATTTTGCGAAAATGCCATGCATTTTAAAAGAACGGTGTCGTGGTCTAGAAAATCTAAGATTTTTTTAAACCTGATGTTACAAGAGAGGCTATTTAGTTGATATGTATGCTAAATGTGGCAGTGTTGATGAAGCTTGTTATGTTGTTGTTCTTAAGGAAGGATGTCTCTATGACTGGCCTTATTTTTCTCTTGCATTATACGAGCAACATATCCAAAGCATTCATTTTTTTTTAATTATTATTATTAAAACAAGACATATTGGCATGTCAAGTGTGTCAATGTTGCTCATCATGACTGATAACATAGATCATGCTCATTTAATTTTTTCATGCTCATTGAATTTTTTTAACTCATCAAACAATGTAATTTTTCCACAAAAAGCTAACTAACCTTTATTTATTTTTGCCGATACATAAATTTACTGATTTTTAAATTTTTCTATCGCGATTAACTGATGTACTTGAACTAAAAATATCACTGTTTCAATTATCAATTTCTTTATCATAAAGATGAATGTGAAGCAACTAGCAACAAAGCATATTTAAATTTTTATAATTTAATTGAATTAAAAAAAATTACCTTGGGGAACCACCGGCTCGAGAGAGGAAGGGGGACGGGCCGCGAGACGGGCCTCAGATGGGCCTCGAGAGAGAGGGAGCAGGGGGACTGCTCGGGTGCGGGAGAGAGGGAGAGGGGGGATCGGGTGGTTTCGCACAAGAAAGAGGGAGCAAGGGGGACCGGGTGCTTGGGTGCGCGCAAGAGAGAGGGAGCATGGGGTCTCGGGTGTGCACGAGAGAGAGGAAGCTGAGGGGGACGGTGGGCTCGGGTGCGGACCAGGTGGGCACGAGTGTGGGGGCTTCGCTCGAGGGGGAGGGGGGCGGGGTGCGGCTCGGGGGGTGGGGGGGGTGGGCGTGTGGTGTGGGGTCCCGAGGGGGCTCGGGGGGGGGGGGCGTGTGGAGCGGGGTCCCGGGGGCGAGTGTGGGGGCTTCGCTCGGTGGGGGCGGCTCGGGGGGTAGGTGCGGTGTGGGGTCCCCGGGGGGCTCGGGGAGGGGGTGGTGTGGGGTCGGGGAACCGCGGAGGGGGTGGTTGGTGTGGGCTCGGGGGGACCGGGGGTTCTCGGGGGAGGGATGGTGTGGGGTCTCGAGGGGAGCGGGAGGGGGAGGTGCGGGGGGGCAGGGGGGGGGAGGGCGAAGCGGGGGGCTCGTTAGAAACGCACATGGAGTGGCGTTTCTTCTGAAAACGCCACACGTGTGGCGTTTTCAGAAATGCCACTCCCTGTGGCGTTTATAGGCTCCAAAATTGCCATCCCTTGTGGCGTTTTTAGAAACGCTTTTCAAAAAATGCCACTCTAAGTGGCGTTTTAAAAAACACCACTCTGAGTGGCGCCTTTTGAACGCCACCCGACACGTTGGCACTAGGAGGGGGGGGTGGAGCCGCTTTTTTGCTCGAAAAACGTCATTTGAAATGGCGTTTTTCACTTTAACATCATTCTTGCAAAAAGTTTCATTCCCATCCTGAATTTGTTAAAAAAATATTTTTTTACCCCATTTATAAAAACAGCTCCTGAGCCTAACCTTTTTTTGTTAAATAGGTAAAACTTATATAACTCAAAATAAAGAGGTAAAACCAGTTTAAATGGAGAATATAACCGTAGCTGTGCTTTAAGCTTTGGGAGTGATAATGAAAAAAAATAGTTTCATATTACATTAAAAAAAAAGTATTATATACTTATAACTTAAATCCATTTGCTATCCATTAATTTTTACTATAATTTTTGAAACACGTAATTTCGATCAAATAATAGAATTAATTGAACCAACAGATGGGCTTAGAGCGTTACAAATAATATCAGAGCCGATCCGAATGTGTGAAAGTTGATGGACATAGAAAAGAACTACTCATGGAATGGTGGTAAAGTTTCGTCATGCGCGAAGACATCTTTGTAGCATCAATGTCCCAGTTCTAAGATAGATTTAGGTTAGCTTATGACGTGCAATAAGGATATCGCATTATAAGAAAAAAAGATTATAATATTTAAAAAATAATATTATATACTTATAACTCAAGTTCATATAGGTTTATCTTGCTAACGAAGCTAGTTAAATTAGCAGATAGACTTGAGGTGTTATATTTTTTTAGCCTTTGCTTCAACCCTTTCTTCCTAGTAAATCTTGTTATGGTTTTAGGATGAACGGTTCATATCATTATTCTGATTATAGCTTTTCTTCTTCCTAGGAACTTTTGAGCTAATTTATTTAACAATTTTTTATTTTAAAAATATAAAAAATCACATCATAAAAGACCTTTTGAGCTTTTCTTCTTTGAATCCGTGCCGTAACAGAGAACGGCACAAAGCTCCCATCTCACCATCTAACTTCCAATACCTTAATATCTAGCTCGAAAAAGAGACGCCATATAGGCCCCACTGCATTAAACGACAGGGAGAAGGATGATGGTGCTCCACAGCGTACCGATAGCCGTTAGAAGACGACCTTCCAATGTTTTACCAAATGAAATAGAAGATTTATCTGCTGAGGTTGGGGAAGGCAAGCAGGCTGTTCCACAGGGACATGAAGAAGATGATGAATTCAATATGACTGCTTATAGAAGGAGATTTAGTAAGACATAGAAGAGCTTCTGATTATAATACAAATTTTATCATTATCAATTCAACAAGCATATTGGAAGCACTTGATGAAGGCTTACAAGTTGAATAGGCATGTTATATTTTATTTATTATAACTTTAAAATTTTAAATTTAGTAATATAAAATTAAAAAAAAAGTTATATTTTTTATCACATGTTTATAAAATTATATTATTAAAGAATTATCAGCATCATATAATAAATAAATGATTTATATGTCCCACAAACTTGAGTCTGATTAAAACTTGATGTTGTAAATAAATAAATAAATAAATAAATATATATATATAATTATTTTAGAATTTAAATTTAATAATAGAAAATTAATATATATATTTTTTTGTATTCATGTTTTAAAGAAAATCTAAGTTACATGAGGGAAATAAATTTTTTGAAAATTTATTTTGATATTTTTCACTTAAAAACGGACGCTTGGGAATGAACCTGCCGGCATTCAGCAATTAGTGGAAAAACAGCGAGCGTATTCAATAATTGATGAGTCCATAAATAAACCAGCAATGATTGGCAGAAAGACGTCTACTAATGAATCAATAAGCATCCAGAAATTCATGGAAAAAAAAAAAAAATAGTGAATACAATGAGGAAAAGAGTAGACCAACAAGAAATGGTATTCAGAAATTAATGTCATAGATATTATAATGCTCATTATTTTTTCTACCCGTTGCCGTAAGAGGTAGGCGAACCGTCACCAGTCTTGTAACGGGCGAGGATTCCTCACACCTTATCATACGGTTATTATATATATATATATATTCGAATCCATGGTGATCCACGCCGCCGCCAAGTCTCCTCGATATTTCATCGCAATCTATTGGAAACCCTTCTCCTCCTCAACCCCCGACCAAAGTCTTGAGCCGGGAAAGCAGAAGAAGATGTTGGCCGTGGTCCTGGGCGCCCTCTTCTTCGCCGTGACCGCAGCTCTCCTCTTTAAATTCGCCACCGCCGATGGTGAGTGTAGAACTCCCCAAGCCCTAAGCCCATTCTTCCACTCCTGCCTTCTTTCTATCATTCTACTTTTCAAGAATAGGAATCAATCCGGTTTCGGTGAAAAAAAATTGAATCTTTGGATGTTGTTTCGGCGCTGTAGGCGATTTCACTCTCATATCAAGAGGGCCGGCGAAACGAGAAGAGGTGGAGGGCAAGGTAATTATGTTCTGCGCGCTTGGTTTTCTCGGTTGCTAGTTTGGTCCTCAATTTTCCACTGGATTGAGAATATTTCATTTGGGTTTCTGATTAGTAATAGAACTATGGCTGATGGTGTTTAGGTTGTTTGGATTACGGGTGCAAGCCGTGGAATTGGTGAGCAGCCTATCTCCTTTTAATTTGTTTCGTTATAAATTAAACCATTATTTTTCTATTTGAAATTTTATTGAAGTCTATGCTTTGCTTTGGTTCTCTTCGTAGGTTCAGAATAAGCTAAAATGACCATAATATCAAATTGTTGGTGTTGTATTAATTTTATTTGATTCTCTGTCATGAGTTTTATTTTAATGTATGTGTCTTTTAAGAATGTTGTCCCTCCTGTCTGTGATTGCAACTGAAATTGTTTCAGATAGCTACATAATGTATATATTTAGGTTCATTTATATTCTATACTTGTATACTTATCATAATTGCATTTTTTAATTATTTTTGATATTCCAGTTTTATGACTGTTAATGATAAAAGTACATGTAGATTTAATAATTGGAAATGCAGTGGTCTCTTTGTGATGCAGTTACAGAATTTATTTGATTTTTGCAAATTGAAATCCACATTCTCTTCTGCTGATGTAACATGCGCATTACAGTCTATTATCCTTGAAGTTGTTGACAATGAATCATTCTCAAACATTGTGCAATGATTTGTTTCTTCAGAACACCATGCCATAATTCATTTTAAATAGATGTTATTTTCAGATGGTGCACTCTTTGATCTTTCATTTCTATGTCATTTTGGTATGATACCATACTGATGGGGCAAATTTAAATACATCCATTTATGATATTGGCAATGGTTTATAGAAACATAATTTCATTTTCAATAAAGAGCCAAGCATTTTGAAGTTTAAACACCTGAAGACCGTGACCAGATCACTGTTTTTTGCTAGATAAACCGTGAGAATCATTTGTCTTTGTTTATAGCTCTTCAATGTCACTTTCTGTTTTATAATTACTTTCATTCTATAAGATACAAACTCTACAGATTTGGAGGCCCATGTTAAATTTGATTAAAAGCTGCAGGAAAAATGACTTGCTTCAAATGGAAAAGGCCATCTAAAATGGGTGCAGCCCTCTAGAAGTTTTGGATCTTCTTCCTGCCCTCTTCCAGCTTTATTTCATTTCAAGAAGGAGTGAGTTGCATGCAACATCTTTGCAGAATAAAAGTACATAGGCAGATAGTGGGGATCGGTATATAATTGTATAAAACCAAATTGTAATTAAAATTTATAAAGTATTACATTTTGGGGGTTGAGGTACCACAGGTTCCCTGATAATTCATTCTAACCACCTGAATATAGGGGTAAAATAATCATTAGGCTGCTTGTTGTTGCCTCCTTTTGTTTTGTATAATGTATGGAATGACAACCAAAATATCTCAAGGGGCGATTTGTTGTATAAGTTTGGGTTCAGCAGTGTTTTTGGTGGAATAATAGTGGGTGTTTGTAAAATTCTAAGTTACAATGCTTGGAGGCATCATTAACAGCAGCATATGTAAAAAATTTAGGGACTATCCATATATAAGCTTATAAAATCATGGGTCTATGTTCTTGTAACATTTCAGGCCCATCTGTTGGTCCAATTAACTTCATTAACAGATCGAAACCACGTGGCCCAAAAACTTAAGTGGACGTTAATGGGTAGCAAGTGGACTTGAGTTATAAGCACATCATACATCTCTTTCCCATTCAATGTAGGACTAAACTTTTGGGGTATCACAATCTCCCCACCTTATAATGCGACATCCTCGTCGCACGCTACAAGCTAGTCAGAATCTACCCCGAGTTGGATTATTGATGCTGCAAGGGTGGCTCTACGCAATGACGGAACTCCATCACTGTCTCATGGGTAGCCCTTTCCTTATGTCCACCAACTTTCACACACTCGGGTTGGCTCTGATACCATTTGTAACGCCCCAAGCCCACCTGTTGGCCCAATTAACTTCGTTAACGGATCAAAATCACGTGGTCCAAAAATGGAAGTTAATAGGTAGCAAATGAACTTGAGTTATAAGTATATCACACATTTCTTTCCCATCCAATGTGGGACTAAACTTTTAGGATATCACAGTTCTATACTTACACTAGTGGGATTTAAGTGTTCTGATCTAATATTTGAACTATGAAATAACATGTTTTGGTGCCGGTTCAATAAATGAGTTGTGTGTCTTGCATTTCAGGAGAGATTCTTGCAAGTCAATTTGCCAGTTTAGGAGCAAAGGTCATAATTTCTGCTCGCAATACCGTGGAACTTGAGAGGGTCAAAAATGAACTTATCAGTAAGTACCTTTGAACAGAAACCAAAGGTTCTTACCTTGCTATTCTAATTTGAAGGATGAATGGTATCTCCATGATCAGGTCTCAAATTTGTTCTTGTTCTTCTCCTTTTTGCTTGTTTGGAAAAGGTAAATATTCACCCAGTAGAGTTGAAGTTTTGCCTTTGGATTTGGCATCTGGTGAAGAGTCTCTCAAAGAAGCAGTACAGAAGGCAGAATCCTTATTTTCTGGTGTTGGTGTAGATTATATGGTCCACAATGCAGCCTTCGAACGTCCTGTAAGTATGGGTGACTTTATCTTTCTATTATTTATTTTTATTTTTTTAATAATTTTTTCTTGGTCAAGCACATAATGATTTATAGAAGATTTAATCTGTCAATCTTTAGTACATGTTGTCCACTTCCAGTAATTCCATAAGATGCACATTAAACAGTTGAAGAGAATTATCACATTCTAATTCCCTTTAGCTGGTTTACTTATCTGGTTGCAGAAGAGAAAAGCTTTGGAAGAAACTGAGGAAGGTCTTAAGGTATATCAGTACTGCTTTGTATTGTTATGTTTTCTGGGCTTTCTGTGGAATGTAATATTTTTGGATTTATGTCTCTTTAGGCCACTTTTAATGTAAATGTCTTGGGAACAATATCTCTTACTCGCCTTCTTGCACCATCTATGTTGAAAAGAGGGAGAGGCCATTTTGTTGTGGTATGTTGAAAAATGAATCTCATAATTGGCTTTTAATATTAATCAGTTCCTTCTGGTTGCTAATTACATTTTGTTGCAGATGAGCAGTGCAGCTGGAAAGTGTCCTGCACCAGGTCAGGCCATCTACTCTGCTTCTAAGCATGCTCTGAATGGATATTTTCATACTCTGCGTTCTGAGGTATTATTCCTATGGATTAATTGTTTGGCTAGATCCGAACATGTGACCGTACTTTTTCTTTCGTTTCTGTCTCTCTCTGCCAGATAATATCCTTACATTGTGTTATAGAAAGTAAAGTTGTGCATATTTTTATTTCCTCTTGGATGCATGCCTTTTGTTCCAGTCTGCTGTTTCCTTCTAATATCTGAGCACTTGTAATTCTAAATTGATCTACAACACTATTTATGTTACTGTAACATCTGGATTTATATTTAACTATATCTCACTTAAGTTCTTCCCCCCTCAAGTTGTTTGAATTTCATTTATGCCATGTTTACTTTATGGATTTTTTGTTGGCAGTTTTCTTACAAGCTTACTTATCTGCACCTTTTATAACTTTTCTTGATTATAGCTATGTCAGAAAGGCATTAAGGTCACTGTTGTCTGTCCTGGACCCATAGAAACATCAAAAGTTTCTGGAGCAAACTCATCAGGCCAAACTGGTTCTTCTGAGGTTAGTTCCTAAGTCCTGGTTTTCCTATTTTAATTTTATTGAAGAGTGTCAGGAGTGTGTCTAAACTAGAGCTAAGTCTCATTTTTCATTTTTTCTGTATCAGAGGAACAACATGCTTGCTTTTATTTGTGCTATGATTGTTACCAGCAAGGTTTTAAATCTTGTAGGTATTCTGATTTTTCTATGGATCGAGATTCCCCGTGTCCTATCTGGCCTTGTTCCCCAACTTAGTCAGGTGTTCCGGTAGTTGTTTGGGATGCTCTTTTCTTAAATATATATATATATATATATATACACATGTGTTTGTGTGTGTGTGTGTATGTATATATATATATTTATAAAGCTTTAGTATTTTAGTTGATTTTTAAACATATTTAAACTTCACAAGTTATATCTTTATGATAAATTAGATTTATTTAAAATTGATATTATAATGTATTATGGCTGAGATAAGATGGGACAAGATGGTCAAGATTAGTCTCGAAATTTCTCTGAGATGAGATGTCTCGGCTCCTGTCCTGCCAAGATTTGAATCACTAGTTACCAGTATTTTAAAGCTGCTTCCATATGCCAACTAGAAGCCATAAAGAATGCAATAGCTTTTGAAGTGAGATAAATCTTGTTGCAGTCTAGACCAATCAGTTATTCTTAGTGATTGAGAAAGTGGCCGTTCTAGTAAACCAATGTGAAAATCATAGAGTGCAATAATCTAAGCGGGTAGGTACCTTAAATCTTGCTAGGACCAATAAACAAGTAATACAATAGAGAAAAAGGCCACTCTGCAATTGTCACTTACATTGCAAAAGTTTCTCCTCACCTCTAACAACCTCAATATACTTGCTGCTCTGAACTGTTTGCATTTCATAATAATTAAATCGATAATTCTCTCTGTTCATGCATATCGCTAAAGAAATTTTCATTATTTTCTTTTGTGTTGTCAAAAAACTAGGAAGGTTGAGATTTTATTTTTGATTGTGATTTCATTATTTCACCTTATTCTAATTACAAACTTTTCCCTTAGCAAAAAAAAAATGAAGCTTAAATTTTCAATTTGGCCAAACCTTCTTTGAACATAAACTCTAACCTTCTTGCACTCTATACTCATACACTTAGGATAAAGGCTAACCAAGACGGTATTATTTGGGCTCCTTGATCCTATATAAGCATTCAAGATCTATTCATTATATAACTAATATGGGAATAAACACATACTAGCATGGGTTCTCACATGCTCCCCTTGTTTTAAGCCTTGGCATTCTCGCTCGGCTAAAAGTCCAAATCCAATCTAATATAATTCACAAGCATCACAAGCCTATCTGCAATGTCCTCTAGTCTACAAGTGCCATGGTTTACGTTTGTTCTAATATCATTTGCAGCAACTTAAAGTTTCACTCAAAAAGGAGCCAAGAAGGTATTATTTGGGATTCTTGATCCTATATAAGAACTCAAGATCTATCGAGTGCATAGTTGAATTGGGACTAAACATATGTCAATACAAAACCCATGACAGCTCATACCACTCCATGCATTCCTTCAAAACATCCATCATAAGCTGAAAGATTAATTGTCTCATTACGCTTCTATTGTCCCTTAGCTGATAATTTAGCATAATTAAGTACCAATGAGGCAAATATTCTCCATGGAAGACTGATATCAGAATGTTGGCAGGCCCAACCCTCTTCATGCCCTATCATGTTCTCCATGAAGATTGACTGTGAAGGGTGGAAACTCCTGGAACTTATCATTCCATTTGGGGTATCTCCTGGGATCTTGATCAAGGCCAGTGGATTCCTTGCTGTGGGAGTTTTGATTGGATGGCCATGAATGTGTTTTTAACTGCTCCTAGGTTGAGATGATGGTGATCTTGAAGAGGTGAGAGGGATGGGTAGGCTCAACTCAATATGGCTAGAAAAGGGCCCCCTAGGGTCACTTCTCATCTCTATCTCTTTCCATGTTGAGGGGAGGGAGAGAAGACAGGAGGTGAAGGGATTTCCTCGGCAACACATGGTTTTTATCTGTTAGAGATATGGCTGTTAGAATATTGTCTTTCCTTATTTGAATTTTGAAGTCCTAAATTGAGATATATCTGAAACATAATTGCACAACTTTACCAATTCTCTACTCTTTTGAAATCTGCATCCCGTTAGTTTGTCAAGTTCTGATCCTTTCACATTGTATTCATCCCTTTAGGTTAAATAGCCTGCATCCATTCAAGAGGGTCCCATATTATGTTCAATCACTTTACTTTGATTGAGTAAAAACTCATATACTTAGTAGGATTTTTTTATTTTTTTTTAATGTTGCGTGGGTGTTGGGGGGGGCGCAGGGTGGAGGGGAGGGGGTGCTAGCATTCAAATCTGATGGTTGAGGATTAGGGGTGCAAGTGGTTTCATCACTAAAGTTTTCTATCCTATCTTATGGTAATTGTGGAGGGATATTAATTACTTTACTAACTAGCCCATTCATTTGGCTTAGTCCAGTCCAATATGGGTCTCATACTCCAGCAATCCTATAAAATCACTTAAAAACTGGATATAACTTGATTTAGAGATAAAAATCTTGAGGAACAAAAAGGAATATCTGTAAATATACACATCATGTTCTAGGGCTTTTAAATCTTCTCTGCACTTGACTTGATTATGTTCTTTGGTTCTCTTTCTCTTAGTGATTGATGAAGGCTTGGGTTCATTCTCTTTCAAAGGTTTCTTCTTTCGCCTCTTCTCCTATGTTCTTTTATTCTTCCCTTTTGGACTAGCCATGGCTTCCTTTGTTAGTGGCTAAAAGAAGATGGTGATGGGAAAGAGCTTTATTGTAGATAAATTCAAGGTGAAGGTGGTGGTTAGGTTGTCGAATGAGTGAGCCATTCATGAACAACTAGTGTTTAGCTCAGGATTTGTGGGCTTGCTTGATTAGTAAATGAGTGAGCTAAAACTGGGCCTTGCTTGCACAATCTCATGCTCAGTTAAGCTGAAAATGTAAATAATTCAATCATGAATATATTGCATACAGATTTAGTAATTACTTATCGATAAAAATCTTTGTTTGTTTTATTTTTTTATAGACTAACATAATTTACATAAAAAAAGGAGTATAATATTATGAGTGAGATATGAGCATCGAAATTCACTCAAAGTTGAAGGACTCATGGCTCCAAATCTTAAAAAAGCTGTTCATAAGCAGCTGGAGTTTGGCTTGTAATTAAATAAGCTGGCTTGAGATCATTTCAATTAGAAAACAAGTTTAGGCCAAGTTATGGCTAGACCTCCCTCATTTGAGCTTTGATTGTTTTTACATGCCTGGCTATGGTGACATGGCCTTGGACCATCAAGAATGCAATTGTGGATGTGTATGAGGGTGACCTTTGCTCATAGTTGGTTAGGGTGATATGGCCCTAGATCATCAAGAATGCAATTTAGGATGAGTATGAGGGTGACCTTTCCTCATGCTTGGTTAGGGTGATATGGCCTTGGACCATCAAGAATGTAATTGAGGATGTGTATGAGGGTGACCTATCCTCAATGTCATTTGCTGATCCTTGCCAAAGTTTGGTTCCTTTGGGAGAACAACAAGTCTATGACCTTAGGTGATGTTTGGTTTGTGGTAATATAATATTTAAAGAAATTTTACATTTCTGATAATCTTGCATTTGATAATCAAATTACGAGACATGCAAGATTACTATGTTTGGTTTGCCTTAGTAACGTTAGCTCATATTGCCTGAATATAAGATTTTATATAACCATATTCTTAAATTCTATTTGTATTTTGTTATAAATCTTTTTTGTCTTTTAAGTGGCTATCTTTTTTTGGCTCAAACAAAATGTTCTAGTAAAAAGTAAGGATTCTTTGTAAAATTATTTTAAAAATATTATATATTTAAATATTATAAATATTTAATATATATTATATATAAATATGTAACAATATATTATATATTATGTGTTTAATAATATATTATATTATTTGGTAATACATATTTAATAATTTTTAAATAATATAAATTATTTAAAATATAATATATTGTATATTATATTATTCAAATATTAAACAATATTTATAATATAAATAATATAATAAATATATATTATAAATTATTTAAATACAATAATTTAATATGCAAGAGGTCAAAAATATTAATAATTTTAAATTTAATATTTATATATTATTATGTAAATATATAATATTATTTAAAATATTAAATATTATGTTAATATTAAATTTAATGTTAATATACAATTTTATTTTATATATTTAATATTAAATATTTAAATATTTTTAAGTACATATTAAACATATAATCAAATTAACTATTATTAAATATTTACATAAAAGTTAAGAATGTAATTTAAGATTACCAGACTTTGATAATCTCATATACCCATATTTTAAAAGGGAATCAGATTACCTTGATTTGTGGTAATCTTAGATTATTGGGAATCAAATATTATCATTCAGATTATCATATCTAATTGCCAAATATATTAATTTGCATGGTAATTTCAGATTATCAAGGTGGATTACTACCAAGCAAACAGCCTCTTTGGGTAATGGAGGACCTTTTCCTGAACAAGGGGTTCAAGTCATGGGATGCTGAGCTTGTGATGGTGGACCAAAATACCCTCTTTTGATCTCATCATGGTGGTGAACTATCATGACACAAAAGTTTTGCTAGATCTTGCATCGACATACATGGAGGACATGATGAGAGGGAAGAATATTGAGGACTCTTGAAAGATTTTGACACTGGTAATGACTACATGCTGGAAGAGGAAGAAATGCAGAGGGAGAACTTGTGTCCCATTGATGAATGAAGCAAGAAATCCATCAGTCCTCCATAGGATTTAGATAACTTGGCTTTCATTTGTTACAATTGGTTTAACAAAGAAAAACCAAACATCTCATTGTTATGCTTTTGATGGATGCAAACTTGACATCAACTGAAATTTCTATATCTAACAATAGTATGGTGGGAAGGAGTAAAAATCAGTGTATGATAAGTTTTCTTTTTGCATTCTATGTTTTGGTCAAATGTCTTGTATGAAGGTGTTGCTGTTTGGTTATTTTGTATACTGACCTGGATTATCCTGGAACAAAGGCTTGACAAATTGCGCTGTCAAGTAATCAATGGGATGGAATGTTTGGCTATTTTTGTACATATCATGTTATTAAGATTGGTTAATTTTTTTGAAATGATCAGTATTCATAGTTTGTCCTGCATTATTTCTATGATTTTCTTCCATTTCCATCTTGTAAGTACTTTGTGTTTGCAGAAGCGTGTGTCATCAGAAAGATGTGCTGAGCTAACAATTGTTGCAGCAACTCATGGGCTAAAAGAGGCCTGGATATCATATCAGGTTATTTTCTTGCAGAAGTGTTTGCTTGCAATTTTGTGAACTAGGATCTTTTTTGTGCTTGTGCTAGGTTTGTCTATTGAACTTCCATTAAAACTGTAGAAGTAGCAGTCGCGACACTTTTATGTTTAAAAAATATTTAAGTAAAGAAAACAAAGAGCTAGTCTAATCACATGTTTCAGTTTTCTCTTTCTTTTCTTTTCTTTCTTTTTTTTGAACTGGAGGAGTTCCATTGCTTTTCCATAATGTCACAAAATTCTGACAAATTGTGGTGCTCTTCCTTGCAGCCTGTACTTCTAGCTATGTACTTGGTACAGTACATGCCAACAATTGGTTACTGGTTCATGGATAAGGTATCTGTCATACTTATCAAAGTTTTACATGATTTCTGCCAACGCACAGTAACTATTGCAATAGTCTTTAGGTTCTTAATCTCGCCAACTGTTTTTGAACATATATTAATTATTTGCTTCTTCCTAAAATATCAATTCGTTATGTTTGATGTGTGACCTTTTTTTTTTTTTGTAGCTCACAAATAGTTTGATTCCAGAATTTTCTAAACCCTAGCAAACACTATGATTTGATTATTTGCTCACTTTGAAAAGCCAATTTAAACCCTTGAACCTGAAGCCATAGGTTAAGATAGACGTTCATCACCAATGTTCTTTACAAATTTGATGCTACTAGTTCACTTTTACCAGAAAGTTGGTTCTGAATCTGAAATTCCAACAAACCATTAGATGTGTTGTGAACCTTTTACAATCCCATCAGCCCTTACAGATCCATTTCCTTGGGCTATACTATATTAGCTCATGTATAATTTGCATGCTTAATGAAACATATTGTTAGGGACTACAGTTTAGTGTAATGGTAAAAGGCTTGGGCCGACAAATAATGGTGTGGGTTCGAGTTCTGAGGCAGCCACTTTCTGCCAGAAAAAAGGAGCCAAATGTTAGATCTGGTCCCCGTATTCAACTCTCTCAGGTCCCCGGATAGCTGGGATCATTACTGGGTAATGGCTTTTTTTGTTAAGTATGTTGTTATGGCAATAACCACCATGGCCTGCCTCAAATGGTTATGGCACATTGTGATATTAAAAGACATCAGAAACAAAATAACATCCAACTGTGTTAGTGTGAAATAACAGTTACAACCATTATATGACCTCGTTATAAAAGTTGCTAGACACAGACAATGGCTGTTTATATATTTTATTATGGAAGCATCCTTAGACTGTTATTAGAGCTGTTATCTAAACCTTGATTGAATTACATGCTAAATATTATTCATAGGACCACCAGACCACCAAGACCTCTCCCCTGCGCAAAGAGTTGTTCGGCTAATCTTCTGCAGATTAGAATTATAGATCCAATTCAGCCATCAAGCTTTTAGACAACCTTATCACAATTTTTTTAGTTAATTATTTTGAACCCATCTGACTCTTTCATAGCTTTCTCTGAAAAACATTTCTTGAGCTTGCCAGATTGTCAGATGTATGTTGTTAACCTTTTTCCTTCTGAAGGCATGGTTTCAGTGCCCTCTTTCTTTCACTTTACTTCTATTTTATATTACATAAAGAAAATCATATGATCTAAAATAACGTGCACGCTTGTTTTCATTCCATCTAAATGTCTAATTAATGAATCTCCTTTGACCATATAATTGCCAGCATATAAATTCGTGATAATAACTAATAGATTAGACAATGAATTTAATTGCTGCAATTCACTAATTAGTTGACAGAGTTGATTCCTTTCTTTCCTAGTTTGTTAGACAACAAAGTAAAAGATATCGGGATTTCTCTCAGTGCTTTTGTTGATATAGAGTATGCTAAAATAGTCTCAGTAACTCAATCTCCTCTAAGATAGTAATTTAGATGAATATTCTACACAAAAACTGCATTGCACATTATGTGGTTTTAGCTCTCCTGTGATAATGATCATGATAATTGATAATGAGTAGCATTTACTTTGTATTGATTAAAGCTCAGCTTTTAGAGTAGAAGAGGGAGGCCAAGAAAAAAACTGGTCTTGTTGCTAAGCTTTGGGTTCCCCACATAAAATTCATTTTCTTCTCCAAGAGGCTGCTATAACTTATATTTTTCTTTCTTTATTTTTAAAATTGTGTTTCTGCATGTGCATGTGATGTAAATTTTTCTTTTATTCCACCTCATTCCGTAGAACATCTTATTCCTTGCTGTTCTCTTGATCTTGTAGATTGGTGCGAACCGGCTAGATGCTGCCGAAAGGAAGGGCAACGCTTACAGTTGGAAGTTGTTTTTTGGTCAAAAGAAGAAATCAGCATGATTGTCTGTCGCATTTGTCAAGTAACGTGAAGCAAAGTCCACTGAATGGTCTGCGTCTGATCATCTTTACTTCTGGGCTTTCTTCTTGCTTCTGTTCTTAAGCTAAACAATCTATCTCCATGTAATCTGATCATGAATTTTATAAGGGTCTGAATCATGGATTCTGTACTACACACTGATCATTCAGAAATCTATGAACCATGTATTAGACCACGTTGTGTAATTATACCAAAACTTTTGGAAGTCTCAGCCTCAAAGTTCATTCGTTTAAGTTTGCTGTGGACCTCTGACGTCCTCATGTCTGCATTGGTTGTGATATGTGACCAGAACTAGAGATAGGTGAAAGAAATTATAAGTGCCAAGCTGATTAGAGGTTTCAGATTACCTGCATTGTGGCTGGTTATTTGAATCTATTACCACCATTCAAGTGGCTTAAGTGGTTTTGACATGGTCTGTGGAAAGATAAAATTGACAGGAGGCATCCTGAATTTCCAACCTCTTTTCTTCACATTCTGGTTTTTACTGCTGTTTTCCCTTGCCAATGTTGTTAGTTGACTGTAATATTCTCATGTATGTATTTGGCTGCATACGTTTGCATGTGCTGGCATCAATTTATAAAAAATTATACTTGCTAGAGATGGAAAGTTGGCTGCATACGTTTGCATGTGCTGGCATCAATTTATAAAAAATTATACTTGCTAGAGAGAGAGCTCAGCTTTGCTATTTGGATTTCTTCCACACGACTACCCTGAGCATTGGTAAAAAATTATACTTGCTAGAGAGAGAGCTCAGCTTTGCTATTTGGATTTCTTCCACACGAGTACCCTGAGCATTGGCTCAGTAATACGCACTCAAGTGAGAGATCTGGAGTTAAAAGTCTCTGTAATACACAAAAATCAATTTACTCGCCTGTAGTTTAAATTGTAGTGTGACCATAGCATCCTCGTTGTATTAAAAAAAGAATAAAAATCATATATTGTCCAATGATAGTCATCAACAAAAAAAAAAAAACCCTCCACCACAAGTTCTCAGGAAAACGAATTAGTGGGAAGCGATACGTGATGAACCTCTGCTGCTCACCTCTGCTGCTCTCCCAACGTGGAGAGTATTTGATTGGGAATTTCAAATTAAGTTTGAGAAAAGTTGATCAACTATTAAACAATTCACATCTGTTTAAACAAGCCATATCCAATAACTTGAACTTGCATCCTAAATATAGTGATGACATCAATCTCATGATGATATTTGCCTGATAAGCTACAGGATCAGCTTCATATTCAGATATCATGGACACTCAAACCTGCCAAAACAAAACAAAATCCTGTTAACAACCTTCAATAACCATGCAGCCCAAATGACAAAACATCTAATTGTCTCTAGAGCAACTCAACAATAATCATATGCTGATAAGCCAACAAAATAAGCTACATAGATGTCTAGACTTCGAAAGTGCATTCTAACAATATCTACCATCTTGAAGATTCTGAAAGAAATCAATTTGCTGCCAGTTATTTCAAAGCACACAACACCGATGGATATACACAACTTGTGTAACTACCTCAAAAACGTCAGGTTCTGGATAAGATGATGAACAAAGGATGAAACATGCAGAAGTTTTTTACGATGAGGCACCTTACAGAGTAAGATTTTTGGCTAGGTTAAACAAACCGTTTGAGTCAACTCTCTCTGAACCTTGATTAACTTTCAATTGCTAAGCAAAAGCACCATTACAATAGTTTCCTTTTTCTTTTCCCCAAGTGCAATATTTTCTTCTTCATTTCTATTTTTTCTGCAACATGGAGGCTGAGCCTAAATAAATTATATTCCAGAAAAAAGCACAGCCAAAAATTGTTTGCATTTACAAGATTGGAGAGCTGTGAAAATAGAGTATTTTCACTGGAAAGAGTATTAACCCCAGCAGCTCCATGGAGTATTAACCCCAGCAGCTCCATGGCCAGCCAACCAGCAGCCAATCAGACTGCTGGTTGGCCTTCTGAGTATATGATAGGCATGAAAGCTGTGGAGGCCCAAATATCCTTCAGTAGAGGGTGTACAACATGAGTGTCTATTCTAATTCCAGTTATCCAAGAGGTAGCTGTTATGGAGTTTACTTAGCTAACCACTTGGTTTGGGGTTAAGTACAAAGTAGTGGTCGATCCCTCCCATATTGTTCTTCACTGCCTGAGAAAACTTGTTAAATGAAAATGAAAATTGCATGGGTGCTTCAAGGTTTAAGCTGCATTGGTTTGTGACATTCTCCTCTAGGCTTTTCTTTGGAAATGCAAGTAGCTTTATAAAATGGGTCCACATGTCCAAATAGGTGGCAACCAAAGATAAGAAAAAATTTCATACAAAAATTGGAGGAATACTCAATCGTCCAATTGTTAATGGAAGTTTCCAAAGGACACGAAGCTATCAGTGCAAGGAAAAACAATGCATAACAGTGCCTAAATGTGGGCGACCTTCATAAAGTTGGGGTGGCTACTTGCTACCTTTATCTAATGAACTAGGCTTTTGAATTTGGTCTTTGATGTCGTAAATAAAACAAAACCAATTAAGAAATTATCAAATTATGTGCCTGAAACCCATGTGGTTCATTGCACAAAATGTCAACAAAGAAAGCATGAGGATTAGGCCCTGCACATGTATACCCCTCCATGTATTTAGGCACCTGTATTGCCACTATTAGTAAACAATTGTCCTATGATGATGCCATTATTTCAACACAACAACATGGAAAAGAAAGAGTGTCATTGCCACTAGTCATCCAACTGACCAAAAATGGTGGGAATAGCGGCAATCCAGATATCTGAAGTCATTCTTGGTGCCATGAACCTAACCTCCCATCAAAATGATGCTTGCATTATGCATGCAAATATTAACTTAACATTACAACCTTGGATTTCTACATGATATGTTGATAACATAACAAATTTCTCATATTTCCTTGGAGGCAGGCATGCACCAAGCAATGTAACACATGCATGATGATGGACATTCACACAGATATATTGTGCAGAATTCATGCTCGTGGATGTCACATATAAAAAATAAATTAGGGCTGAAAATGGTCAGATTTTATCTGGCCACATCTTATTTTTGTATCCAATTCGGATAGGATCCAGATTAATGTTTTGTTATCAGTGTATCCTATCAGATCTGGATCCAAATCTAGATACCTATTTATAAATTTTGCCAGATCCAAATTCAGATTTTTAAGTTTTTTGGATTCAGATCCAGATATTCAAAAAAAAAAATCTCTAAAATAAACTATTAAACTCAAGAGTCAAACCAGTCACCTAAAGCTCAACCACCAAGCTACAACATGCATACTTATTCTATATAGGTAGTTTATGTCACTTATATGTTGTCAGGTCATTAAATAATCATTTAATACATATTGTAATAATCTATATTTTAATCATTATTTTTTTATAAAAATAAATCTTTGTCTCTTTGATTAAAATACTTTATTGATAAAAATACTTAAAAATATTAATAACTTCTATGTGTTCCTACACACACATGCACACACACACATATTCTTCACAAGCTCTCTAAAATAGATAATCATGATTATCTTTATCTAGGCTGTAATTAAAGAGTAATGATGGTATTTAATGCAAAAAAATTATATTTTTGTATTATATTTTATTTTAAACATTTTTTATTTTTAATTTTTTTAAACCCAAATCTGATCGGATCGGTGACATAGACCCTTGAGCAAATCAATCTCTGACTATGCCTTAAATCTTTAGTTACCTATGCGTCGCTTGCAATCTCCATAATGAAATATGTTTTCATCCATTATGATTATATAATTAATATTAATTTTCATCATTGAATTCTGTCAAAAATCTTGTTTATATCCGAATAATATCCGACTTATATCCATATTTGGATAGAAAAAATATGGATATAACCAATATTCAACTTGTATATGTATCCATTTAGGACAACTATAGATATGCTTAATATCTAATTTGTGTCCATATCCATGAACTTTAGCATTCATTTAATATACATATCCATATACATATTTGTTGAAAATATATGGATACAAATAATGGAATAACTAGTATCTGATCCATTTTCAGCCCTAAAATAAATGGATCCCTTTTCAATAAACAACTTTAAAAAGAATATATCTAGAATAGTGCTTAAACATATTTAACCAGGGTGGTTATTAATAAAGTTATTAAAATCAACAATCAAATGAAAGAGTTGTGCAAGTTAGTATGTAGAGCATTATAGGCTACAAAGAATAATACGTAAACCTTTTGCATCCGATTTTGGTGCTTTCGTCACATCCAAATCTAACCAAAATATCAATAGATTAGTTACTTTTAAACTGTTGAAAGAGTTTGGTTTTTAAGATGTTAAAAGAGTGAGTTCTTTGGCCGGTGTAGCAAATGACTTGGAACCGAATCGCTCCACCAAGATTTGAGGGCTAGCGTGTTATTGGGGGGAGGTTACCACTTGTTGTAAGCTTATCGCTGTCAAAGGGAAAAAAAACAGAGATATGGATCTTTGTCTCTTTTACTATGTGGCAACTCACCATTGGGTTGGGTTAGAACAGACATAAATCAAGTTGGTTGGTTTTGGGACCAAACACAGACAAGAGACACTCAGATTAGGTTGAGTCATGGGAGTCAAACCTTGGATTTCTATGGTCGAAAATTTTAAAACTGATGTGAAGTTAAGCTTTAGTCATGGTTGCACATATCATTATCCTAATTTGATCTAGCTTAAATCTAACTTGACTCAACCTTTTGTCACCCCTGGATATGGTAGTCTTCTATTGGGTTGCCTAATATAAACCATCAATTATTACCAAGTATTTCTGAATATGTGAAATAGATTGAAAGGGTTGGAATTGATTTATGTACCATATAACAAGAGAAATCATGTAAGCCTTGAACTGTACTCCACTAGTGCGATCAACACAGGAAAGGCCTCTATACAGCAATGATGCTTGCATATCCTCAACCTTTATAAGAAGATTTTTTATATAATTACATAAATTGGCTTTATTAGGAGTTGGAGATTGAAAGTGCATCCCTTGCTAAAATTGTAAAGGCACACACATTTATTATTGTTGATAAAATTTCTTAATCCTAATTTTTATGGAGACTACCATTTCATTCATCTGTACAATTTTACAAAAGACTCTTAGAGGTAAATCTAAGTGGTCTTCCTATAATTGAGATACCACAAGTGCAAGCATATGTTACAAAACTTGATTAGCATATTTCCATTATCATCCATCAAGTAAAAGCAATCCTTCTATTATATATGATGAATAATGGCAAAGATAATTTGTGACGATAGTTGTTTTTATTAGTCAAATAATGTCTTTGTGGTAACACGTGTTCAGTTTAGTTGGGTACATGAAATGTATTGAAAATCATATCTTTTTATAATTTTTAAATTCCACCCACCACATTGTGGGGTATTTTCTTGTCATAGTCTCTACTTTAGAAATCCTTTTAAATGCTGTTCACATATCAATGCAGGAATTCAAATGCTGTTGTTAAAATAACAAGGAAATCAAAGAATTGCACATAGCAATATGTAGAGCATTATATGCTATACAGACCTAATTCAGAAATCTTTTTAAATGCTGCTCACATGTTACCCAAAAAAATCCCCACTTCAATTACAAATTTAGGTATGACCGTGCAATGTGATGCATGAAACCTATGCACTTGAATGGATAAGCATGCACGGATTGGAAAACCCAAAGGATTTCAGAAGAACCTAACAAAAGGAATGCAAGAATCAAAATATGCGACCACTAACCAGGGGGAAGAGATTGCTTCAGCTTATCAGCCTTCTCAGCGTCGAATACACAAAGTGTGTAGAGGTACTTGGAGCAACGAACTTTGAACTTAACAACATCTTTGCTCCTCTTGATCTTCACTGAGCGTGCATCCTTCCTTCTAGCTGTAAGAAGGAAATCCTTGATCTCATGAATCTGTTTCGGCTGTAAACAACAAAATTTAAAAACAGGTACTATAAGCATTAGCAAAGTCATAATAATATGCAAGAAGTTAAAAGGCTACGCCTTACAACAGTCTACGCAACAAAAACTATGCATGCAGTGGCGTGAGGCAGAACTAAAAGAAAAAGGTTCGCTAGCAAGCTTATCCCATATCATGATCTTATTTCAAAGCTATTGAAGATCATCTTCAGCACCTCATACAACTAAAAACTTCAAATAGAGATTCATATTTGTGCAACATTATATATTTTACTTTCAATACCATTTAATTCTTCAGGTTACATTTCTTATAAATTTTATATTCGCATGCCTCTTCAGAGGAAATGCAGCAGATCTAAACTAATCACTTCCAATGGTTTTACTAATGCAGCTTCATCGCCGTGACGCTTCAGCATGTCCCGATCTAGTTGCTAAAGAATTATTCTAAGGAACTAAAAGTTACAAATTTCATAAGTTCTCCAAGAAATCAAGTAATCTCCGAGAAGATCCATTTAAGAAACTACAAAACCCTAAAGGGACAAATTTCAGGCTTGATTTCTAAAACATCAGACAAATCCAGGACTAAGATTTAAAGACTACCAAACGTATACGAGCTTAAAAATCGATCCAAATTTAGCATCTAAATCCACTATAAGATTCCGATAGCAGCTCAAATCATCGTAAAAATCCCAAAAAATGGTTATCTTTTTGAATAACCGATGCGTTCCATTAATCAAGCTTCGTATGACTAGCCAGATCTTTGCATCAATATAACCCCAAATCGCTCAGAGATTAGGGTTTTAAGAAAGAATAATTACGGGCAGGGCGACTGGAAGAAGGAGAAATTGGGAGAAAATTACCATGGTTCTCTTTTGGGATTTCCGAGTGGAAAGCGCTTCGATTGGATTTCGTCGGCCCAACAAAACCCTAGCAGGTGAGGAATTTGACGATATTATATAGAGAGTAACGGGACTCAACTTTCATTTGCGAAAATGCCCCTCTAATACAGGAATCACGCGATTTGATGTACGGTGGAGATGTCATGTTTAGAAAATTGGACGGTGGATTTGGATCTCCGCATGACACCAAGGGTAAGATAAATGTGTCAGCCTAAAATTCCTCTTCAGGGTTGTTGATAGATCAAATGGGAATTCATCCTAATTTTAGATTCAGATCATGATTTCGAATTTGAATCCAATCTAATTGCTGATCAAATTGAATTGGATAGGTTTCATGAAAATAATTTTAAAGTCGACTCATTCAGATTGAATTGAAATCAAGTATCAAATGGACTTAACCTAAAGAATTTAGATTAGAATTGGGATCGAATGAGGTTGGATTTGCATTTAAATCATACATCTAACTATTCTAATATAGTTAAAAATTAATAATTTACAATTAAATATATAATTAAAAAATAAAAAAAATGAAGTAAAACTTAAATCTTTATTTAAAAATATTTAAATTCATCTAAATAATTTGATCATTTTTAAATTCATAAACTATAATTTTTAAAATATATAGCAATATGCCTGAGGGCATTACAAATAAGAATCTATCAAAATAAATAATAAAATATAAATATTTAATTATAATTAAATGAAAATAGATGAAGCGAGATGTTGTTAAGATTAAGAGAGAAAATATTTTAAATGCAAGTTCATTAAATAAATTTATAAAAATAACTAGAGTAAAGATGGAGGAGAAGATTTATATTATTTGGATTTTTAGATTGGGCCAAAGCAAGTTTGAGTCAAAATGAACCCTTTTTTTTTGTGGTTTATCCAAGTTAGACCTAACTGATAAACAAGTCAAATCAATTCATGCCAAATTGAAAAATATAAAATCAAAATCTAACCTAAAATTTTGAATGAGTCTAATTTTTAAATCCAACCTAATTTATGAAGTATTAAATATAAATTGTATCGGATCTAATTAAGTCAGGAATATATTGGGTCGCATGTCAACCTGATCTATTAGCATGCATCATCTCTAAAATAATGGACATAATAATGCAATAATTTCTTAAAAAAAGGAAAAAAATCTTATTATTGAACTTCATAATTAATATAATATTGATTATTGAGTTCTACAATTAAAAATTAGGATTGGCATGACACACTAAAATATTTGTATATAATCAATATACTACAAACCATGCAACCTTGGCATCCAAAAGTAAATGAGATATCAATCAATATGATGCATACATATTAGTCAATACTTATATATTATTTTTTTCTCATTATTATTTAATTATCAATATATTTTTAATTAATAAATATTGAGATCAAAGTGTAAACATAATGACTAGTCATGGATTTCGATAGCTTGATTTAGCTAACATCTCAAAAATTTGAGTTCTCTCTAAATTTACTTATATCTATCTAGATACACCATTTAAAAACTTCATTTAAAATCAATATTTAAAAGCATGTAAAAAAAAATATTACATAATAATTAAGTTAGACTCATGAACAAGATATCTTAGCATTCTTATAGCATGTCTGAGACATGCAACTAGCATTAGCATGTGGATGTACATGTTATAAATATATTATATTTTATTATCTTTTTTAGTAGATAGTATATCATATTGCAAAATTTACTTATGAAAGAATAATGCTAAATATTTTAATGCTATGTAAAAAAATAACAAATGATCTAATCTTTATATTTATAAAATGAGAAATTAGAGGAAATCAAGAATATTTTTATTATCTAACCTTTATATTTATAAAATGGGAAAATAGTTTATATTTATAAAATGGGAAAGTAGAGAAAAACAAGGAAATGAAGAGTATTTATATAATTATGATGGAACACCAATAACCATTTTTATTATTAAATAATTATTTTTTATATTTAATATAAAAAATAATCTTATATTTTAAAATTATTTTTTAAATTAAATAGTAGATTGGTAATCATATTTTAAAATTCAGGTGTGAAAGAAAAAAATGTAAATAATAATAATAACTAATATGATCTTTGAAAATATTATACAATGAGAGGAAATAAAAAGACAAGATTTTTTTACCTATTATGATTATTTATAAGATATTAGTATTTGTATAATTAAAAATGGTAACTTCTTTGACCATTAAATAATTTTTCTAATAATAATTGTATTTTGTATTGTGCCAAAAATTATTTGATATGATTTTTTTCTTTAAAAATTTTGTTAGCTGAATCTATTTGCTTTATTGAATGTAACATTATAACTTGAAATATTAGGTATAAAATTAATATACATTTTTAAGGAGAATGAAGGCCTCAATTTGTCAAATTTATTGTAAATAAAGAAAAAAATTGTTTAACTCTAAAGGATGAGATAATTGCAAATAATTGTATATTAATTAGACAAACTTAATTCCCAATTTAGTTGCAAATATTTATATTTATTACTTTAATTCTCACCATTTTTGAAAGAAACATATATTTGCTAGAGAGGCTTCACAAATTTTACAAAAAAATAAAATAAAATAAAAGGTCTCATCATATATTAATCAAAAATAAATATTTTTTGACAATTCATGTTTCTTCTTAAATTCTTAAAAACCATAAAACAAAAGTAATACTAAAACATCACGAAATCGTTAAAAGAGTTGCTCATGCTTGTGGAAAACAAAATCAACAAACTAATGTAATAGTGAATACTTTTCATCATCTTCTAGATATTAATTAAAAGATACCTACGTGGTTGAAGTTAGAGGTTTATTTTAAAAAATTAAAAATTTTTATATTTTTATCAAAAATTAAGATTAAATAGTAACAGGACAATGTTGTTGTGTTAATAAACTCTATCTTCTAAGATACTAATCGATATAGATAAGATTCCAGGATGTATAGAGAGCATGTTGATGTTTGAATAAGTATAGATATCTCATTAAAAAAATATATGAGATAACTATATATTTCATAAGATAAGGATTAAAGAATGAATTAGAAGTGGATTTCAATATATTTTGATATGAGATAACAATATGTTATTAGATTTCACAAATCTCAGCTCCAAAGGTTCTGCTCTTTTTTCTCCTTTAAAATTGAATATTTTTAGAGGTGTTTGGTAGTATGCCTATGAATATATTAACATTTATATAAGGTTGATAGATTAAAGTAGAAGCATTGGTCGGAGATAAAGAGGTGTAGACAATGTCGATCTATGGTTATAGTGTAGTACTATTGTTAGGCTTGTAGTTCATGCAAGTTAGGTGGATTAAAAACTAATCCATACTCAAATCTTACTTCTTTATTATGTAGCTATGGTTAAAGCTCATTAATCATAACTTCGAGCTTGGCCAACTCAAAGTGAACCTAATTTTATAGCTTATCCAAAACATCACTTAGGTTGACTAAATTAGATTGGATTATGTTGAATTAGGTTGCACTTGGATGGGGATTAAGTTTAGATTGGGTTACATCAACTTACTCTTGGATAAGGTTTAAGTCAAGTTGAAACAAATATAGGTCAAATTTAGGTCAGTTAGCATGTTTACTTGGAAGGATAGTGGGATGGCTTTGATTGGTTTTAAATAGCTTTTCAATTGGGTCAGGATGCTTAAATCTTCCGATCTTTTTGGCTTTATTTGCATGTATTAGGATTGTGAATATTAGAAGTATGGCCTTTATTCATCAGGTCAGATCAGATCTATGCTAGGCTAAAAATTTATCAACCTATACTCTACTCATATATTAAATAGGTCAAAAATTGAAACTCTAGCCTAACTATTTTATTAAATAAGTAATCCTATCTGATCTATAACAAATTGAATCAAGTTAAGCATTGGCATCCCTGGATATTTTTGCAACCTAGTTAGATTGCTGGCTTGGATGGTCGATGCAATAGTGAGATGAGTTAACATGATTTGAATTTTCTTTTTTTTTTTTAATCTCTTTGACCTTCGAGGGAATTTGTATAGGATTTTGCACTCTTGATGTTGGATCCTCTTGTTGTTTTATGGGATTACTTGCATGGGTCATTGGGTTGCTTATGATTTAGGTAGCATTTATGCTTTTTATAATCTTAAATTCTTAGACAAGTAGATGGAATTTTTTCTCCTCCTTTTTAAAAATAAAAAAAGTAATCCAAGTTGATGTTTGCTAACTTAACTAATAACTTGATAGCTCAACTAATAGATACCTATCTCTCTGAAAAAATGTTTCATTTTCAAACATGAGTCTTAGTGATTGACTACTATATCCTCCACAAAAAAAAAGAAAAAAATAAATAAAGATATCTCCCTAACCCACATCTAATCTAGTCAACTTATTGTCTTGACCAAAATGATGGATTGGATCAGCTTGTTTTCATATTAAGTAGGCCCAAGTTGCATCTGTAGGTTTTGCTGGTTCTTGTAAGGATTCTTGGACACTTAACTCGCGTCTCGAGTGCCAAAGTGATCAAGAATATTGTACATGAGATCTTTCAAGGGATGGGGCATAAGGATATATCCATATAATGTAAAATGCATCTCTCTCTCTCTCTCTCTCCATATATATGTGTGTGTGTTAAATACAAGTTATGCTCTTTTCAAATTAGATGATAGGTTTTTTATATTGCCAATTTCAATTGTTAAATATGATCTACTACTTTTAAACTACTTATACTATAAAAATCAAGTAATTTGGAGACTCCTACCTTATATATCAAGTGGTCAAATATTAGAGAGTTTAAATAATATGAAGTAATATATCTTTTGACCAGTTAATGCACCGACTAGGGATTTTCAAAATTACGTGAACTTTTGTGTACAAAGAATTTAGAAATAATAGATGATATCTAATGATTTGAATTAACTATGTATATCTAATGACTTGAATTAACTATGTCAAATCTATATTGCCTAATTTAGAATTAACTATGGCTTGAATTAACTTTCTATGTATGTGTGTATATATGTGCGTGCGTGTGTGCATGTATATGTATGAATGAATGAATAGTTTTTGGATTAGTTATCTTCCAAATTCATATGATTTATAAAAATTTTTGCTAAGTATTTTAATAACTTACAAATTAGATATAAATATCAAAACCACGAAGAGATCATGATTCAAATTATTGAGAAATGACATAAAGTCCAAGCTTAACATGGCAAAAAAAACAAAATTTTTGAAGTCTCTGCATAATAATGTCATGCAATAGGCATAGTTTCAAGCTTCTATGATGATCTACACAACATTGTGCAACCATAAATATGTTGAGATGATATATGTCACCCCCAATATCCATAAATTCTACAAAATAAATAGTTATAACTACGGGCTCATAATTTTTTAATTAAAAAATAACTTTACCAAAATAAACTGAATTTATTAATGTCCCTTATACAAAAGCAAATGTCCACAAAATAATGTTTTAATAGGGAATAAATGGTATTGAGAATCAGAGGAAATCTACTGTCAGTTCAGTCATGTTCGATGCAAGCCAGTTAGATATCAGGTAATGACCCTGGCATTTTCAACATGCAATACAAATAATGTAAACATCTTATCATTTAAGATAACCATGGATAAATATGAAACATCCAACCCAGTGATTAGAATGAAGATGCCATAAAAAAAAGACTTAACTAAAATGATGATTTATGTGACAAAATACACCTTTTAGCAACCATTTAGAGTGAATTAAATAATGTTTCTAGTAAATGATAAGAGGATTAGAAAACTTTACTCCGAAACCTGAAAATGCCTAGTTCAAATATCTTTTATATCTTATTCTCAAGAAAATGAAAAAAATAACCCTGCTTCCTAGGCCTGCTATTTATTTATTTATTTATTTTTATTTCTTTAAGCTAGTTCTCTTTAAAAAAATTCATATGTGGAAGCATTTCATATTTAAAATCATGATCCATCAAATCATATAATATATAGATAAAACGAATGAATTTGGCAGAACTGTTATCATATGTCACGCTTCATGATTTTAGTCCATTGTTTCTCATATAATAGATATGAAGCAGTTTAATGCGAGTATGTCACTAGTATTATTAATTTTTATCACCTATTGCTCCTTTATTTGCATTTATAATATGTTCCATATAAATGCAAGCACTTAAATATTTGATATATATGAGTGAGTGTGGATTCCCCATGCTTGCTTATGTGAGTATAAATAATGATATAAAGCTGGTCGTACCAGACTGCCACTGTCCATGGCCCACTTCCCCACAATTTTATGGTCCATGAAATCTGGACTCTTGGCCTAGCAAGGTCTATATTCATAGCTTTCCTGTGGGCTGATCTAATTTTTTTTTAAATTTTTTTTTATATGATGAATTAATCAAAATGCTCTCAAAATATAATTGTTTACGGTTGCTCAAAGAGGTATTTTGGTAGCCCCTTAGCCATTGCTAGACATGTTGGTCTGCATGCCTCAAACCCTTGGCTTAGCATGACCCATGTTGGTCGTGCCATGTTTCCTTACCCATGTGTAATTCAAAATTTATGAATTTTAACAATGATCTCATATTGGATATTTAGTTAAATATATATTAACTTAAATATGATTTCTAGTTTTAAGTAGTACAATCTCTTAATTTATTTAAAGGGATAAAGTTTAATTTTTATATCTCTTTATTTCTTTCTTCTCTCTTTAAAAATATAAGAATCTAAACCATTCAATGGTGTGCTTATGTTTGGACAAAACTATTTAATAAAGAGAGTAATATCATTAAAAATAAAAAATATTCTTTTAGGAAAAAAAATCAGTAAGACCACTGTATTTTGAACTTAACTTGAATACCATCCCTATATTTTTTTTCATCGCTCAGCTTCCCTGATTCATCAAAATAAATACCAGATTTATTCCATTAAAATATGATGCTAATGATTAAATAGGCATTAGACTACGTTAGGTCACATGAGCACACACGTGACGAGACAAAGTTGACTAGAGAAAGTTATTATGAGAAAAAAATTATGTCTATATGTGAACAAAACAAGGATTCAATTGAAAGAAAAGAGGGCTTCAACCGTAACAAAGTATAATGGAAATATGAATAAAGTTAGAGTCAGAGTTTGGCGACGTTTAGGCATGTCAGTTGGCATGTTCTATGTAGATAAATAGCTGTAAAAGTTCATGAACTTTGATAATTAGGTAAATTCATTACTCAGTTAGGCAGGTCAAGTTCTTTTAAAATTTCGATTAAGATTTAGAGAAGATCTTCTCAGGAATCAAAGAAGATATTTTTCAATTAAATTATTTTTTTTGTTTAGATTTTGGACTAGATAACGAATTGCACTTCTATTTTATCTTTACTGATTGATTGTCCAAAAGCCTTGGTGTATGAAGCTATTTGTGAAACCTTTTTATAAACTTTTGTAAATTGCTTGAAAAGTTTCACTTGGTTGTAATTGTCTCTTTTCTTTTTTCTTTTCCTTTTTCTTTCTTGTGGCTTTAGATGAAATCCTTGGTAAAATAAGTAAATTCTTTAGGACCTCTATTAATTCAATAATAGTTTTTTTTGTTACAATATTCTTGATTTTTCGTACAGTAATACTTCTACTTTTGTTCACACTACTAACCTTGGGTTTAAAAAAAAGCCATTACTCATGTCTGGCCAGCCCATTAGGCCAACCACGCATCAACCATTAGGTATTCAAATTAAGAGAGGAAACTAAGGTAAGGGAAGGAAATGCTAGCCATCCCTCATCTATGAAAACATTGCTTTGAAATTATTTAGCCATACTCCACTAGCTTTGGATCTTCATATTGCCTATATTTTGAGTATATTTTTAAGGTTAATTCATGTATAATCTAAGCATTATACCTTAGTAGGGGTTACTGGTATTTTACCATTGTTATCACTATTATGACACATGTCTTACCTAGAAATGTTATTTCTTTTTTATTGTGTTTATTTCTGATATCAAAACCTTTATAATATCACAATCAATATAATTAGAATTCCTTTTCAAAATTCATGGGCTACAGTTACCATAGATAGTTGTTTAAAAAATTAAAAAAATGGGGTTTGCACATCATTCAAAATTCATTTTCGATTTAAATAATGTTTATTAGTGGGATATAGGGTCAAACTATTTGAAAAGTTCACCCATTATCTATATAATCAAAACTCCATAAACAAAAATATTGTGAAAACATTATTCTGTATTATCCTATCACATATCACACTAGTAAACATTGGTAGAGATAATTGGAATACAGGAACTTATTGTTTTTGTATTATAAAATAGTAGCCAGCCTACTATTTAGTACCAATGCATACAAATTGTTAGCCAAAAATGCAATTTTAGTGCATGAAAGAGCACTATGATTTTTTTAATTAAAAATAATATTTTTTTTAACAAATATATCATGAAATCAATTTATATTGCACTTACTTGCAACGAAAGCTATGAATTCTTTCAATGTCGTATGACTAAAGTATAGAAGCCTTATAATGTACCACTCGAGGATTTCAAATGTTATGGCTTTAGAATGCATAATTGTATTTACTTAATTCTAATCACCATGTGTTGATCTTTATAATTTTTTTAATTTTTTTTTTATAAATTTTAAAATCCTAGTACATAAGTAAGAGTTCTTTCCTTCTCTACCATATTTGCCACTTACATTACTTTCTAATTTCTAACCATCATGATCTTCTTCAAACGTGTCATATGAGGTCATGTGATCTAATGTCATATTTCATTATTATCACTAGTTTGATATATTATATATTTTAATAAATTTATGAGAGGTGAATAATAAAAAAAAGTGTGGAGATCATGTTTAATTTAAGTTAAAAATATAGAAAGCTCTGATGATTTTTCTTTTTTTTTTATTTTTTTTCAAATATAAGCCTATGCAGTCCACATGCGAAGACCTGCCCTCCTAAGCATGGCCCAATCCCTTTGCTGCTCACCTTTTCAAACACTTGTTGCACGAACAAGTAAAAGAAATGGTTTAATCCTTGGTAAAATATCTTCGTAGAATCACCAGCCATCCCAACTCCTGACATTAAATGTTGATGATGTGAATTTTTATTAATCTCTTACAGAAAAACACATGCTAAATAAATCAACCTCTGTCATAAGTTTTCTGTTGCTGCTCAGAAGCATCACCCAATCTGGCCGGTATCAAATGTGTCGAATAATCATTCTCATATACAAACATATGGATGGATACAAGTTACTTTTGCACGCGTACTGGGGTCAATAAGTTTTTTTTTTTTTTTGTTCTTTTTTTTCTCTTGAATTCCATGGAAGATAAACTAATATCATAGCCAATGCCTGGCACGTTAATTATGAAAAATGCAGCAAGTTGAAATCCCATCTTAGAGGAGTATATCTAGAAAGCAATAAAAAATATAAGACAGTGGACAACAAAGAGAAAGAAAAATGAGGGATATGGAAGACGCCTGCAGGCTAAGCAATGATGAATAGTAGAAAAGTTTGTCAAGACTAAGACCAAGGATCATTAACAGGGATGACAATGAAATGAAATGAAGGCTTCATCATGAATGAAGATATTTTTTTTTAATTTTCATATCTATTATATGAGAAATAATAAATCTTTATTTCTATCTTGCTTCTCTTGTTTTCACCCCGTCTCACCCTTAATAACATATATATATTTTTAGTAAAATTAAGAAATTAATAATATGGCTAAAAAAATAAAAATGATGAAAAAAAAGATATTAGAATTTAAAAAATAATATTAATATATATGAGAATAATTTTATATATATGAAAATATATAAAAATATTGTAGTACCTAAGTATGACAACAACAGAATGAGGACGAAGTAAGGTGAGGTAGGGCAGAACTATACTTATTCTTGTTTCTGCCTCTTTTTCGCTGGTAAAGATAAAATTAATTTAACCTCACTCTTATCATAAAAAAAGATAGAGAATTTTTATCCTAAACAAAGTGAGACAAGATAGATTCTAATTTACAAGTTAAAATTGTCAATTTTAAACATGAAAAGCAATCCAGAAAGCACGGCTTAGGAGCTGCTTGGACACTGAAGTTAGCTGCCTCTGAACTTCCAGAAGGGTGGGATTCTCTGAGGATTGGAAACCTTTAACCCAACTTACTTACTTTTCTAGGATAAAGCTTAACACCTTTGAAAAGTTTTATGTTTATGTTACCAATGTCCATGTTTGTCAGTGGACCTCATTTTGCTGGACTTAATGCTGTTCAGATCTTTTCTACCAGGATGAATTCAGTGTGTGATCAATATGGTACAGGTAGCAAGAAAATAGCAAACCAAATATCATAACAATCGATTCTTCTGATCTATGTCCATGGACAAAAATGGAGAAAAAATTTCATGGTAAATACAAAAGAAAGAGATACAAGTGTATCAATCAAGATAGCTTTCACAGAATCCTAACCATGAGCACACCTCGACGCTCTCTCACTGTCATGTGCGCAATGAATCAAAAAAAAAAAAAAGAAGTCAAGACATGCTCAACATTTTCTGACGGGGGACTAAAAAAACGCTCACTAATTGAGGTGATGGTGAAATATTTACTATTTTCTACTGGAGTTCAATGCGACTTTCCGTACTAAAGATTCCCTCATAGGCCATGAAAGGCAAATAATCGGCAATGGAAAAGAAAAGCTGTAAAAATAATTCGAAGTTGCGCTGCGTTGGACTTGTCACATCTCTTCATGTCAAAAGCGAATGATCGGCAATGGAAAAGAAAAGGTGCCAAAAATAATTCAAAGACTCGTTCCATCTCCTGATGTTTGTTATTGGGTCTTGTCTGCCAGTAGTGATGTGCCAGCCTCTGCAACGTTGGAGAACCATGTGAAAAGATCGCAGGGGCCATGAAAACAAGCTCATATATGCTTGAAAGACTGGTACGCGAGATTAGACGAGCCACCTAATTGTTGCTTTCTGTTCTCATATGGAGGATGGATTAAGCGCAGGCCCCCTTCAATGTGGAATGGCATTCTGATAGATGCCAACACTGCTGAAAGCAGCACTATCTGGTATGCAAATGAGCCGTACATTTACAACCATGGAAGGCCCTCAGATATTTGGAGATGAACTCGGCTTGGACAAAGGATGATGTACCAATCGGCTACTTTAATCCCATCATATCCATCTCCAAGGAGTTGTCATCCACTACAGTGTGGGCCAACACAAGCCCAGCTCCATGTCTGCTTAAAAGCAAGTAAGGCATCCCTTTTACTGGACCAAAAAGGCACCATGGGAATTGAGTGGACACCACATTGCCCATTTCCTTGTGTCGGAGCTTAGTGGGGTTAATTATTGGAGTGGAACTGTTCTTTTGTCTAATTGGACATTGCCGTAGTACATAAAGAGGGTTAGCACCATGGCTCCATGAGTTCTTGCGGAACAAAGAATCTAGTTTATGTGATCCTAGGGATCACATGAGCCTATGCTATGGAATATCTGATCCACACAGATGAGACCTGTCAACATAACTTAATAATCATACCCATCATTCCCATCTAGGAGTTGAGAGGTTTCCAGAACCTCTATGTTAAGTTTCTTAAGCCTGGTTGGGTCATGAACTGGGAAGTCAAAGCTTTCCTAGAGAGTTGGATTCCTCATATCTCAGTTACCACGTTAGCCTAGCATTCTGGTAGTAGGAATCTGCATCCAAATAAAATCACTTTCATGGCCAAAAATAAAAACAAAATCGCACACTAACCAATCTAGAATCACAAAACTGGGTAAGCTACAAGAGAATCCAGCACTGTAAGCAAAACATATCCCACACTCTAAAAGGAAGAAAAGGATATAAACAATGAGGCTGTTGGAAGAAAGAAAAAGAAAGAAAAAAAAAACTTGATACCAATGGTTTAATTTTGAGGATTGATTGGATTAGGAAATGAGAATGTTAACCTCATTCTAGGGTCTCCAAGCTGATGCCCACACCACTGGCTCATCCTTCCATGTCAAGTAGAGGCCTGAGGCTTCCCCCTCGGCTGGCAGGAGCGACCACCCGGACCGATACCTCTTCAACAACGCCTGGACATCATCGATCGCATCCTCGGTGAAGCTCATGGGTGAGAAGGCTTCCATTAGCCTTGCACACCATTGGCTCCCCTTCTCCCTCCTCTCGCAGTCTCCACCACCATCTCCATCACAAGCAAGGACACTAAGTATGCTCCTCGAGCACTCCCTCTCCAACGTCAACCTCTCATTGCTGGTGGGAGCGAAGCTTTCCTCCAGCATCTCAAAGAAGAGACCGTAAAACCTCAGGCACTCCTCAAAGCACTTGACGAACTCACTCCTAGAGCTTGTGAAGTCAACCTCCTCTTCCACCATGGTGACCACCTTTGGCCGGAGGTTGCTAAGCATGCGTATGAAACCACCCCTCTCTTCCACGCTGACCCGTCGCAACGCCCCGATGCAATTCACGGCGACCGCTTCATCCTCTTGCAGTCTCAAGTCCTCTTCCTTGAGCTCCCCTAACCGCGACGCCACCCTCACCGCCTGGAACTCAAATGGCACTCCCATCAACCTTGCAAACTTCTCCATCCTGTGCCTGATCTCCTTCATGACCGATCCCCCCATGCTGACGGTCACCACCACGGTTAGCCTTAGATGCGGCGTGTCATCGTTTCTGGTCGCCAAGGCTTCCAGAAAAGTTGGCCACTGAGTGCAGTAGGTGTTGCTGATGTCGATTATATGAAGCTTAGCCTCTCCTTCCATGGCTTCCAAGATGGCACCATTAGATGCTACATGACCAAACGTGGTCCAAGGACTCACCTCCTGAAACTTGAGGATTACCTTCCTTGCGGACTCGAAGGAGTGTCTTCTCTCCACAACCGAGACTAAAGTTTTGTAGCAGCGCTCTCCTGATTCAGTGGCTTTACAGAAGAGAGCTTGAAGGAAATAGGATGCCAACTTTTGGTCACAATCTCCATAGGGGGATGCAAGCTCGTTCAACATCCATAGGAGGTGATGGATCCTGCTCGAGTCCTTGTCTGAGATGGCCTCTGCGCACTCTTGGAGGAGCTTTGCAGCCCATTTCTCGGTTGCACTGGGGTCATTGGGCTCCGACGGACGGCTTGTCGACATGTGGTGTTGGTGTTGGTTGGGTTTTTGCATGCTAATTACTTGATCATGAGACTGTTTGTTGGAGAAGATAAAGTAAAGAGGCTTCTTTGGATGGTGGGGTGTCATATCCTTGCAAAGGGTTCATGTGTTCCGTATCGACACACCAAAAGCAAGAGGCAAGTTGGAAAGGAGGACTTTTAGTTCAAAACTAGTCTTTATGGGGCGAATCCTATTTTATTCGAGTCCATGCCAAGCTGATAACCTAATGTTTTCTATTTGCTTACCACTTAGCAATTTAAATACTATATCACCATCAAATTCATGACACAATTGTCGGTTTATGAACAAATTTTTATTCAGCCGTATGTAAAGAACCTGAATTGGTCCAACTACTACTAACTTGGAATTTAGAGTTAATAGTTGAGTCCATGCAAATAATTTACATGGATTGTTACAGCAGAGAGTCTATCTCTGAAAAAAAAAAAAAAAAAAAAAGGGTTAATGAATCAAGTATTCCACATTTTTACAGTCTGACTTGAATCACTGGAAAGAAAGCACAACATATAGTTATGTGCGTTCGCAATTTGCGCAGGAAAGAATTGTATAAACTGAAATATAAACAGGTGAAGCAATCTACATTATGTGAACACAAATAATTACTTAACTGAAAGGTTTGATGCTATTTTGAATTTGCTTATCTGAACTTAATAAGATGCTTTTTTACTGAAGTAGAGCAGAGTGAGTAACAAGTTGTGACCATCACATCATCACCGATAAAAACTTTTTTTAAAAAAAATAATTATGCTACAAGTACAAAAACAAGAAAGTCTCAATCACAAACTTGTTGGAATTGGCTAAACAACAAGAAGAACAAAGAAAAAACAGTCGTACTATGCACCCAAATTTTATTGAAATCACAAGAAATTACGAAACATCACCGCAGATAAAGATATTGAGGAACAAACAATGCACTCCATTTTTTAGCAAGTGGCAATCATCATCTTGCTTTCACCTTCATTTGAGGCTTCTATTTTCTATTTGATTTTGCTACTCATCAACTTCAGATGTACAGAGACGGCTTGTGCATCTTTATGAGCTCCTACACCAAAGGAAAGAGTGTGAATAACATCCTTGTCATAAGGTGGTGGTAGGTAATTTATTTTTCAAGGAAACTACACTGAGTTGTTGCTAATCTTATCTCTAGAGCGAAATATCTTTCCGCTGAGTATTCTGTATTCTTTTATTATAATAATCTAACCTTGTAATTTTCCATGTGGACCAAACCCCAAATAAATAAATAAAGGAAGCCAGCATAAGAGGCCAGGTGCTCTCTACAAATTCTTATTATAAATTTATTGGTATCAAATTATATGGCTTTTTTAAACTGAGAATTAATGTTGACGGACCTGAAACAAATGTACACAAACAAACAAATCATTAGAAATGAGGTTTTAAAAGATCAAGAGAAACAAACGCCAGGGTATCTTAATTCTAATATTCGTTGCCGGCGATTGCAGAAAAGGACAAGACGCAGCTTCATTCGCCTCTTCGAATCGTTAGAAAATGGTCGTCCCGAAGCCCCCACCTCGCGATGAGAATGGTTGCGTGCCATTCTGGGATTCCACCAGGGAGGCCTATAGAATCGCAGAGCATTATATCGAGCGTTTCCAAACCCACAGATCGCCAGCGTGCAGCTAATGGGCATCATGCCTACGGGCAGAACCCATGCAACAAGTCCCAACAAAAGGAAGGGACGGCAATGGTCCCAAGGGTATATTCTCCGCTATCCTTTTTTTTTTTTTTTTTCCCTTGGAATTACGGTGAATTTTGAGCCTAATTTTACTGAGCGAAACGGACCGTACCAAACTGTGCTGCGGTCAAACCGGTATGGTTTGCGGGTGGGGATGATTTCAATAGAATTTTTCATATTTTTAATTAAAAATAGATTTTAAAATAATAAATTAATAATAAAAAAAAAAATTAGTATTATACATAGATAATTTAGAAATGTCTTGTGATGCATGGATGATCTTGTAATGGTAGGAGAGATTGTTATAGTACTCATTCTAGAAAGAGTCGTTGGTCTGATCGAGTCAGACAATAGAATTTTACGGAGATGAGAAGAAAAAAAAAAAAAAAAAAAGTTCCTTAATCAGTAAGAAAGAGAAGTCATAGAGTAAAGGAAGCGCAATGCACCTAAATTCAAAGACACAGAAAAAAAGCTCTTAGATGATCTATATTATCTATCACTGTGTATGCTATATATTTGAATATTTTATTCATGTATAGTTTAAAAATATTTTTTTTCAGTTGTCTGTTGTTTAGATTTATATTAGTAATAAATTAATATGCTTTAATTTTATTTAAAATTATAAGATACTTAGAAACAGCAAAAAAAAAAAAGCATTATAAATTTTAAGAAAAAATCATAAAAATTTAGTATATCGTATTAAAGAAGAAAAAAATAAAAAAAATATCAATAAAATAAAATAAAATAAAAACTAGTGTACCAACACATTTTATCAGTATACCAATGCATACCATCTGCCAATATAGTACATCCTCTACACTATATTGAATCGGATCGATATAAATTTCTGGTATGATAAATCTTAAAAAAAAATTATTTGAAACTTAATCTATTATAAACTAATGAACATTTAAAATACATAAAAAAAAGTTCAAATTTAAGAGTCTTTTTAGATAAATCAGTGGTAGATATAAATGTAATTTTATATTCGAAGAAAATGATCAAATTTTAGTGGTAAGTTCAAGGATGAAAATCATCGTGACCTCATCCCCATCTCCGAGTTTCCATTCCGATAGATTTTTAAAAATTCTTTCCATCTCCATCCTATCCCCATTTAATCCTGCTGATTTGAGTGCGACACCATTCTATATGCTGTGGTGCTAGAAGTTATCAACACCAAACAAAATTGTCAAAACTTAGATGGGCTGATGATTGTGCACTATTAGCCTAAGCGAACAGAATTTTGCTGCACCTATTGAATAATTCTTGTTATTTCTTTATGGAACCTCTTCATGATCAGAAGGATCAAACATTCTTTTTGCTGTGCAATCTTGCTTGTAAACTCATGCTCCAAAATTTTCTCTGCCTTTGTATATGTCCAGATAAATACAGTCACTAATTCTAGAAGTATAGGACAGTTTATTAATGCACAATCACTAGCGTCATAAGAGAACTGTTGGATCACACAGGCCTTCATGATCAGAAGGATCAAACATTCTTTTTGCTGTGCAATCTTGCTTGTAAACTCATGCTCCAAAATTTTCTCTGCCTTTGTATATGTCCAGATAAATACAGTCACTAATTCTAGAAGTATAGGACAGTTCATTAATGCACAATCACTAGCGTCATAAGAGAACTGTTGGATCACACAGGCGATTACCCCCCACCCTCAGCTTTTTTGGGCAACATCCTGACTCCTTTTGGGACTGCAAGCCTAAAAAGGAACATCACTAGTGCAGCCGTGGTTGCCCACGCTACAGCGCACGTCTGCTACTGCACATGCCAGAGGCCACCGGTATCAATGGTCAAACCAATATTTCAATACATGAGAAGGATTTTGATAGGAAGATTGCTGATAGAAAGAGTGGGAGGGCTTGATCATGGACGAAAACATGAAGTTTTTCATATGGCCTTATCAAGGGACCAACTTGACAAACTCCTCGTTGTGGTTCTAATGTTAAAAAATGTCGTTCAAAAATCATGTTCAAAATTCAAACTAGTGACATGCCAGGAAGAAGGTTTTTAAGTCTAAACTTGTAGAGGAAACTAAGTGCATCAGCAAATCATCTCACGTGAGTTGCCCCACAATGTTTGGTAAGCTCGGTTGTGGGTGAGGACAGTCTTCTCAGATGTGCAGCCTTCACTACTTTGTGCATTCAGAGGCACTGCATCATGCAAGCGGATGTCTTCTTTGGCACTCCCTATAGAAAAGGTCTAAGCTTTTCCAGTTCTCTACGCAATCTGGACCACGCTTCTCTGCATGGAAAACCTCAGGATTTCAAATCCAACATATGGAAATTAAAGTTCGAGTCTGTCTGCTTCAATATAAGCAACATCCAGATCTCCGGTTTTGGTTGCTTGTTATTTGGTCACCTGAACAGATATGAAATTAACTTCTACTGGGTCAACTAAAAACACCACAAACTTTTCAAGATGCTCAGAACCTAGGAGTGATGAACCTATAACCAATAGAAACATGATAAGGATGGACAGAAATATTAAAATAAATTGATTTCTATTTGAGACTTAGATATATATGCTGCCTTTATCAAAGAGATCACAAACGTTTAGCAGTGAGAGGTTCTTTTAGTCGAAGGATAATCTGCACCTCAAAACCAAGTCCCTTCTTTTTCTTATGGATCAGTCCACAGCCCCTGTAAATTACACCAGTAAAAAATATATATGCAAATGCCAGTAGCAAGATAATTTAACCATCCTTCCCCATAATCTTAACTCCATGGAGATACTTAGTGAGATCTTAAATGAACAGTACCCCCTAGAGCATGTATAGTTACTGTAACTACAGCAATGAGCAAGCTTTATGATTTGTTTACTCATAAGCCCATAATCTTAAGCAACCATATGCAGGCTTTATGAGCTATTAGCCACATGTCATCATATTGTGTGACTGGAGTAATCTCTTGTATGTCAGATAGAGCATCTTCCTCATTGGACTGCTTTAAAAAGTTTTTGTCATCCTCGAATGTGGAGCAGGATGCCCGCTGCTTAGAATATATTTCAGCACCTGAAAACAATTACATGCAGAAATTATGCATATTCTAAATATAAAACAAATGGGCTATCCTCTGAAAAAGGACTGAATGAAAGCAGAATTATCAGTTTCCTCCCCGGTGCGCCACTCACATTTGAAATAATATTTGGGGAATCAAACACTGGCATGCCGTGTGCCAGCAGGGAAGGCATGGTAGGATGAAGCACCTAAAAGTCGTGGTATGAACCGCCTGCTCCCTTGTGCCATGTGGCATGGCCAGCAGTGCAGGGAAAATTTTTGGCAATAGGTTTTCAGCCTTATAGCATTTATTTGGCATTTTAGATTTTAGAGTTTTGGAACTTCCACACAGAATTCCAGAAATCTGAAATGAAACGAACCAGAGATTCCTTTTCACAAGTTCAGTTTAAAGAATCAAAACTACATTTATCAAATAACCCTCTGCTCATGAAAATGATGATGCTTGCACTTCCTGCATTTTTATTTTCTTTTACAGTGGTTCTAAATTGCAAAAAAAAAAAAAAAAGAAACTGGAAAAAGCATGACTCATTAGTTTACACAATCTCCTGACCATCACCAAAATATTAAACAAAAGAAGAGACCTATCCCCAGTGAAAAATGTGGCAGTGCCCTTCTACCCCTAAATCCAGCTGCTGTGGCCTGGCCTCTTTTCTGTTCCTGACTTCATCAGGTATCTGATCCTGGCTGCATCTGTCCAACACCCAACATGCACAAAAATGTTGGGGAGCAATGTATATGATCCATCATTTTCATACCTCAACCCTAACAATTGTGTTGTAGCAAATTCACCAAGCTCCACATTTGCATGAATTCTACATGCACTGAGCCAGGCCACCCAAACAACTTAAGTTGGTTTCATTGGCATGCTCTTAGTCATTACCCAGGCTTCATTTAAATGGCCTTCATGGCCAAACAGGTCAACAACACAAGCATAATGTTCTACACCTGCAACCACATCCTGTAGTCCCTTCCCATGTTGTGAAAGTACTTCAGCCCCTGATCAACCATGCCAGAATGACTGCAAACAAAGAGCACCACAAGAAAGATAATCCCATCAGGCACAAACCCCGCTTTTTGCATCTCTTTAAAGACATGGAGCACATCAACAACATAGCTATGCATTCCAATACCGAGTCATTAAGGATGTCTAAGAAACAGCATTTTTTTGTGGCATCCTACTGAAGACCCTTTGAGCTGCATCTCTGTCACTGCACTTCAAGAACATGTCAATAAGTCAGTTTGCTACAAAGAGCATTGCTGGCTCATATCAATTGCAGATCACATATGCATGGATCTGTTTACCAAAAAGTAGTGCAGCCAAATGAGCACAAGCAATCAGAACACACGTTATGGTAAAATAATTAGGTAGAACAGAGCTGGCTTTTAGTATCATCTGGGAGAGGAGCTCCAGACAGCATTGGGATCTATGTGCTGTGCATAACCACCAATCATGACAGTCTAACTCAGGAAATTCCTATAACTCAGATATATAAAATCAAATATTGAGCCAGCTGCATTAAAACTCCTGCACATTGAACACATACTATCAATGCATTCTGCACCATGAGATTTAATAGTCTATTGTCTCCTGCAATGACAACACTCCAAGTGGCAAGATTTAATAGCCTATTGTCTCCATGCTTCATTTCAAAAAGCTCAAGGGCATCCCCAAAGTTGCAATCTTGTGAACACCCAATGACCATCACATTCCCAGAAACTACATCTTTAACCTTCATCTCATTAAAAACCCTGTAGGCATCCTCCGTCATTCCACACTGCACCACAAGAAGAAAGGATTATGACAAGGTTAATAGTCTATTGTCTCCTGCAATGACAACACTCCAAGCGGCAAGATTTAATAGCCTATTGTCTCCATGCTTCATTTCAAAAAGCTCAAGGGCATCCCCAAAGTTGCAATCTTGTGAACACCCAATGACCATCACATTCCCAGAAACTACATCTTTAACCTTCATCTCATTAAAAACCCTGTAGGCATCCTCCATCATTCCACACTGCACCACAAGAAGAAAGGATTATGACAAGGTGATGCACATGTCATGGATTTGGTTGTATGTACTTGAACTGATATATGTCAAAGACTGACCAAAGAAGCAAAGGGATTCCACATTGGGTTTGGATCTCAGTTAACTCTAGAAAGCTACTATAGATTATAAAATGATTCTGAAGATCTAATTAATATCAATAAAATCTAAATATATTTAAAAAGACCCAATATCAAGACCAGTCAAAAATATATTATCCAATCAAGAGGCATATTACATAAATATTATTTATTCCTACAACCATTTTTCATATTTGTACCAAATCAAATCCTAACATATTATAGAGAACATTTTTTTCTCATTTATAAAACTCGTTTTATCTTTTTAGCAAGAAACAAATATAAACATATATGTAGTAGGTTCAAAGGGTCCTGCAACTATAAATAAGGGTGCCTGGCTATTATAAAGAGTATCTTGAATTGAATAAATTTTTTATTGTTGTTTCCCCACTCAGAGTAACTCAAACTCAAAGAACAATGGATAAGAGAAATAGAAATTTCATTCAATTCAAGATTCCCTTTACAATGGTCAGGCATCCATATTTATAGTTGTAGGATCCTTGAACCTATCTACAAATACGTTCACATTCTTTTTTTTGTTGAAAAGGAAAAAATGTTTTACAAATAGAAAAAAAATTCCATAACATACTAGAATTAAATTTAATGCAAATATGCAAAGTGGTTGCAAGAATAAAAAATATTTTCTATAATATGTCTCTTGATTCGAAATCTATTTAAATTTTATTAATATCAGTCTTATTTAATTAGATCTTCCTCATGATTATCTTCTAATCTATGGTAGACTTCTAGAACTAACTTAAACCCAAATCCAATGTCGATGTCCTTTGCTCTTTTGGTCAACCTTTGACATACATTAGCACGTGCATGTTAGCCAAATGATGGCTATGTATGACAGGGCTTATGTCATCTGACCTCTGTTGGCTAGCCTTGTTGTTGGCTTTCTTTTTCCATTTGGGCAAGCAGCTCCAAGGCAAGCTACGAAATCACATCATCTATTCTCCTGTGAATAATTTCATCAAACAAAAAGCCAGCATCATCAGATGCACCACAATATCATGGCCACTAAGGCATTGCACAAGAAAACATTTGACTCAGAGCCGTTGCTGCATATAATAGCATGGACAACAGTCCCCCACCAGTAGGAAGGCAGCCTGGCACAAGCCTCGAGGACAGAGAGGAAGGTGTAATTGTCAGGCATAGCACGCGGTGCCAGAGCAAGAGCGCGTGGTCAAGGTGGCTTTCTGTGGCATCTTGTCTGATGACTGCATTCCACCGGGGATAGGTGAGGGAGATGGATGCTCCAACACGGAGAGAGCATCTGGGACAGCACCGGAGACAAAGTATGAAGCTACAGAGAGGGCATCTGCAGGACCACCAGCGGCAATGAATGAAGCTACAATGCCGGTTCCCAATGTTATTGTTGATGATGAGAAAGAGGAGAAGGAAACAGCAAAAGAAAGAAGGCCATGGGCAAGAATCTGCCAGTGGATCTGTCGGGCAGCCGATGTGGACTTGCATTCATTCAATGAAGAAGCAAATGGAGATAATGCTAAGTCTGGAGAGGGGAGTGCAGGGGTGGCAGTGGAGAAGAGCTGTGTTCTGCTTCTAGGCATTGCCTTTGGCAGGTTGAGGAACAGAAGGACAGCAGCATCTCATTCTGCCGCCATGAACACTCAAACAGCAGTCATACCTCAATGAACAATCCCAGAGGAAGGTTGACAAATTTATCAGGTAAACAACCACAAGGAGAAGGAAACCACCACTCATCCTTGTATACAGATAATTATATTACAAGCATTGAAATCAATATACACCATGGTGGATGATCAAAACAGCAAAATCAAACTAAAAACGGATTTTTTTTTTTTTTTTCGTTTTGAAATTCTTTCTACTCATCACCAATAGAGAATAGGTTCTTATTTAACATCCTACAAATGATTAAACCATAGAAAAAGAAAAACTCCAAATTTTACTTACCAAAATAGAGATAAAACTTAAACATGGAACATACCATTGAGATCTCAAACACTCAATAACACATTATAGCATTATTTCCACCTCAATTCTTATTCATAAATTTTAGATTTTACATTCAGAAAAAACAAAAACGAACAATTTAAAAGAAGGATAAGGACAAAACAGAGAAAATAAAGTAATAGTCACAGAGGATAAAGATAAAATCACCTTGTTCTAATGGGATAAGTTATCCCCTTCAACAGAATTAGACAGGAATAAAATTTAATTCTGCCGTTGTTGAAACGCAAACAGGAAAGAATTAAAAAAATTCTAACCCCTTCTGATCTGGTGTAGCAAACACACCCAAAAAGACAGCAAAGAAAAATCGAAGATCAGCTTAATTCGAACAAATTTCGACCTTTCGACAAGAAATTTTCGGGGTCAACAAGGACAAGGAATCGAACGGTTGATTGATGAGGGACATACCGTCGAATGGCTCCTAGATTCTTCTCCGTTCACTGGTCACTAAAACCCTGGTGCCCTTCTCCGTCCTCGGATAGGCTCGTACCGTCCCTGCTCTCCGGTTCGTACAAATCTATCACGGTTCGGACTGGACAGCCGATTTCGGTTTCCGACTCATGTTTGGTCTGGTTCGGTTGGACCGACCGTATCGGACCGGACTCGAGCCAAATAGCTAGACCCAAGTGGCTTTTAAGGATTTCAGATGGGGTTATTCAGCCCCGTTCTTGGTTTACCCAAAATCATAGGCATTTAGATTTCTAAATTAAATTAGATATTTAAGGGCTTTGCTATTCCTTTAATTGTTTTGTTTTAATTTCTTTATAAATTTGTGGAATACATTGATGTTGAAGAAATGTTTGTGAAAAACTTCAATTATTGATTGATTTTATTTTCATTCTTTTTGAAAGTAATAACTATTTACTATCAAAAATATCTTGCAAACAATTAGAAAAATAAAAAGATTTTACCATGCATGTTGCCGTGACTAGTTTAATTTGCTTAATTTGTTTAAAAACAAAATTAGAGAACAAAAGCAACATTGAATGGGCTTGACAAGAAAAAAAGAGCAATAAAAACCCACACCCTCCAAAATCCTATGCAAAGGAAAAGTATGGAGCAACAAGAAATCCAACTAATTCTTAATCCAATTTATATGATATCATAATCAAAATCAAAATTAAATTATGCTTAGATTAGAATCGGATTCGTTCATCCCCCTAACTTGCTTGGTTCATACAAAAATTTGAATCGAAATATAGTTTCTAAATCTTGCTAATAATAAATATTAAAATATACATAAAATTATATATTATAATATATTATATAATATAAATTATAATATATTTATGTAAGTATAATATATTATTTATTGTATAAATAATATTATATAATAATATATTATCATATAATATTATAATAGATAATATTAATACTATATTATTGTATATTATAATATTATATATAATATTATATTTGTAGGATGCATTGACTTACAACTGATTGGAATTAGTTTTCCTCTTATATGGGGGTCTGAATTTTAGAGGGTCTTCTACTAAACCAAACAGCCACAGCGGGTTGGAATTCTTTTGTATCTCACCCATAATAAAAGGGACTCAGAAACGTAATTTCCAGTAAATTCAGTGGAACTTTGCTTGTTATATACAGTGCTGGTAACTCTAGGCTAAATTAGGGACTTAGAAACAACTTCTACCAGCCATTACATATAAAATGAAGTCAGCAAGCATTGCTAAGTGCCCATGAATCATAAAACTTGTAATTTTTGTGATTTAAGACTTAACTAGCTAGGGACTTAAAATAAAGGTGAAGTTGGCACGTAATGCCAAATATATCTTACAAGTAATTTAAATCTCACTAACTAGAAGTTCGACAGGGCCTGGCAAGTTTACATGAAGCATCTAACTGAGGGATTCACCCAGGAATAATTGAAAGATCCAAGAAGGAATCATAAATATATATTTTTTCTTAACATGGTTAAGTTACTAGTTCGGAAGTACCTGGACTCCATAGCTACAACAGAATGGCCATGTTTGGATCAAGAATAAAAAGTTCAAATTGGCTAAGTTAAACGGGAAAAATTAGAGAGAGAAATGAAAGATTAAATTATTCCATCTTTTTATAGAAATAAATTGTTTCTGGACTCAGGCAAATGGGTTAGGAAGATAAAAGGTGAAGCATTGCTAAGTAATGAGGTTACTTTTTTTCCTTTTTATCAAAAGAGCAAGGGGGAATCAAGATGAAAACAAGTTTCCCATTGCTGGGAAGAAGAGAAACAAATGGAGAAAAATAAACTACGAGGTGGAAGAGTACACAGAGATATCCAAAGACAGTGTTGGCCAGATTCTCTGCTCTTCTTCTTCCAGGCATTTCTAACCCAAGCAATGCAATCAAGAATCTAACATTTTTTATCATTTAAAGAGCTGACTCGCTGGAGTTACAGTGGGGATCCTTGTGTTTTTCCTCAGCCAACTACAGCAACAGATAGGCAATTTATTTAGCCTTTTTATGCAGATGCCAGTTGTTGGGGAAAAGATTTATCCTGCATTGCTTAAGAATAATCTTGAGGTGCCATTAAGCATTAGTCTTGCCATTGTGCCCCAATGGTTAGTGCTTGGAATTTTCAAGCAACATACTTCAGTTGCAACCATTTATTTCATTGCCTTGAATTTCTTCCCCTTTTTTTTGGAATGTTGAAAAAATTTCTTTGCAATCATAGGAAGAGTAAACATTCTCAGCCTATGCAAGACATCTGCTATGTGGCTGGTTTCTCCAAACCAGCAAATAAAATTAAAAAAAAAAAATGGAAAAAAAAAAGTGAAAAATGGCTAGGGTGGACAGTCTCCTTTTGGATTCCAGTCTCAATCCCATACCTGCCTCAGAAATCTATGAAAAGAAGAAAAGTTCCCCTCATTCGTCTGTATCTCACCACATCTTCTTCTTCCTTTCTCTTGCAATGCTCTCATCTTTAGTTTTGTGGCTTGAATGCA
>JACVBY030000141.1:0-88116 GCA_017589505.3 Metroxylon sagu | reverse complement strand
ATCCAATTGAGCCTAATTGAAATTGGTCAAGCCTGATTCGATTGGGCTCGGATGTAACTGACTCAGGGTTAAAATTGGTTAGGATTGGGCTTGAAATTGATTTGGCCTGCAACAAGCCAGACTAGGGGCAAATTCGGGGCATGATAACAGAAGTCCGCACATAGGAAGGATAATTTAAGTGTTGACGAGACTGTTTCATTGATCCATGTTAAGTTTGAGGGACTACCTCATTGTTTTATCTATTTTGCAAGTATAATAGTTCTTTGAACCAATGTCACAGGGAAATGAAATTAAATTTAAAATACCTGAACAGCATAAAATCTTGGAAAATGGACTACCCTTAGTGCATGCTTTGATGCTTGCAAGGCCTTAGAATATCCCGTTCTACTGCTCCATAATGAAATTATATAAAAACCAGGAGTTGTCCCTTCATGCATAGTTAATAATGGTCTTTCTCATGAGCTCTAGCTCTTAGTATATTTCTACAGCAGTTAGCTGATTCATAAGCTAGGGGTCCCTCTTTCAATCAGCAAAGATTCCTATCACATGATGAAGGGTTTCTGCCCAAGAAATGTTTCTTCCCCCCTTGCTTTCCTGTCAGATAAAGTATATGTCAATTCTGAGTTTCTTTCTTTTTAATAAAAAATAAATGTTCAACATGTCACTTCAATCTGAACTCTTTTTTATTTTTTTCTTCTTTTCTTTAACACGTGTCAATTAATTAGAAAGGCATCAATTCTTCTTTGCATTGTACACTTATTAATCTTTAATGGCAGACCATCCTTAATATCAGAAATCCAAATTTGCTCTTCAGCATCCAATAATGCATCTTCCAACTCCTTAAATGAATTTATTATCATTAGCATTCCATCAAAAATAATTCACACTAACCCCTTTTTTGGTTAAGATCATTTTCTTCTTTAGCTTCCTTTGACACAGTTTCCTCAATCCCTTTGACACTCTACCAAGGAGTTAGATATAGAATCTTCAGAGTTTTCACTTATCATTGCATTCCTTAAAGTGAAACAAATACAAATCTTGCAGTAAAATGAATGTGTCTGAATCAAAATCATTTAAGCATTGCCTTCAGTATTACAAACCTTTCTCCATATATAAGAGCCTTCTATGATGGACTATAGTCACACCCTCAAAAAATATGATTTAAAACTAAACTGAATGAAGAAAAAAAAATTATGTATCCGATCCCAACTAGTTTAGAATTAAAGCTTTGTTATTGTTGTAGCCTTGTATGAACTATCTTACAATAATTAGTCCAAAGAAATGTAGATTGTCGGTGCATGTCTGCTTATGGATGCTCATTTTTTGTCATTTTGTTAATACATGCATACATACGTACTTATATATATATATATATATATATATATATATATATATATATATATATGTATATGTATATGTATATTAAAACAGTGTGATATATATATTTAGGCTATGTTCAGCAAGCTACAACAATTTTTTTCCCTTTTGACTCAAAATCCTGCACTGATGAGACTAAACTTCTTATTCAAGAATTTGTAAATGACCGCCATCAAATCCAATGATAATAATTTGGATCTAAGACATCACTTTTCACTGGGGTGTGGTACTGTTCTTTCAGTTTTTATCCTAAAAATGTCTAATGGCGATGCTCACCTAGCGTCCATGGACACAATACGCTTCAAGTACCAAACCAGCCATTGAGAAGAGCAGGAATGATAGATGATACTTTGATCCTTGTCAACTAACATTCAACACAGATGCAGCAACTTGGCTTACCCTAAATACTACTCAGAAAGGAGACACTTCCATGTGTCAGAGAATTGAAGGGCATTTGTGCAGAATTCAATAGTTTTTTTCAGCGTAATGGAACCATCTCGATCAAATGAAGACAGTAAATATGATGAGAGCAAACTCTGGCCAGCTAGGTAAACTCATGATTCCTAATCTCAATATATATATATATATATATATCATACCTACAAAGAGTATACTTCCCCCACCAGAGGTTGAGTGCTAGATTCTCCACTTCTCTCTTTGGGCAATCTTGCAGTCATAGAATCCTCAACCTCCTATCTTCTCCGTTGCATTCGAACTTAATGAGCCAGTTAATGTTGTAACCACATTTTTTTTCTCCCTCCCCCTCTCTCTTTTCAACTGTTATGTGAATTAGTCCATGGTTGACTTGAATAAAGCAGGAAAGTTCTTTTACTTCCCCTACTTGTACTCAACAAATTCCTTTTCCACCGAATCTCATATTCATTCCATCACGGTTTTAAGATGCCAATGTATGATGAGTAAAATGTCACTGAAACGATCATAGAAGGACTGTTGGGATTTTTTGATTTTGATAATTTCTTCGATGTGGACGATTTTTTTGATCGGAGAGATTTAGGCCGTTGAGAGGATTTCCTCAGCCTAAGTTATTTATTATTTTCTTAATTATTAGTTATTTATACTTTTTAATTATAACAGATTTTTTTTTGAGTATTAGGAATACAACCCTATAAAAATAAATACGTAGGCTTTTTCATCATTGAAAAATAATATTGGTTCTCTTCTTTTCCTCTCACCCTAATTTTTAATTTATTTCTTCAATACGATTGAGTTTGTACCATAAAGAAGTCTATTTTTAACCATGAATACCCACGGTAGAATATTCACGAATTCAAACTGAAACTATATAAAATGATTTTTTTTAAAAAAAACAAAGCAGGAGAAAAAAAAAAAAAAAGTGTAAAGCGTGACCTGCTGGGTTCATTGATGAAGGGGAGAGAATGCCACGGTGGAAGAAAAGGCGGAGATGAAGCCATCAGAGAGAATCTGATCGCAGAAATCCTCGTTTTCTTCAAATGGAGCGACGAGGCGTGGCGACGTAACAGAAGAACATATTAGAGGTTTGTGCTGGTGGCGTTCGCATGATCCGGTCTTCGCCCTCCTACCTCCTTGCGACTTCCCCGTTTTCTCTTCAAATTTAATTTCCTTTTGCCGTGGGTGTCCGTAATTCTCTGATTGGGGTTTGCTAAAACTTTAGTTGATTTTATTATCTGTAGGGTCTTGCATCCTACATTTTAAAAAATATGCCTTGTATCCTTGTTTAGGGTTCCGTTAAGGTTATATATATATATATATATATATATATATAACAAGCTTCAGGCTCACATGTTCAAAAGCTTTTTCTAATATTTCTAAGCTTTTCATATGTCCTTAAATTTTTCTTTATTTATAGTGCCACTTATGTACTATCAAAAATATGTTAAAATTTACCTTTTATTTATACATGGATTGCCATCTTGGTAATAGGTTTTATTACCATTTTATAAGTATGTTTAGATATATATGAATGCTAATTTTGGTATATATCTAATATCCATATTTTGTGTTTGTTTGAAAGAACAAGTTATCAACTAAGGATGGCAAATGAGATTCCTTTAAGGTGGATGGCATATTCTTTATTCCTGCCCTCAAGCCCCAACCTCACCTCTAATCCTGCCTCTATAAGGAATCCTCAATCCTAATTTATTTTTTAATAAAGAAAAAAATTTTAGGATTAAAAAAATCATGAAAAAATAGAAAAACCATTTTATGTTTATGATTACTTTACAAACCATTTAGCAAAAGTCTATTATTTTATATAAGGAAATGGTAAAATCATTTTGAAGATCATATCAACCTTAGAACTTTCAATATAACAAAGAGTATCAAAACGAGTCATCAAAAAATTTTTTAATTAAAAAAATCTATAAAATAAACATACAAAATATAGGACTTAAATACACAAAATATAGGTTTCATTCTTATTCATACCCCACAAGGCTAAAGGTTCATGCAGAGAAGCATGAGGTGCAAAATCAAATATTTCTATATTATTTTACAGGAAAAATAATTGAATTTCAAGTTTGAGTTCAGAGATGAATTCGGGGATGAAGATTTTAGTCTCCATTCCTGAACTTGAATCCAATAGATTTTCAAAAAGTTTCTCCATCTCCATCCCCGTTTAATTCCTCCAAGCTATTTCCTATGGGATCGAATTTCTTCATCCGGTTGCCATCCTTAATATTAATATGTAATTTTCAATATCCCATGCATTTCTGATTGATCTTCAAACTTTAATATAATTAGAGTTGTCAAACGGATTGGGTCGGCATGACCTACAGGCCTATAACCTAATCGGGTTGAATTGGGCCATGTTAGGCCATTATGTTGTATTGGCCCATGGCACGAACCAAACCAAACACAGCTCTTTTTTAAAATTTTTTAATATTTTTAATATCATGGCATTTCTTTTTTAATTTGTTTAACATTTTTAAATTTTTATTATGCCATGGGTTAAGTCACGTGCATGGGCCGTGCTGGGTTGGTAGGGCTCAACTTAGCTCGACCTAACTTGGAGATTGCGTTGTGCCTAAACCGAAATGACTATTGTAGCAATCATATTATACCCAGCATGATCCATGCCGCATCAGGCCGATGGCTAGCCTATGTCGTTTGCCATCTTTAGATATAACCTTCTGTACCTACGTGTAACTATAGATAAAGAAACCATAAATTGATCAGAAATCTAAAATTATTTTTTTTCAAATGAAAGGGATGGAAGACCAAACATACGACTCATAGGTTAGATTTGCTATCTATATCTAGCCGCCGCCATATCATTACATATCTTTTAGATGTTGAATCTTTGTCTGGGCCAATTTGTGGGTGGGCAACAACTTGAATTTTTTTTTTTTTTTTTCCTTTTTTTTGGTATTATATCCGCTAATTTTTGTCATATGGCTAGATGCACGATAATTAAATCTTGCGATGGTTTTTCGCGAAGCCAAGCTGATCCCGTGAGGGGAATTTTTCGGAGTCCAGGTATGCTTTACGCTGTTCACAATCTTTTTATCATTTTGCTTTTTTGGAACAATCCCACGAGGGGAATTAATAAGGTATTAGACGTTGGAGGTGGAGCTTTCCAAAATATATGAGAAAACGTTGTTCATTATTAGAAAATAGAGTTAAAATAAAACCATCCAAATCTTTAATCTGTTGTTGTGTTTTATCATATTAAGCATGGCAAGACCATTAGGCATCGCAATGAATCGGATTAGAGCAATAATATTATATCAAATGCAATCTCAATCCATGCCCATCCGATGCAACCTCAGGTTGTGGTTTCTAGCCTCAGGAAGCTGCCCTCTACTTTTCATAGCCCCATCTGAAGCAGCCCATTCCCTAACCTGATCCATTTCAAATCGACTCAGCGATGACTGGTGAACAAATAACATGTAAAGAAAAAGAAAAGCAAAATTTTCATCTCTCCTTCATTTATTAGTTCTGTTCAAGAAAAGTATCGCATGGAGATGGAAAATATTTTGTCATTTTGCTCCCTCCAAATGGACCAGAAAACCTCAAACGAGCCCATTGTTCTCCACTCTGGTAAAAGGCTAACCTCTCGTAGGCCCCAGGAGTGAAACCCCCTGACCACCGTTTGGCCTAAACAAGGTTGGCTATTGGACAGGCTTTCAAGTGCAGTCAATTTTTCCATCCTCCATGTAACACTTGATTTTAGAACGATCAAACTTATCAGCAAAACTTCGTTTATCAATTACAGAGGGAACAACCGTGTCGTTTGAGTTTTGTCAATAAAGTTTGGGCTAATTATGGTGACAACATATTAAAGCCTCTTTAAGAGAACTAATCTCAAGGTGAACTGGGTGATAGACTAGTTGACCGCAACCATCTACATGGAGGAGCTTCCAAATTTCAGAATTTGGGATTTGGGAGGTGGAAATCAAGATGGGCCCTACAAAGACAATGCTGGATCACTGGGTCGGTCCTGAAGAAAATTTGAACAACATCACCCTGGGCCCGGCCCACCCCCTTTGAATCTCCAAGAGCAGCAGTTCACTGTTCAGTGTTCTTCTCAAGCGTTTGGATCTGAGCAATTTTGTATGAAGATCGTCCATTCCTTGAAAATGCATTTAAAAAAAAAAAAAATCAAAATATACTTTTGGTCTCCAAATTTTTAGTTGTTGTAGTTTAATCTCCATCAGGATAGTACGCCAGTTATTCTATCAATTTTAATTGACTTCATATGGCGAACGTTAATAAATTTGACCAATCTAAGTTTGAACAACATTTGAATCATGCAAATATTTGGGTTTTTCAGGCAAGCGATATATTAGTTTGATATCTATTTTATCGATGCATTGGGCTTTTTTTGTCCCCACCAATCCAAAAATAGATAATAATAAATGAATATAAATCCAACCATTTTATTAAACCAAAAATATATTAAATAAAAAACAATAATTTCAGTAATAGATAGGCTTTACCAAGAACATAGCCCACATAAGATCAACTACAAATCTACATGTGCCATCGTTAATGATGCAAACAAATAGTTGGCCACATAAAGATCATCATTCATTAGTGACAGTTTCAGGAGTCTGAAGTCGGTCAGAAAACCATATTATATTAGCTTTGGTTCATTTTAATCGACTAATTTATATATGAAATGAATCGTACTTCTCCATAAAAGATTGCTCCAATTGGCTTAACTTCAAAGAAGGCATTGTCATATTGGTTTAGTTCGAATATTGAAACGAGTGGAAAGAGGCTTCCTGGGGGCATCCCTTTGTTCGTTGAGAGAAAAGATGGGCAGCCCAAGATTCCCTCTTCGCAGCCCTGGCCAAAGGAATACGAAAAGCTGTGCTTTTGGAACACGAAAGGGTGGTCATGACCCATGCAGGCTTCTTCCCTGAAAACATGGTAGGCTGTCTAGAATTCAAGCCTTGAGGAAGTCAACAGTCAATGCAGAGTTCTTGTAGATGTCAAGCCACCCCAATGGACGGAATATATAATATGGCACCGACCCTTAGAGCACCAGGATTCTAAACCTAAGCACTAAGCAACCGAAAGGCTAGCCTCCTTTTCCAATCTCTTCGCAAGTCAATGTGCTCTTGTCTTCGATGACATCAAGCCTTTGCTGTGACACGAGGTCCACATGCTAAAGATCTCCCTTCAAAACTTTCCAGCTCCTAACTCCTAACTCCTAACCGTTCCCATATGAAACCAACTTTATATTTTCAACTCCAAATCAAGTGCTCCACGCTACGTGCAAAGATATTTCCAGTCGTCAAAAATGGCTTCTCTTTTCTAACTTGGAATAGGAATAAAGTGTGGCCAATCGCCAACCCTCGTGTGATTCCTTGTTATGAAGATGTTCATGGTGTTTAAGTCGTCAGTTAGAACTTAGAACCTAACCAACATGCATATAAAAAGGAGGAAAAAAAGGAAGCAAGAGCATAAAGAAAGAGAACCCGATGTTTGAATGGACCGCTAAGATGGCAACGAGGAACTTGAATGGAATTTACTTGTGGCGTTCGAATTCAGCGTTGGAAAAAATGGGAGAGAACCTAACTTGCATTGGTGGCGTGGTTTCATTAATTATTGTTGTCAAAGAGAAGGAAGATTGTGAGGTGGGAGATCCTCCGTCACGGTAGCTTGTTAGACATTGGAGATGTTGAGATGACGGTCCAACAATGCCTTCTTATGCTGATGCTCTCACAATTTTTAAACATATATACAGTATCTAAGAATGTAAGTTGTAACTTTCAAACATTGAAATGATGGTTCAAGAGAGAGAAAGTTGTAAGTTACTTGAACAGTCGATTCATACCGTGTCTAAGAAATTGAGTTCGACGATTTGTAAACATAGCTACCTTCTTGAGAGGTTTATATATATAGTGAAAATCATGGATGCAGAATAGATTCCTACTGGAATTGGATGGCAGCTATAACTATGATAAGTTAATTGTGTCAATTTGTCATGCAATGCATAACCAATTATAAATATGTGTTTGATCATTTATTTTGATAACTATGGTGATTATTAATTAATAATCATAATGAACAACAGAAAATGGCCATGGAGTGTGTTCTTCTAGCTCATATTAATTACATGAAATATGTTTTTTTTTTTTTTTTCCTTGAAAGTAAATTGCATCAAATATGCAGTATTATTGATAAATATATAATGTTGTGGTTGTCATAATATCTAAAATAAAGAAATAACATCATCTATTTCCAACCAAAAAACTTTAATGATAGACTTTGTCAAAACTTGTTCCAATCGTTATGATGGTTCAAGTGCTATGGCTATTATTAAGAATATTGCTTTCTTTCAAAGACTTGCACATGGCATATTAGGACAATATGCTCCCTCCAATCCATCATAAATTGGAGGTATATATTTTGTCTTTATCTCTACATTTGTCTACTCTTTAACCTATGCTCCTCATCATTGGTCCCTGGTGACCGGCTTGAATGTGGATTGAGCAAAAAGAGATCGAGGTTTGAGTCTCATTCGCTATTAAAACAAGGGTATTAATTTTTTGATCCTTACAATTCTAGTTAATTTTACATAAGATTCAACAAACAAAAATGTAAATATTGCAAGAGTATTTGATTTGATGGTAATAATTTCAATAATTTTTCATTTCACTTTTATTGTGTATATATACAATTTATAAAGACATACATAGAGAATCTTTCCTTTATGTCAGGATATAATAGTTGTATAAAATATGATCAAAGGAGAGATTTAAGGGAGTGCAATATTGTCATATTTATATTTAAATCCAAATTTGAATTTGAGTTTGAATTGACAAATCAATCTTGTTTATAATTTTCTTTTACGTCAAGTTACAAAGCTATACAAAATATGGTCAAAGAAGAAATTGAGGGATTGTGATATTGTGAGATTTAAATTCAAATTTAATATCTAAATTTGAATTGGAACAAGATTGATGAATCAATCATGCCTCCTCAAGTAAATTGGGAGAGATTATTGAGAGTTTATCATATAAAAGGGTAAACCGCCTTAAAAATAGTTCCTTAGTCATAATGTTAACCACTTGATCAATGGTAGAGATGTAACAAGATCCTTGGAAGCTACTTTCTTCCATATGAAATGAAAATCAATTTTAATGTGTTATGTTCGAGCATGTAAGACTGGATGTGTAGCCAAATATATGGCATCAATATTGTCACATCATAGAATAAGTGGTTTAGGAAGCTTTATTTATAATTTTTGAAGTAAATATTGAAGCCAATAAATCTCAATAGCGGCATTGGCTAAGGCACCTATAACCTTTTCGAAAAGAGCAATGACTAAGGAATACATATATATATTTTAGGCTTAATTTATCTTGTTTATAAGGGCTAAAAAATAGGAAGCACTTACATCCAAAAACTCTAAATAGAGAGTAATTTGGTGGCTTCTTAAAAAGAGTTTGAAAAGGTGATGTTTCATTAAGAACTAGTGTAGGAAGTTGGTTGACATAAAAGATCATAAAAGCAAAGGCTTCAAACTAAAAGAATTTTGGTATTGAGACATAAAAGAGAAGAGACGAACCCATTTTAGTACTATGTCTAATTTTGCATTCAGTTAGACCATTTTGCTTTAAAGTATGTGGGTATTTTATGCGATAAAAAATGTAAGCATTATTTAGAAGGGTATGAAAATTTTGTTTCAATAGTTTAGGTGCATCATCACATTGAAATTATTTTATTATGGTGAACAATATGTTTTCAGCATGGGTTTTGAAATAATGAAAACAATCAACACTAGATTTAGTAATGCGAATCTACTAAAGTCATCTGTAAAGATAATGAAATATTTAAAATCAAAATAAGAGACAATAGAGATTGGACCCCAAATATCAAGGTGCATATGTTGTAATAGAAAATTGGGTTGTCTTATGGATGAAGTAAAAGATAATTTATGGCTTTTGCCTATTTAGCATACATCACAATTTTTTATTAACATTAAAAAAATCAAAAAAATCTAGTTTACCATATTTTCATAAGGAGAAGACAATTATGCATGATGAATGACTAAGATGGTTATGCCAAATAATGACTGATGCATGAGAATTAATAAGAGCAGTATGCCCTTTATTTGTAACCGATTTTAAAAAAATAGTATAAAAATTTTCTTCCATGCGGCTCGAGAAAAGAGGTGTCCCCATAAATGCAAGAATTATCTTTTATGAATTAAGCAACAAAAAGAAGATTTTTGATTATTCCAAGCACTAATAGGATATTGTTGAAAGATAATGTTTCATTAGAAGATAAGAATTTGGAATTATTAGTGTGAGACATGGCTAAGGGGTTACCATCACCAATAAATACATGATTCAAACTTAAATAAGGCTAAGCATATTAAAGTAGTGATGGGTCAAATGTCATATAACTAATGGAACTAGAGTCTAGAATCCATTTTGAAATTGGAGAGAATGATCAAGGAAGAACACAATGAGGAATTTTTGGAGTTGGAGACCAATAAACTACAAACTGCATGGGTAAACAACTTTTCTTAAGGCCATATATTTATATCAACATCGAGCTGCAACGTGACCCTTTGTAGAACATATTTAGTAATTGACTTTATATTGGTTGCGATCTTATTGTTATTGAATTGATAGCCCATCTTTTTATTGTATAGCAAAATAGGTAGAATTGTGCTCAATGTTGACACAAGATATGATTTGATTTAATTGGATAGCACTAGTGCATGCAATCAGAGAATGTTGAGGTGGCACTTGATCAATAAAAGAACTAATTGAGTTGTTGATATACCAATAGATTAGGATAGACATTGGAGCCATTGTTCATATATAAGAAGTCATGCTTGAAGCTCGTTGAAGGTAGGATATTATGGGTAATTTTCTATAGTGACGACAAAGGCATTGTAATTAGGATCAAGACCATTGAGTACATGTCACATAGGTGTAAAATTTGAAATAGGTTCTTGAACAACAGTAAATAAATTAACAATAGATTTTGTTGATTACAAATAGTATGAAATAGTAGATGCATCCTTCTTGATATTTCGGAGTTGGACTTAGAGTAGAGATTTTCAATCTTCAAATTGCTAGAAATAGGTTTCTTCTAAAGTTGACCAAAGATCTTTAGCACTGAAAAACTCGAGAGCCTGATGTGCCATAGATTTTGAAGCTAATTATGAATCAACCTAATTTGCTCTAAGTGTTGTAATCAAGATTAGAGAGAGTTCTTTCATCTCTTTTAATCATTCTGAGTGGTTAATGATGAGTGCCATCAATATAACCGATGAGAACTGTGCTTATCAAAATTGTCTCCATTTAAAACTTTTAGACAAGTAATTTATAGAATCTAACTCGATTGATGCAAAATTGGTGATATTAAAAATGGGTAAGAGAGAAGAAGAGAATATAAAGATATGGAATAATTTATTAAGGATAAACCATGAGTCTTTAAATGGCTATGATGCCATGTAAGAGTATTTGATTTGCTGGCAACAGTTTTAATTTTTTTTTTTTCATTCCACTTCACTATATACACAATTTATAAAGATACATAAGAAGAAATTTTCCTTTTTGTTAAGATACAATAGTTGTATAAAATATGATCAAAGGAGATATTTTGAAGATTGTATAAGATACGGTCAAAGGAGATATTTCAAAGATTATGATATCATGAGATTTAGATTTAAGTTCAAATTTGAATAAGATTGACAAATCAATCTTGTTTATAATTTTCTTCCATATCAAAATACAACAGCTATACAAGATATGGTCAAAGGAATGAATTGAAGGATTATGATATTGCGAGATTTGAATTCAAATTTTAAATTTGAATTGGAATTGGAACAAGATTAATAATTAGCATAAAGAACAATTTGTACAAATGAAGAACATTATAGGAATTTTTACTAATATGTAGTATAGAATATTTCACAGACTAATCTACAAAATAAAATAAATAAAATCTTTCATTAAAGGCTTTATTAACTTTGAATATTGAACTGGTGTGCTGTTCTTATTTTCTTCAAACCACGAGGGTAACAAAATTTTCAAATTATTGATGATTGAAAATTGATGACTCACATAAGTATTCACTTATTCATGATTTACTCAATAATCTTTCATTCATCAATAAATAATACTATATGGTATCGGTGAGACGTGTTTGTGGTGCAGGTTTCTATATGGTGACAGCGTTTACTTTTCTATGAACCAATAAACGAAGAGTTCCGTTTGAAACATCAGTGAAAGAACCTACATAGTTGAATATATCAAGTGATTGTTCTCCTTCCTCCCTAATCTTCAACTAACCTCTCCCACTAGACTTTTCTTATTGGCTGTTATGCTATGCTAATTGCTAGATATCGTTCATGATAACGATTTGGAATAGAATGGTCACAAGAGATTCCTACTTTATTTGTTCTCTTCTTGCAGGCGACGAAAATATTAGAACCACACGTTGCATGTGCCTTGAATTATTGCTTCCATAACATTTTGTCATGCACCACCCGAGAATTCTGGGTCCATCTTCCTCTGAATAGGAGATGCCATGATTGCTACGCTACCAAATTTATCCTCCTGTGATTCATTCCAATCATTGTCACATAAGCTTTCATGTTCCCGTGACACTCTATTCAGCTCCTTAGGGAGATAAAAGTCTTCCTTTCATATTCTTTGAGGGATGGATACAAGGCTTAGGGATTTTTTATCCTTTTTTTTTTTAAAGGAAAAGTAAAGGATGAGAGTTTCCCCTACATAGATTTATTTAATTCAGAATTATTTATAAGGAAGATGAGGGAATAAAAGAAAAAAATCAGATTACAAAATTTTTTATAAGATTCCAACCATCAAAAAGTTACCCCACAAAGTAAAGCTATTAATAATCTTATGAAGGAATGAAGATAAAGAATTTTATTTTTTTGACGAAGATTTTTGAATTTCTCTCGTTCTGCATGTGTATGCTACATATAAGCCATGATCAGTTGGTCCAAACTTTTTCTCTCCTTAATTGGCACTTTTTTTCTCCTTCATTCTGCTTAAAACTTAAAAATGCTGGAAGGTAATCTATTCAATTTAAAATAACATGATAGAGATTTCAAAATAGATTGCGAAAAGAGACACCTCGCAAACAAATGATCCAATGACTTCTGATCAGCCCCGCATAATACACATTGTGAGCTCACTAATTATTCTTTCTTCACTAATACACCTTGTACATGCAACTTGTCAAGAAGGGTTAGTTAAAGAAATATCTTGACTTTTTAAGAGAGTCAAAAGCTTCCAAACTTGGAGAATCAAAAGATTTCTCACCGTCTTTTTTTGATGGAAAAGATTCCTCACTGCCATCCCATTGGTTTTGCTTTGTTTTATTTTTCTTTGGAGAGGGACATAGAAATGGATATTATTCCATAAGATTTTGTTCCCAAGTTGGCTCTTTGCACTGAAGTGAATCTAATCAATAGCGGACCACCTAAGATTCCAAATGGGATGCCATCTTAGTTAACAGTTAAGCACTCATAGACATAGGCTTATGATGAGACGGTTGAGAAAATATGTCAATATTATCCATTAAAACTAGAAAGAATCGAAAGGCATCCTAGATGGAGAACCTTTGAGAGCGTTTGCTTCATGAGATCAGAAACATGGAGAGAATGGATGTGAGTCACAGGCAAAAGACCCAAGTTATAAAGCTTTTTAAGAGCTTCTCTCCTTGTAGTATTTATTCCCGGAAATCATTCTCTCTAGCTACATCAAATGATAACCAGGAGTAATTCTCAAGACCTCCATTAGACATTCCGCGAGAACATATATAGACTACTGCTGGGCATGCAGGCAATGCACATAAGTAAAAATCATGGGAAGCATATTTTGGATTTCATCACCATCCATGTCTCACTTCCTATTACTTTTCTTTGTCATGTTGGATTTTATGCATGTTTCTTTTTTATTTTCTTTTTTGCCGAATAATGAGGCAGTTGAATGCCACAGACGAAATGAGAGAGAGTCACACGGGAGTTTGCTTTATATATAAGTTCACGCGTGCTGCTACGTAGTTTCTAGCAGTGTCATTAAACTTACGCAAGACCTATAACATTTTCCTTTACATATGGTAGGAGACGTTGGATAATTTCTGCAGATAGGGTTGCAGAGGGTTTAAACCTCCAACAAAGAGGAATACATATAATGATGCATTTTGGAGGCTGCCCAAATAGCAAACTAGCTCAATTAGTAAATACTAAATGTCAGTCTGTGTGCTATACTCCCGGCCATAGCTCATGAACAAAGGCTTTCTTCCCGAGTCTTACTAGAATGCGAAAAATATAAAACATATAACATATATATTTTATCATCCATAGATATATTTATTTCTCATAGGACAATTACCATGGTTTTTGAAAGTAATCATGCAAACAAAGAGAATAAAGCAACAAGTAAGAAAAAAGTATCATAATAATATGGTTTGAAATAAACCATATTATTCTGAAATATATTTTTGGTCTCAAAAATATTATCATTTCATGAACAAGTGATAATAATGAAGGCTAATATCATATTATTCAAAAATCTAGTTGTGTCACCGTGCCTTGTGACAATCGTCTAGATATGTACAGACAGTACAGTTAAGATGAGCATGACCTATTTGTGATCATAATCTCCAGGCAAAACCAATAGAAAACATAGGGATTAAAGAAAACAGAAAGGATTGCTGCTGCTGCCGCTACAGGGAGAGAATATATTAATTTATACCCTAAGTCGGCAAGGCAATAGCAAAAAGAGAAGGTGCAAGGCTGAGTGCCCGAATCTGATCTCATGAATAGCACAAGAGTAAGGTACGAGGCAGAATGCACGAAATCTGGATAGATGCGGAGGATATATGATCCAATAAGATAAGATCCAGCTTTATGTGGAGCTAAGGATTTGGTGCAGCTCCTTTTGATTATATGATATGGTATGTGCAATGAAAGAGAAACCTCGGGCATTTGGCTTTAAAGGGAATTGTTAGGATTGAGTGGGTCATGACTTTAGAAGTACAGGTTGAGATTAGGTAGTCCCACTAAGCTCAATCAGATGTGGTTCCCACTTGAAACTAATGACCATCCATTTACTTACCTAAACCCCAGTATAAACTAATGCACTTCCGATGGAACCCCACCCACATCAGCTGTTTCACCTCCGGTGTCCGGGCGGCGTGAGAGGAATAGGCCTCATGATACATTGCATCATGGTCTATACAGTGAATTTAGGAATGAATTGGGTCCGGTGCAGCTCAATGACATAGGTTTTAAATTTAATATCAAGGACCTGTTTCATTTTTGTTGTTGGTTTTGTGTTCATGTTTCACTATAAATTAGTGAAACAGCATATGAAGATTGATTTAAAAAAATGACATTTATACAAAACTTTTTGTCATACAATTTTACTCTTTTTGAAGATTTTTTAAAATACCTTATCTACCAAAAGCTCCATAAATTTTACAAACAAATTATAAACAAATGGACTTCAATACATATTGTAAGGCCTAGAACATTTTCCGTCTTGAATTTTGAAAATAGAAACAAAAAACAAAAGTAATGACAAATGTGCCCTAAATTATTAAACATGATATGCAATGTTTAAGCTATTTGAGTATAAATCAAAATTTAAATAAATTTCATATATGTATAGCTACCCAGTGTTATCTCAATTATTTTAGGATTGATTTCATCGATCCTTATTCAGCATGTTTGCTTTAAAAAAAAAAACAATAATCAAATTTAGGTTCATTTCATGCCTTCACCTTTTTAATTAGGATTGAAATTAGTTATAAAGATCTAAAATCATAGGGGCTATGTGAGGTAAAAAATTAATTAATAAACTTGAGTTGCAACCTAGGTGGGATGGTTTTTCAAAGGGCTTGCCCTCCGAAGGTTCAAGATTCAAATTCTAGTATTAATATTAAAAAAAAAAAAAAGATAATTCTAGTGAAGGTATAATTAAGTAAATCCACTCGTCTTCTCTATCACACATGCATAGAGATGACAGCTACTCTTTTTTTTCTAACCAATTAAGTTTTTTTTTTTTTTTTTAATGTAGTAGCTAGTTGACATGGTAACAGGTCCTAAATTAATTATTGAAAGTTTGGGAGTTCAAAATTTTTCATGTTAATTTTTAAATAAGAACATGTATCTGATCCAAACTACATATAATATGAGATGTATATATATATAAAGGCAGGTTATCATGCAACGATAAAGTTGCTTTATTGTGACAAGTACAAAAACATTAACATTTTTACACGCAAGAGTAAAGCCAGCACATGCAATCCTTTCTAGATCTTACAATGAGCTCAAGACAAACGCATGCTGTATCTCTCGTCACTTTACACCACATCTTGATGCAAAGCTGCACAATAATGCTCCAGTCCTACGTAAAAGATTGGGCACGTAATGAATTTAACTCCAAAACCAACATCAAATCGAGTAAGATCCATGTTGCGTTGAGTGTAGACTCTGTCAACCATGCCCATACCATTTACTCACATGCTACCATACACTGACATGGACTGATGAGCAAAACAAACAGCTGTTCATTTGCCGTAAAGGTTGCAGCGTCAGACGTTTGGTTTAAGTTACAACGACAACCAACGCTGCAGTCGCTGTGAGTTTTAGCACACCCATCACTCGCTGAAGCTGGCAACGTGACAACCTAATTTCCCACTCTATCAACCACCTAACTTTGGAAAGAAACTTTGATGAATCGCACCCAAGCTTAAAATAACTAAGAGAAATTTTAAAAAGATAAAAAGTTCACCAAACTCTCTTGTCATGCTTAACACCTATTAGAAGAGGACCAAACCAAACCAAACCAAACCTATAATGACTTGGATGATTGCTTCCTTTATGCAATTAAATCACATCAGTTGCACTGGCAGTTAAAAAGGCGGTTGGGACTGGATTCTCTAATGGTGGAACCACCAAACCGCGGAAATCTGTGTGCAGCTGCTCCTCAAGGCACTCGGTGGGCTCCGTATAAGCTGTTTAAAGCTGTTTAAAGGTCCCCCCAAGAGAATCTCTCTTCTGAACGGCCGCAACCCTTCTCTCGAATCATTGGTTATTGGTTTGACAGAAATATTGGCTGTGTAAGATACGTAAGGTGTGACTTGTTGAAATTTTTTTCTTTTTAATATGGCGAGGAGCATTATTGACCTACCAAATCTTTCAGTTTGCATGGTAAACTAATTTTTTAGAGGTTAAAATTAAAAAATTACTAGTGATAAACTACAAAATGACAATCACCATTAAATCTTTCTTCTAATTCTTTAAAATATATTATAATACCATTAATATTTGATTTTCTAATTATTTTTTTTCTTTTTATCATGTAAATTTTTTTTTTTTTTTTGGATTGTTTGCTCTCTTGAAATGGAGGAGGAAGCAAATAACATGATGGAGCAATAGGTCCAATTTCAAATGTCATCCGTTGAACTTTGCCCTAAATAAATAACTTTTAGCTGAGACAAATAACCGGTTTTTTACAAGAGACTTGCCACCTTCCCGTGGTAGGTTGAACTTATAAATATTCTTTTTAAATATCCTTTGCTAGCAACCATATTCACCAACGCTTTCCTTCCAAAAAAATAAAAATCTACTATTTCTTTCCTTCTTAGTAGCCTAGCAGACCATCGTTTCCCCCAAACCCATGCACCTTAGAACCTATTTAGGTTCCTTTTCCCTGAATTTTTTTTTTAAAAGAATATAATTAGGTAGTTGCTATACATCTTCTTGACTAAATACAATGAGAGTTGGATCCAAAGTTTTCACAAGACAGGAAGCCCGCCTCATACAACAAATATAAACGAGAGAGACTAGCATTTGGTATTTGCATAAGTCCTCGAATATTATTATGGTGCAAAGTCTTATGCTTATAATATTCTGGAGTGTGTAGACTCCATATATATTCTCTCTTATTTAAGACTTCTTTATCTCTGTCTAATTTTTTTTAAGAATTAAATCCTATGTCAATTAATTCTTGATTTTAGTTATTAAAAAATAATTATTTTATATAGTTAATGAGGAATAATCACTGTTGGCCCCATATAAATTATGGATATTAAAATACATTGAAGCCTGGTCAAAGATACAAGGAAGAGTAGAATAGAATCCTAATTAATATTTTTTGAAACTTAAACATCAATTTCATCCGTGCAAAATCGCTGTTTATGTCCTTCGACTTTTCATTGCACCACGTGTGGCAGAAAAAGCGTTTTCATAATGCATCTTAAAAAAATAATAATTAATTTAATTTAATTTAATTTAATTATTAATTAATTAATTAATTAATTAATTAATTAATTTCTCCAAATAAAAGCTGCTGCAGTGTGGCGGTTTGTGCAATCTGGATCCAGACGGCGGAACGCAACGCGCGTCCGAAAAGGACGCCAACGGACGCAGCGGGCGTCCCGACAGCGGGGCCCGCAGCGCGGACACCGCCCTCGCCGACCGGTCGTCTGGGTTCGGATTCCCGGGCCCCACAGAATCCCTGGAGACCTCATCACGTGGCCCTCTCCATCTCAGAGCCAGGGTTCGTTGGGGGCGTCCTTTCCGTTGTCCGCAGCCGTTGGCGCCATTTCCAGTTCGCCCGCTTCGAGGAAGCCCTTGTAGGGAAGATCGCCAACATGCCTCCTTGACCTGGTGTACTGTCCCTGCGGAACCATTTTAAATCGCGGTTTGGAATCCACTGCGCCCACAGGAGAGCGAAAGGTGTCCGCAAGGTCAGGCTTGTAAGTGGAGCCGGAGGAACACTATAAGTTATAAGATAATATAATTTAGAAGAAAGAAGCAACCATGGTCAGTCCGTAACCTCACTTTCAGCTTGATCAAAGATTTTTTTATGCCATCCATTGATTTGGAGTCCAAGGGTTAAAGAACTGATTAAACTAATGGTGATTTAGTTGATTAATTAAAATAATAGGTGCATATCAATGCATGTGACTAACTAAGAAGGTGACGAGGGGTTCTTGGTGTAACGTTCCATGACCCATGCCTTAGCTGAGGAGATGTGGCTGTCACACTTGCAAGTGGTTGAGTTCTAACCACAAAATAAATAGATAAATAAAAGGATTTAAAAAAGGTCTTGGCTTTGTTGTGATTTAGATGAGAGACATGAAGGTATTGACTATCAATATTGGAGGCAAAACTTTTGTCTCATAATTTTTTTTTTTTTTTTAAAAAAAAGACTTTTATCTCCTAGAATTTAATTTGATTATGCATGATCATAATTATTTGCTGTGTTTCTTGTGAATAGTTCTTAGAGCACAAATCATCTCCAACCATTGTTGTTGGATTGATTTTAAAAACTTTTTTAAAAGAAAAGGTTGCATTAGTGCGCTCTCAAGGTGTTTCTTTCATGTCTTGCACCTAGGGAGTCGAGGTATTGTTTTTTCAAAGCTTCACTGCAAAAACAAAGCTTTACTGCTTAGAGTGCAGTGAAGCTTTGAAAGGGATTTAAAGTATTTTTAGTGTTAATATACTTGAAGTCTCCATCATTTAAAAACTAGAGATTAGATAAGACATATGCATGCTTGAGGGAAATGATTGAGGTTGCAATCACAGTATAAAATGGATGGTTAATGGACGTGTCAACAAGAAACCTTGTTTCTTGTGAATTGCATACATCTATTGAATTTCTTATACAAGATGTGTGATTCATTAGAGATTAGATTCCAATCATGATGCAATGGAACTCATTAGCAACATATTTTATTTTGCAATTTGTTGGAACTTAGCAAGTACATGATTTAAGGAGCATATACCAACAAACATGGTATTTTAGTTGCATGGAGTGTATATACATAGGATACAGGTAGTAGTTAGCCTTGTTATTTCTGGAAGCATGTTTTGATGGTGCCAACTATTTGAACAATTCTTCTTAGCAAATTAGGAAGATAAGACTTATTACCTAGAACTTTATGCCAGCTTGTTGATATTTAATTTAAATTTCAATGTTTGATCGACTTGGAATTATTCAGGGGTAACTCATTATTCTTAAATTATTTATCATAAACTTATTACCCCTGCAAGGGCTTCCATAATGCACATTGAATCAATTTCTACTACAAGATGATTGGTACTAACTTTGTCTATGTCTCAACATCCATAAGTGTTCTTTTCTAAAAATTTATCTGTTGTAAAATGAATCCATAATTGTGTTAGCTGTATTTTTGTTCCATTTTTTGACCCTCCACGGTTTGGGTTACAAGAGGATGCAACAATTCTAAAGCTCTTTATTTTGATAAGAAAGGGAGAGGCTAGTGGTATCACAAAATACCGAAACAAACAAGATCCAAAATCAATATGAACAAAATACATACAACAACAACAATAATAAAATCTTAATCTCAAACTAATTAAGGTTGATTATATGATTTTTTTTTTTCTCGGTCCATAAAGAGATAGCTGAAGCAAAGATGCTGGTTTTAGGTAACTAGTCAGCAGATTGGTTGGTTCTCAAGCAAAGTTATCTTGTCTTTACTAGTATTTGGGCATGTCAAGATTGCATGAAAGCAACAATACACCATAGCGTAACAAAAGACTAAGGGCGCTCACAACACAATGAATGAAGCTATGAATTTTCATTAAGAGTCATCAAAAAAGAGTAGTATAAGGGCAATGAGAGTAGTACGAAGATGGTGGCTTTCACAAATGTCTTAAACTTGACAAAAGCCACCAACAGGGATTCCCTTAGAAAGAGAAAGAAAGCCGCATCTAGAGAAAGTGGGCTATAGGCAATGTGAGCATGTCCTAGGCTTGATAAAAGCTGCAAATGGGAAAGGTTGGCAATAGGAATTTTGCCTCCTTGAAAAATTCACAGCACACTGAAATGAAACAATGAATCTTCATCAAAAGTCATCAAAAAGAGTAGTCGTACAAGGGTGGTGGCTCCATCCTTCAAAGGTATCTCTAGTTTTTAGTTTATTGTTGATTCTTTATTTTCTATATTGCTAATTAAAGACTCTTCTTTAGTAGCTTTCAAATACATTATATTGAGATTTGATGGTGTAACAAAGTTCAAAGTGAGCTTTCACCAAAGCTTCATAGCTTCCCTCAACATTAGTATTGCAGAAGAACTTTTTGTCTATATTCTAAATTATAAGTAGGGTTTCATGTCGTTCTTTTACCTTGGTCTATCTCTTTATAATCAGAAGTTTCTTAAGCAAGCTTGGCTTCCTTTCTTAAAAAAAATGCAATTAGGGCTAGTCTTATGAAAAAAATAAGTTTCTCTCATTAGATGGAAGGCTAATCCTAAAAATTATTAGTCACTACTTTGCCATCTTATTACATATCTGTTTTCAAAATACTTGGAAGGATTTATATGAAAATTGATCATCTGAGAAGAGTTTTTTTTTTAGAGGAAAAGATAATATCGATGGCTTTAATTGTTTGATGAACTAAAAGACAGTGTGTAAGTCCAAGAAAGAAGGACGTTGGGAAATTAAAAATATCTCTATGTTTAACAAAGCTCTCCTGACCAAGTGGATGTAAAAATTAATCCCATCAAATCCTTCTGCTCTATAGAAAATTCTTTTGAATCTGGCATATTATTCTAAAAAAAATTTGGCAGTAGAATCAGAGAAGTCTCTATTTTCTTTTCTTCTATTTGGAAAGGAATTACTCAAGATCTAAGTAGTTTATAGAATTGCACCTCAATTAAGCTTGACAATGAAAAAGTGATTAGATTCTGAGGAGATATTTTGTTAAGCCCTACTCCACTTTGCTCTTTACTCTTTGCTCCTTGATCTATATGACAGCATGATTAAAAAATATTCTTATGTCCACCCTCTAGAATTGGAGAATAGGAAGATAGTGCATCAATTTGTATTGTTCCATCATTTGGGCTCAACATAAACAGCTTTTAGATCTTAAAAATATTCTCTCATTAGTTCACCCATGCAGCATTACTGATACTTTAATTTAAAAGATTTCGAGCAAAGGCTTATACTCAGTGAATTTTTTTTACAAATTTCTAAATCAAGATAGTGTTCTTTGGCCCTATCATAAATTAATTTGAAAAGCTATTATTTCTATAAAAAAAAATAAGATCTTTGCTTGATCGTCCCTTTATAATCAATTTTATACAAATGAGATATTAGCAAAAAAAGAATGAACCATCGATTCTAGTCGCTTGTTATATAATGCTCTACTCAAAATAGTTTCTTATGTTCTTCCGACTTATCCTTTCATTAAAAAACCGTGATCTTTGCTATGCAATTATTTTCACATTCACTCAAAGCCTTGTAATTTTCATCATCTTTGAACCTCTTGGAGAAATAAATATACCTTGAGTTCATCAAGAGTCAAATGAGATTGATTCTTTATGTATGGTGGCACCAATGGAAAGAAAATAATATGAGGATCTTTTCTTTTAAATTATAATCCTTAGTAGCTATTACAAAAAAAATTCTTTTCTCTTTTGGTTTTTGAAGCTGTAAAGTTAGAGACGCTTTGTACATTCAAAACTTTTTCTTGTAAATAATATCTCTTAATAAGGTGAGGAGCATGTCTCTCGTGTTTGCGGTCAAAAACAAGAAGAAGAGGAGGATGGTGGCTCTCGCGAAAATGTCTTAGGCTTAACAAAATCCACGCATGGGGAAGGTTGGTTATAGGCAATGTAAGCATGTTCTACGCTTGACAAAATCACGTATGGGGAAGGTTGGCCATAGGCAACGTAACAATGTTCTAGGCTTGGCAAAAGCCACATATGGGAAACGTGGGCCACATGCAATGCGGTTCCAATGATAGATTCACAACATGATGAAATGAGGCCATGAGAATTCATGACGAATTATCGGAAAAGAGTAGTACACAAGGGGTGTGGCTCTCGTTATTTTGTCCTAGGAAAGACAGAAGCCACGTATGGGAAAGGTGGGCCATCGGCGATGCGAGCATGTCCTCGGCTTCACAAAAAGCCACTTATGGGGACGGTGGCAATATGGCTTCATGGCGGATTCCTTAGTGCAGAGGGAATGGGCCACGCGTCAAATATTAATGGAGAACTTTTCCTCTTTTACTTTCCTTTTGTCCCGGTTCGTTGCACAGCCTAATGATGGCTGGACACTGGGATGGAAAGCACGCAGCTGGTTGTTCTGAAAGAAAAAGGCCTGAGAAGAGGGAACGGAAAGGAGTCGTGATGGCTACCCCATTGGCTTTTTATGCGTGCCTTCGTGTTGAACCGGTCATCTTCTGGTTAAACTAATTTTAAATAATAAAAGGACCTGTCATTTAGAGGTTATTCTTTTACCGACAACAACTTCACGCATAAATCTTAATAAATCTTTGCAGAGTTTGAATCCTCTGCCAGCCCAAGTGTTGACAATTTCTACTGCTCGTGCATGATAGGGGTATTTATCATGACAACTTTCAATTTGAACAACCTCAACTCATCGGCATTGTTGGTGGGGATGGCTTGGTTTTGTGCAAAACAACAACCACATGAGAGTGTAATTTAGGTGTGAGTGCGAATTGAAAACAGATTCTTGTACTTTTTTAAAAAAATAATGGATAAGTGATTGCAGAAGCAAAGACCTTCAATGCATTACCTGCAAAGTTCGTTGATTGAATGCTAAAGTGATGTGAATGATAGTGGTTTCTATGTTAGCATGTTTACATTAAGCAAAAATAAAGTGAGAAATTAACAGCATATCATGCTGGAACTACGGGAAACTCCTACATTGGCGTTTCATGGGACATAATCTACAGAAGAAACTTCAACTTCGATGTCTTTGCGTGCATGTCATCTATAATTGAATAGCACCCACCCTGTCTGCTTTAAATCATGGGTCAATTGGCAACCACCCTGTTTGCTTTAAATCTACCGGCATAAGATTCCAAGAAAGAGCACGTGCCAGAGACAAACTGCAACGCCCAAGGTAAAAACCAGGTAGGAGCGTTTGGATTCGCAATGAAAAGCTCTGGAAACCATCAAACCAACCATAGATGGACAGCCAATACTTCCCCTACTTTTCCTCATCTCTGTCCTTAACGATTTGATTCTCTCGCAACTCTATGGGCCTTTCCCTTGTTTTTTCCCGTTCTAGGACCAACCAAAGCAGCTCAATCTCACCGCTCGTGAACTTTCTTTCCCAAAACGGGTAAGAAATAGTATCATTTGCCTCATCGCTTAAGGAAAAAAAAAAAAAAAAAGTAATAATAATAAATTTTGATCTCTTCACCGTGCCGTGCAAATGGTTTCTAGGAGGCCAGGAAGCCCACAGTTGCGGTTTCCTGGGGGCGTTGGTTTAGTTTCGGAGACTTTGCGGAGAAAAAGACACCCAGAAAAAATCAAAACTTAGGAAGAAAAAATAAAAATAAAAATAAAAATAAAGAAAAAGGAAGCAAGTTGGCGCTAGGGGCGCGAGTGGTGGAGCCCGCGGACGTGACGCCCCTCCGCAATTAGCTGGTTTGAAGAGGAGCCGGCGAATCCGTGGGCGCTCGACGCGGGGAGCACGTGCGCGTCGCGATGTGGGCCCACGTGCCACCTGGCGCTCGATGGCCCCCGCTTTCCCACGCTTAAAGACGGCGGGAAGCGCGGGGCCCGCGAGAGGCCCACCCAACTTTTGGGCCGGATCGCCAGGTTGCCCTCTTTTGTCCGCCTCGCTGCTGCCCGCCTTTTATAAATCCAAGGCCCCTCCCCCACTCCCTCCATAGCTCTCAGCCAAGGAGTACAGAGATTGTAGCGCGACTTCTCGTCTCCCTCGCTTCCTCTTCTAGTATACTCCTCCTCCCTCGCAAAGGGAAGAGGAACAAAGAAGAGTTATCATTAATTTTAACTCCGATCTTGTCATCGTACTGAAATTGCTTCAACTATTCGAAGCAGAGGAGAACAGAGCTCGGCGTCGAAGATGACGAAGGAGAATGTGATGATGCCGGAGGAGATGGTCGTCACGGCGGCGGCGGCGGGGAAGGTGGCGAACTCGTCCGCACCCTTTTCATTCCCACCGCCACGAGGAAACAGCGGCGGTGCCACATATGCCAGTTGTAAGATGTACCTGAGCCCGCTTGAGCTCAACGGTAGCGGCGGGAGGATCAATGCATGGGTCGACTCGATGAGGGCGTCATCTCCCACGCATATGAATTCGGGCCTTCCGCTCGCGTCCCCGGTCGTAGCCTCTCGTGATGGAGAGTATGAGAATTGGATGGTAGCTGTTGTTTCCCTGCCTAAAATTTCGATATTGGAATTTAATATATCGTTTCCATATTGATGAAGCTGGTTGCTATGGTCAGAAACAACACCCGTCGGCGTTAAACATGTTCGACGAGATCACGGCTGCATCGAAGGGGAAGCAGATCGTGATGTTCCTCGACTACGACGGGACCCTGTCTCCGATCGTCGATGACCCTGATCGTGCTTTCATGTCTGAAAACGTTAGTCCAAGCACCCACTGAATGCTTTTTTTTTTTTTTTTTTGGTCCTGTGCTCTGTTTCTCCTCTGGTTTTCATATCTATTGAGAATTAGAGGCGGCGAGGGAGTAAAGTTGAGATTTTTGATGTTTGGTTTCTTCTTGGAATCAGATGAGATCAGCTGTTAGGGAAGTGGCAAGAAGTTTTCCAACTGCCATCGTTAGCGGGAGATGCAGAGATAAGGTGCATTCCCATGCCTTCCGGCCCTTTGAAAGGAGGAGAAGTTTCTTCTATTCTTTCTTACTCATTTCCTCCCTTGACTTGCTCATGGGCAGGTGTACAGCTTTGTACAATTAGCGGAGTTGTACTACGCCGGGAGCCATGGCATGGACATCAAAGGACCTGCCAAACAGCCCAAGCACACGAAAGCCAAGGTGGTCTTCCTCATGCTTTCCCTCTAATAAAAAAATGATGGCCTTTACTATTTTTTTTTTTTATTCATTGTTATAATTTGTCTTTTTACTCATGTTATTTTATTCTGGTCGGTTTAGACCAAAGCAATTCTCTTTCAACCAGCAAGCGAGTTCCTGCCCATGATCGATGAGGTGAGGTTCCCTTCCTCGAAACTTCCTGAATAGATTCAGTCAAAAAAAGAAACTTCCAACGTAGTTTTTATTTATTCATTGACTATCTATAATGTTATATGACTAGTCTATCACCAGTAGAATGTCATATCATTTCACTGCTCTTTCCAAAACTACTTAAAATATGAATAGAGCTTTCTAAGTTGCCAATCAAATTATTTCACTCATTACTTGGATGAAAGCCATCACACTCGCGCTCAGTCCTCCATAGGTCATCACCCAAAGACTTGCGTGTTCTAGTAACACCTCTCCATATTTGTAGATTTAACTAATAAGTATATATATATATATATAATTTTTTTTTTTTTTCTTTTTGAAGGTTTATAAAGCATTGGTCATGAAAACGAAATCCACCCCCGGGGCCAAGGTGGAGAACAACAAGTTCTGTGTATCAGTCCACTTTCGCTGTGTCGATGAGAAGGTACAGAGCTCAGTTATATTTTGCAAAGTGCTGCAGCCTACTTTTAACTGAAAGAGTCTCATTCATTTAAACATTTTTTTCTGCCAACTTTTATGCAGAAATGGAGTGCATTAGCCGACCAGGTTAAATTAGTGCTCAAGGACTACCCTAAACTCCGGCTCACCGAAGGAAGAAAGGTGTGGCATAAATTAAAACCACTGGACATAGTTTAGATATGTTGTTTGCATAATAGTGCCATTTCTTTGCATCTTCTTGCATGAACGTGACTCGGGTCCTTTGCTTCTTGACCTCTAGGTACTGGAGATTCGTCCTACTATCAAATGGGACAAGGGGAAGGCCCTTGAGTTTCTATTGGAGTCTCTCGGTAAGCCTTAACGCGCATTACATCACACATCCTTTTCATCATTTCAGAATATTAGTTTGCATGCTGTTCTTTTAGTTGCGTCGGTCGTCTACTATCAACCATAGCCACCCAATTCAATACTCTTTTGTTCTTTAGGATTTGCCGACAGTAACGACGTGTTGCCGATTTATATTGGAGATGATCGCACTGATGAAGATGCTTTCAAGGTATTCCATGATTGATATATATATATATATATATATCTTCTGATGAGTTAGATGAATATTAACCATATAAACTGTGTGGACAATGAAGTTTAAGAACACATGTTTGGTAAATATCTGTTTTAGGTACTGCATGATAGGGGACAGGGCATAGGCATTCTTGTTTCCAAAATTCCAAAGGAAACCAGTGCCTCCTATTCTCTCCGTGAGCCCGCTGAGGTAACACTAACTGCCAATTTTATGCCAATTTTTTGATAAAAATCTTGAGATATCTCGCTAATGTCATTATTTTAAATGTTTTACAGGTGATGGACTTCTTACATCGCCTGGTGGACTGGAAGCATCACTCTTTCTTGAGAGTGTAAATGAGACAGAGTGCATCCCATCATCACCATGAAAAGTCCAGGGTGGGGACTCATGGGAAGTTTTGTTTTCTTACTAGAAGAAAAATAGTCATTATAAATAATGATGTTTCTCTTTCTTCTAGGAGCCTCCCTAATCTACCCGCTTTTTCTCACATGGGCAAGCTGGAAAGCATATCAAATTATCTTGCCAAGTCTTGTAATCAATTTTATGTACAATGAAAGAAAAAAAAAAAAAAAAGGAAATGTTTTCCCCCATACAAGGAATATTATATCGTATTATTCTCATGATGTCACATGATCTCGGGCTGGGTTTCAGAATGTATCAGTATGCGAGCAGCTAAAGATTAATTAATAATTCTAAGATGATCTAAGATCCTGAAAGATATGATTCTTGGGAATATATGTGATTTTGATCACAAGGGTATCAGTCTTGTAGTTTATTTCATATGAACGAACATACGAACGACTGCGATTTGGGTGCGTGGATCTTTTCATTGCAAAATTGTATGTTATGTCCTCCACAATCCCATGGAAATGGATGTTCTAATTTTATGGCAAGTTTTTTACTATGAGATGTGAACTGCTTAAAACTAGCTGCTAATGTTTGTCACCTCAAAAGAACTATTAACATTTGTGAAGTGTATGACAAATTGGATTCCTCTTGGACTCGAAAAATGGGGAAACAATACATCAAAATGACATTGAGAGTGAAGTATTTACATTGAGCATCAGCAACAGTGGAGCCAGATTCAACAGAAAAGAGACCAAATGACAAAAGCCAATGCTAGAAGACAACACATGCTGCATTAAAGGCGTGTGAGGACCACATAAATCATTATCAAGTCTTAATCTTTTGAAGCTGTGATTGGGCTTGGTACAGGCCTGTGTGCTTTATAAACAACATGGTGTAGTAAATCATTTATGAAAGTCATCTGCTTCAATAGGAAATGTTCACTTCACCCACTGTTTCAAGAAAATATCTGTATTTGTCTGAATGTTAACAGCGCGCATAACCTCGTTAGTGCACTTTCATTTGAGAGCCTTCAATAGAACATTTACTCGGTTCACTTATTTTATGAAATGGATAGAAACCATTTGGGAGAAAACTTCTACTAGCTGAGCTGGTTTGGCAATTAGACTGGCTGGTTTAAGCCACAAGCTGAGGTATCACTATTTTGGGTGCTCTTCATCTGGTCTGCCTTTATATTCAGGTTGGTCCCACGTATGAAAGTTCTCTTTTAATCTCTGTAACTCATAGGACTCATTTGCAGAAGATGGACCGAAATTTCTTCAAAGACTTTGGTTCCAATCATGCTAACGCACTGCGTTAGAATTTCGCTTATGGTACAGTGGGAGGTTGTGGAAAAAAGAAAAGAAGGGACAAAGAAAATGGGAACCGTATACTATTCAAGGTAGACCAAAATTTTTAAGCTGCACTTTGGTCCCCATTTTAAGTGGGAATCGTTTTCTTAATGAAAAGTATAAATCCAAAAAGAGTTTGGTCCAGTTCCTATTAATGTGCTTTCCTGTTAATGAAAAATATGTGTTTGCAAATAGTTCCAGCATGAAACCATATCGGATGATCTCTCACCTAATTTTAGTTTTATATCATCATTTCCTGCTCTCAAAAAACCTTTCTTGCAGTCAACATACAAAATTATGAAAGGAAAAGAGCAAAAAAACTTTAAAAATTAGGTGGGTTTGGTTTCTGAAAACAATCTCATTTTTCATGTTCATAAAAAATAGAAAGCACATGTGGAATTTCATTTGATGAATGTAAATAAAAATATTTTTTTGTAAACAATAATTCTTAAATGGTAAAAAATTAAAAATAGTTTAAAGATATTTTTTTTATTAGAAAAAAGGAGAATTAAGAGAGTAGAAAATAAAGGATAGAGAACTTGAGAATATAGAAATTTACGGTATTTTTTTTTTAGTTTTTTACTTACCTTTTTAAAAGATAACATTTACAATGAAAATTAAAAAAAAAAAAATTATTTTCACTTGCCAAGCATATTTTTTAAAGATTAGAAAATAGAAAATAAAAAATAATTTTAGAAAATAAAAATAAAAAATAAAAATGAAAAACATTGTTGAAGACCAAAAACAAACTTTTCTCTTGTTTAATTTTAATTGAATCAACATATCTAATCAGACTTTTTTTTCTTAAAAAAATGTAATTAGCTGGTTGATATTTTCAATATTAGAAATGACCCATCATTCTAGACGCGCAACCCCAAGTTGAAGTGTTGTGATAAAATTATAGGTTGGGCCCCTTGAAATGAAATGCTTGAAAGTTGACAAGCTTTATGCTCCTAATTAATTTTTGTAAATGGTAGCTTGGGTTTATTATAACAACTTATCACGGTTGGCCTCATTGGTCTAATTTCATTGCAAAGGGACTAAGAAACTATAAACACATTTTGATATTTTAATATCAAAGTCAGCTATAAGAAAATTCAAGATTATTTTAGAGGAGAAGCGTTTGACCTTAGCAATATTTAAGTTGCCATTTCTGTTTTAGTTGTTATGCCATTAAAATTGGCATATTTTCTTCTTATATATACATATATATATTCTTTTGGAATCAAATACTTCAAATATATTTCAAAAGCCCTGTTCCCTCACTAAGGTAACAGAATGGTGCCACAACTATATACATGTTATCTAAGTGATCATGGTAGACTAAACTCTTTTTAGTCTTTTTTTTCATGCTGAAAGAAGAAAAGGAAAGCTAGTGTTAACTAGAGAAATGACGATAATAATAAATTCAAAACATATCCTCTTCTTCAAATTTAAGAACAGCCATATGATAGTCATGGCACTGCATTAATTTCATGGTGCTATATATCATATATCCATGCTCCATATACTCTTAAACTTGTGTAATACTGTTGTGACTGTATATGTTTTCGCGGGACATATGTTCGCCTCTCCATTATCAAAAATATTTGTACATGTGTGATCACTGATCGCCTCTTCTGCAAAAACTCCCTTCATCCTCTTGCCCGATCGAAAATATAATAAAATAATTCGGATGTAGGGCTTCAATGTTTTATGGTATAAAAAAATTGTCCTAAAGGTCTCCAACTCAATCTGCAAGCAAAGATCCCTGATTATTATGCATTGCAACCGTTATAGGATGCGTAAGATAATATAAATGTCCACAAAAAACACTGATATTCTAGCTTAATATTTTATATTAAAATTGTAACATCGAGATCAGCTTGCTGGTCTAATTAACTTATTAGAACTTGAGTTATAAGTATTTCAAACTTTACTTTCTCATCTGATGTGAAACTATTTTTGAATATTATAATCTCCTTCTTTGAGGACGCATGCCCCAAGTTAAGCAGAATCTACTCCAAATCGAGTGCTGCAAGGATGGTTTCATTGCACGCCATAAGCTAACCGAAATCTATCTCGAATCAAATCATTAGTGGTTCCATCGCACGCTATAAGCTAATCGGAATCTATTTCAAATCGAATTGTTGGTGCTACAAGGATGGCTCCATGCCATGACGGAACTCTACCACCATCCCATAAGTAGCCCTTTTCTCATGTCCCTTTCCTTGGGTGGCTCCATGTCATAGCTGAACTCTACCATCATCCCATAATTAGCCCTTTCCTTATGTTCACTAATTTTTAAGGATAGCTTCACACCATGATGGAATTCTACCACTATCCTGTACTTTAAAGGGTGGCTCCACACTATAACAAAACTCTATCATCGTTCCATAAGTAGCCCTTTCCTTATGTCCCTTTCCTTATATCCACTAACTTCTATCTAAGAGTGGATTCATGATATGGTGGAACTCTACCACCGTTTCATAAGTAGCCCCTTTCCTTAGGTAGCTTCATGCCATGGCGGAACTCTACCACTGTCCCATAAGTAGCTCTTTCCTCATGTTCTTTTCCTTATGTTTACCAACTTGGCGAAACTCTATCACCGTCCCATAAGTAACCTTTTCCTCATATCTTTTTCCTTATGTTTATTAGAACTTGAGTTATAAGTATTTCAAACTTTTCTTTCTCATCTGATGTGAAACTATTTTTGAATATTATAATCTCCTTCCTTCAGGACGCATGCCACAAGTTAAGCAGAATCTACTCCAAATCGAGTGCTGCAAGGGTGGTTTCATTGCACGCCATAAGCTAACCGAAATCTATCTCGAATCGAATCATTAGTGGTTCCATCGCACGCTATAAGCTAATCGGAATCTATTTCAAATCGAATTGTTGGTGCTACAAGGATGGCTCCATGCCATGACGGAACTCTACCACCATCCCATAAGTAGCCCTTTTCTCATGTCCCTTTCCTTGGGTGGCTCCATGTCATAGCTGAACTCTACCATCATCCCATAATTAGCCCTTTCCTTATGTTCACTAATTTTTAAGGATAGCTTCACACCATGATGGAATTCTACCACTATCCTGTACTTTAAAGGGTAGCTCCACACTATAACAAAACTCTACCATCGTCCCATAAGTAGCCCTTTCCTTATGTCCCTTTCCTTATATCCACTAACTTCTATCCAAAAGTGGATTCATGACATGGTGGAACTCTATCACCGTTTCATAAGTAGCCCCTTTCCTTACGTAGCTTCATGCCATGGAGGAACTCTACCACCGTCCCATAAGTAGCTTTTTCCTCATGTTCTTTTCCTTATGTTCACCAACTTGGCGAAACTCTATCACCGTCCCATAAGTAACCTTTTCCTCATATCTTTTTCCTTATGTTTATTAACTTTTAAGAGTCATGGTGGAACTTTGCCACCGTCAAATCTCATAAGTAGCTCTCTCCTCTCCATGCTATAGTGGAACTCTATCACCATTCCATAAGTAGCCCTTTTGTCATGTCTACTAACTTCCGTACATCCGGATCGGCTATTCACGACAAGGCGGAACTCTACCATCGTCCCATAAGTAACCCTTTTCTCATGTCCACTAACTTTCATACATTCGGATCGGCTCTCCATGCCACGGAATTCTACTACTGTTCCATAAGTAGCCTTTTCCTTATATCCATCAATTTCCGTACATTCGGATCAGATCTAACACCATTTTAAATGTCTATTAACTTTCATACATCTGAATTGGTTCTAATATCATTTGTAATGTCTCAAGCCCATCTATTAATCCAACTAGTGGACCTAAATAATGTGGACTTAAAAATTATTGTGAAAGTTAATTGGTAACGTATGAGCTTAAGTTTTAAATATTTTAAATTTTTTTTTACTATCCATAAAATTATTTTTAAATATTCAAAAAAATATGAAATAACCCAATTTTCCTTCCTATGGACATGGACAAACTCATTGCTCACAAATCCCACATGAGAGTCAACGATTTAAATTACTTTGTGAGCACCCACCGTTCCTCCAAAACATAGATCACATACCCCAAAGCATTGGCCACCTTTGATCTCAAACAGCCCCACTCGAAAAGAAGCGAAGCCGCACTACTGGCACATCCTCTTGGCAAGTTAGGCCATGAAAGGGAAGCACACCACACTCCCTAGGTGTAAAGGAACCCATAGTTGAGCGAGGAGCTGGATTCCACTAGAGTCTTTTTCTAGAACAACACCTGGACCTTTAGTTGGGACACTGCCATGCCTCCAAATCTCTTTGCCAGACCTTTCATGCGTGGAAAGATGATGTCCACTGCATTCAGCCCATCATTGGTGGCTAAGCTGAAATAAACAAAGCGATGGGAGCTCAAAATATTATTGGCGGCTGCGGTCCTCCGGAGAGAACACGCCACCTTCAACGACCCACTAATCATGTGCTTTTAAACGAGCACATTGTTTGAAGTAAAGAAACATCAGATTTGATATAATGATCAATGCGATCTTTAGATAAATCTCCATTACAGAACATGATCGTCAAAAAGGATGGAAACATGTCACCCATGAAGCCTACATTAGTTCACATGCAAGTTCGAAAAACGAGTCTAATGTAGAAAAGTTTGTTGAGTAACGATGACAAGCACATGATTGAAGGAGTAAGCCAAGGGTGGGCGTGTCAGCGCACGCATCCATGGAGTGGCCCCAGGCTACGTGTGTTGCATGGAGGTGGCCGAGCCGGTAATGCGAGTGGCCATAAAGCAGAGGATGAGTAATTAAAGGGATGACCAGTTTGGAGGGAGGTTTGCATCATTTTGGTAAGTGGGGCTTTACATGTCATGGAATGATCCCCCTTGGCTTACGAACTTGCATAAATGACACCTGTAGCCGAGGAATCATCCCTCAAAATGGCCTTCCTCACTTCATGGCAGGCATGGAAAAGACACAGAGTGTTGCTTCTTTGACTATTTTGTCAATTTAACACACCTGTCTAACTCCACTTCTCGATATTGCTAAGGGGGTTTTCAACGCTAGAGCGACGGTACCTTGGCTTCAGTAGAACACTTCGCTGTTCCATCAAGCAGTCATATTTTCTCGAGTCCAAGAGCTTCCATTGAGTGGTTTCTTGACTCAGTGATGATATCCAATTTCAACTGCGGCTGGTCGGGTAGTGCTCGGTTGGTCAGGCCCATGTGGTGGGACCCAACCAAATTAATCAATCAAAATAATAATAATAATAATAATAATAATAATAATAAAAAGTTTAAGAAGTTAAAAAGAAAGTTAAATGGTGTGGTCCATTGTAGGCCAAGTTTTTCAAAAGCTAAATTGACGTTTTGGTCCGAGAACCTGTAGGGAAAAAAACCTAGGGGAAGGATCCATTAGAAAATCAAAAAGAAGGATTTTGGATATTAACTTCATGGAACGATAGAAAGGTGATTCCGGCTTTGATTTAGCTCAAATTTTATATAGTAAATCTTGATGACTTGCTCTACGTTTCTATTAACTTCAATGTGTCAGTTGATGCTCCCACCAATTATCTCAGTTCTATTTATTTGGTAAGGTCTTTTTCAGATTTGTGTTGAAATTCATTTTTGGTAATATTTCATATTACAATCTAAGAGATTTCTGCTCTTAATGTTTGTGGTTTTGATTGGTGAACTCTAGCATACTAGAAGGCTTGCATAATGAAACCCTACTATTTACCTAATAGAAGAATTTGATAGACTACAGTCCCGTATGATTTTTCTCTCTACATTGGAGAGTTTTTCATGTAAAAATTGGCATTTTTTTTTGTTATAGATTGTTGATTCATTACTGATCACTTGGTTTGGCTATTGTGAGTATTATTACCTATGTGATAGCTCTAATCAATACTTAGAGTTGTGTTTCTTAAGTAGAACTGATTTTAGTTAATTAACCATTTAATTTGCACATTGAAGGAAGGGAAAAAATTACCTAGAATGTTTGCTATTTTAATGATTAAAACTACTTATTTGTTAGACCCCTTTTTTAACAACCGGTGTCAGAGCTTTGGTTGTAAGTTGTGTGAATTAAATTGAGGATTTTAGTAGTATTTTTTTTAAATTGGTTGCTTCTAATTACTTTAGATGGAACCTCAAAGTGGAAGATATTCTTTTCTGTAAGAACTTGCATGATCCTATAAAGGGGGACAATGCTCAACCAAAACACAGCTTAGTTTAAGAGTGGGAGAAAATGAATAGAAAACCTATTGGTTTAATATAGTAATAATTAATAATCATGTATTTTAGCATGTAGCTTAGCAGACCAATGCAAAATCTTTGAGGGAAAAATTGACTAGATTTTATGAGTGGAAGATGACATAAAACAAAGTCTTTCTGGTTAAAAGACTTCCTAATACGAGGTACAACAATGGGTGTAGCATGGCTAAACACATGAATAATTTTTAAGATATCGTATATCATATGACTAACTTGGAGATTCCTTTAACTAATGAGTTTTAAGCTGGTATTTTTCTGAGTACCTTACTTGACAATTGGAAAACTTTGATGATTATTCTCAACAATTTCATTCCAAAAGGTAGGTTATCAATGAATTTGGTAAAAAATAGTTTGTTTAATGAAGAGATCAAAAGAAAAGAATAGGAGTTTACTTCTCAATTAGAAGCACTTATTATTGAATGAAGAGATACTAAGAGATGAAGTAAAACTAGAAACTCCCATAATTCCAACAACCATGACAAGGCAAGGGAGATCAAAACCTAGAAAAGGAATGGAATGTTTTCATTGTGGCAAGTTGGGGCATATGAAAAGGGATACAAAAAATACAAAAAGGAGCAATCAAGGAAGAAACGTGAAGATAAGAAGGAAGAAAAATATAAAGCTACAATTGCATCTGATGATGATGTAGTTATGGCTCATAATGGTTGGATAGATCTCATATGTCAGGACTCTACTTAGATTATTTATTCAGCAACCGCTTTCTATGTTACATCTCGATGTGACTTCTTCACATCCTACACTAGCAGTGACTTTGGTTATGCTAGGATGGGTAATGATGCAATTACAAAAATCATTGGCATTTGAAAGTTTATGTGGAGACCAACATTGAGTGTAATTTGATTCTTAATGATGTGAGACATATTCTAAAAATGTGACTCAATCTAATATCCACCGAGGCTCTTAATGATGAAGGCTATGTTAACTCCTTTGGTAATGGAAGATGAAAGTTTCCTAAGGGCAATCTAATGTTGGCTAAAGGGGAAAAAAAGCACTCTATATATGACACAAGTTAGGCTTTACAAAAGGGAGATAAATGTAGCTAAAGATTCCTCCATTAAGTTATGGCATATGCTACTTGGCTGCATGAATGAGAAGGGGCTTGACATTCTTACCAAGAGAAAACTTCTTCCTCTGATAGGTATCTCTCTAAGGACTTACACTCATTATTAGTTGGTAAACAATATAGAGTTTCATTTCATAAATATTCATTATCTAGAAGATCACATGTGCTATAATTGATTTGCATTAATGTTTATATTATGAATACTAGAGCTTCTAGTGGTGCTTTGTACTTTATTACTTTTATTGATGATTATTCTAGAAGTGTATCTTTGCTTTAAAATCTAAAGACCAGATGCTCGACACATTCAAACATTTCCATGCCAATGTTGAAAGGGAAACAAGAAGGTAGCTAAAATGCATCTAAACCAATAATGGTGGTACATAAAGCTAAATTGAGTTGGCGCTAGGGATGGTAATTTTTTTTATTTTCTCTGATCCCCATGGCGACCTACCCTGAATGGGGTGAGAATGGAAGAATTTTTCTTTCCATGAAAATAGGGATGAAAAAAATTCTATCCCTATAAATGAAAATGCGGCGAAGACGGACAGAGTACTACCTACCCCATAACATCCTATATATGTTGTATTATTTTAATGCTCTAAATATAACCCCATATATAACCTTAAAATACCTTAAAATTATATGCATTCACCTTTTTTATATTTATTAATATTGCATGTATTTGTTTCTTGTAAAATAGCTCACAATCGTAAACTTATGTTATTATACTCTTTACAATTATGATTTAATATATTTCTTATGAATTAACTCATGAAATTTGTAATTATGATAAATTTATCTAAATCTATTTCATTTGTTACATAAAACTCAATACTTTATTTTATTTTTAAAATATGGTGAGAATTAAAATTAAAAAATAAATATTTTAATGTTGAAAATAAGGTCTCTAGTAGGATGGGGTCTCTAATGGGATGGGATTTTTCATGAGAATTAAAACTTTATTAAAAATAAGGTAGGTGGGGATGGCGATCCTTGCGGATAGGAATGGAAAAGTTTCTATCCCCATTGGTGGGGATAGGGATGAAGACGGAGGGCTAAAATAGTGGTAGAAATAGGAAGTGAATCCTCGATCCCACCTTATCCCATTGCCATTCTTAGTTGGCGCCAAACTGGCATTCTGTCACAATAATACATGGTCTCTAGGCTACATCACTATCACTTGTTATAATCGATTAATATTGAGTCATGATTAGCATAACCCTTGACTATCCTACCTATTAGACCCATAGATAAGACCAAATGATAGCCAGTCTATGTACATCCCTACGCTAGGAGAATGGCCTACAATAGGTGGACCACCAAAACTTGACATGCTACCTTCACTAAGATAACCTGGGCACTAAGAACAGAGTCCACTCACAAAAGAACCCCAATCGAATAGAGGGGGCTTTTCTCTCTCTCATTTCTAAGTTCTTTCTATTACCTCATCTTCCATTCTTCTCGAGACCACACTTGGACACAAACCCTAGGTGACTCACACCATCTTCGCTCCTCTTGGAGCGGAAGACTATAGAGTTTGTCCTTGGCCTTTCCATTTTTTCTACTCCATAGATTTGAGCATCGAAGAGCCTTAGCTAGGTAACTCCCAACTCCCATCATGCTCTAGTCCAAATGTAAAACAACCCTTCATAAGGTCGAGCCAATCGAGGTCCCCTTCGGTTCCCAGCTCATCAATCATATCATCATCCTTATTAGCATCCCGAGTTCCTCAAATGGATTTTGATGCTATCAAATTGACACCATTTGTGAGAACCGAGGTAAAGGCCATAGCGTCTGAGCCCCTTGAAGTTAACCCATGCCATCTCATGAGGTATCCAAGGGGTCCCGAGAACCTACCTCTGAAGTCCTTTGACAGCCCATTGGTTAGCTTCTCTGAAAGCTTAGTTCCAATCGAAAGAACCATTAACCTTTCAATGAAAACTAGGAAGAAGTCCTAAAAGTCATGGTCATATTGGACTTTTTCATGGTGAAGGCTTCTTTGGCTTATGATGTTATTTTTGGGCACCCTGGCCTTTATACTCTTAAGATTGTGACATCAAATTATCATCTCACCATTAAATTCCCAAACGTAAATGGGTTGAAAAACTTATAGGTGACCATATAGTGATGAGGCAATATTATGTTGCCACACTAAAAAGGAAGGACAAAGGGCCGAGGTTCTCACCTTGGGGCCTCAGCCGAAAAGCTGACTAAGTCTAGACAACTTGGCTGGAAAGTGCCGAACCTTGAAGAACCATGCATCTACTGCAAGTGAATCTATTTAATACTAAAAAATAAAAAAGAGAAGGAAAGAAAAAAGATAAAGAAAAAAAGACCAAATAATTTCTTTATTTTATTGAATTAGGAGGGACCCAAGGCCATTACATATTTTTTTTTAAAAAAAGCCATTTGGTTGTACATTTGTATTCATATTCAATCGAAGTTGACTGTATATCAAAGAAAGGCACGTTAGTCTAGACACTGCCTTTAGCCACTCTTAATAGAGAATTGAAGGGGTTGAGGATAGAGGAGAGAAGAAAAAAAGGAGTGAAAGAGGAAAAGGAGATGACTGAAGGAGAAGAGGATGAAGAGGTATTGGAGGTGACACTTTACTAACCACCACATCTTCTACTACCTCTCCTTCCGAAGCTTCTCACCAAAGTAGGATTTATGAACAGCCACATGTCGCTGTCACTGTTCTCCTCAAAACCAGCAATAGAGGTCTTTATACACAAGCAAATTAGCTCATTACTAAAGGCTTTAAATCATTAATATTCCTTAATACAAACCATCAATATTCACCTTCGCAAGAATTTAACTTTTCATTCAAGATCCAAGCACATTAATTTGAGGCATCATTGGATCCGACATGCTTTGAAAATAAAGTTGTTAAAACTCAATAAAATCTATTCTAATGAAAATGGGTTGGATATAATGACTAAAGCCTTGCCTATGGAGAAACTTTTTGCTTATAGAAGGATGGTGGGCATGGTGAAACTCCTGGTGCATGAGAAATTTATTAGGCTGGGCTTGCTCATATGGTAGGACTCAACCAATTTAATCAATAAAAAAATAGGGTTAAGAAGTTTAAAAGAAAGTTGGGTGATGTGACCTACCATAGGCCAAGCTCTTCAAAGGCTAATTTGGCATTCTTTCGTCCAAAGAATCAAAGCAATAGTGAAAATAGGAGGAAAAAAAAGGAAGCACAGAGAAAGGACTCGGTAGAAAAACCAAAAGGAGGATTTTAGGTGTTAAAGAGAAAGGGCTCAATAGAAAACCAAAAGGAGGATTTTAAGTGTTAAAGAGAAAGGGCTCGACAAAAAACCTAAAAGGAAGATTTTTGGTGTTAAATTTTTTGAATGATCAAAAGGTGATTTCAACTTTGATTTAGCTCAAATTTTAGATGATGAATCTTAGCAGTATACTCTACATTTCTACGAACTTCAATTTCTCATTTGGTGTCTCCCACCCATGGTTTTAGTTCCATCTATTGGATGAGGTCTTTCTTCATTTGCATTGAAAATTCACCTTTGGTAATATTTCATTCTTATTATCCAAAAGCTCTTATACTCTTGATGTTTGTGGCATTGATGAACTTTTTAGTGGAATACTATCCCATGGTTTTGTTCTCCACATCAAAGAGTTTTTAATGTAAAAATTAGCATTCTTTATGTGATTGATTGTTCATTATTGGTTGCTTGGTTTGGCCATTGTAAATATTATTACCTATATGATATCTCTAATTGATACTTAAAGTTATACTTCTTGAGTAAAATTGATTATAGTTAATTAACCATTTAAATTTGCATAATGATAGAATAGAAGAAATTGCCTAAAATGTTTATTATTTTGGTGATCAAAACTAATTGTTTGTGGGATCTCTTTTTCAACAGCAAGTAGCTAGTGATGTATAAAGTAATATGGCAAGCTTGCAAAATAACTAGAGGTTGTAAAGTATATTCAAATCAACTATTCAATCTCTTATTTGTATGGATTAGCAATTAAAAAATGCAGTTGTAGTGGAGTGCATAATATTGCATTCAAACAATCTGACATAGACAAGTTTATGTAAGATAGTAGGGGAATTAAATCTTACCAAACTTTTTTTAGTTTTTTTAAGACGAAAGGAAATTGTTATTTACAAAGATATGATGTGAATGAATTAAAATTGAATATAAACATTAACCATCTTTATGTCATATGAAAAAAATAATTCAGTTTGCTTACAACTATTTGTAGGCCACAGTATACACTTCTAGCATGCATGTATTTTCATCATTGTGAATAAAATATGCATTACAAAACACTTGTAAATGATATAGAAAAAGATAATATAGCTAGCAAGTGGATCTAACTAGCTGTATAAAGCTCCAATGTCATCCATAACATCATATAGATTTAATTTCAAGTCATATACAAGTATTTAACCTAAATTATTTTATTATTACATATATCATATAAAATTTAATGAAAAACATATCATATAAAATATAAATAAGAGATTAGCCTCACTTCACCTATATCATACATGAAACAAAGTCAGCTTTGCCTGTATTTTTCATGAAAGAAAAAAAAAGGAATAAAAAAATATGAATCATGTAATATTTTAGTCAAATTTTAATTTGATCAACTTCAAGGAAACAAATTACAAAGCTAAAACAACTAACTTAGTACATGAAATAGATAGAAATATCAAATTGCCCTTTTTTTTATAATAAGGCACATTTTATTACTATTTTTGTGCCTTTAGTGGCTATGGTATTTACTTTTTAGTTAAAATTTTTGTTATGTTGGTGAATAATTTTTGTCTCATTCTTCTTTTTTTAGATTAATGGACAGTAACCATTTATTTATCAAGGATAAAAGCATTAGAACCATATGTTATAACTTAAAGTCATAAAATAGTTTCTTGTGATACAAATACTTTATAATTTTTGTACTAGTTACATAAGTATGTCTAGGCTCACCTTGCTAATATGAATCAATGACTTTTATAACATTTTTAATTATCTTTAATAAAAGAAGAAGGCTTAAGACCTTACTTCTAAAAATTTTGAATATTTTTATTATTTTATTTGAGATATTCAAGTTGAGCTGATTGAAGAAAGTCTTTTATTTTTTTTTCCATCGGATCATGAGATGTTTTCTCAAAAATATATTGTATCATATTGATAGAATGTTTAATTCTACTTTTACCATTTTTTCAATAAAAAAAGAAAAAGAAAGGAAAGTAGACAACTCAACAAGTCTTCAAAATTGATAATAAGAGGTGGCTTTGTTCACTAAGAGCTAGATATTGCTTCTTATAAGGAAAATAATAATTAAATTTTTACATAAACAACTTATTAAGATTTTACTAGCCTCGTTGCACCATACAAGTTAGATGAAAAAATTAGAGAACCAAGATAGTGAAACATGCATACAAGTTGAGTAGAAAACTTCACTGCCTTATGAAAATCCACCAAGAAATAGGGGAATAGAAAACCCACCACCTATTAGAATTCTTCTAGAGGATATAGAGTTAGAGGGAGAGTTTAAAGGAGTTAAACTTAAATTTTATTTAAGGTAACTGATATATAACCTTTCAACATAATACAAAGCCAAGGTATTCATAAGATTCACTTGATTATTCAACATAATCCAAGAAATAGTGACCCCTTTCCAACAAATAATTAAGAATCTTTTTTTGACTGATAATAAATTATAACTTTAAGATTTAATTGGGAAGCATAAAATCTAGCAAATTAAAGCTTCATAGAAACAAGAGAAAAGTCAAATTTAGATTAATTTGCCAATAGAAATAGGTTTCAACAAAATGTTTGTCTCCCTCTAAAAACTCTAATTCATGAGCCATTTATTGTGTTGGAAACTAAACTCATATAGCTTTCTAACCATATATAGACTTATAGGTTGGTACAATTTTACATTAAAAGTAGACTCAAAATAAAGGAGGTCAATGGCTTTCTTCCTTCATTAACTTTAGTGTTTAATTCATTCTTTGTTTGCTATGATCTATTTAAAAAATTAGAATATACTCCTATGTCAAGTTCTAGTTGGAGAAGGCTTGTCCTCAAGTCTTAATTATTGTTCTTATGGAATTGAGAAAAGTCAAAAGCATTGAAAGTGTTCAAGATATTAAACTCGGTTGGAAGATCAACCTTATAAGCATTTTCACCAATTCTATGGAATGCTTTGAATCAACCAGCTACTTAAGGCTTGAGCTTAGCATAAGGCTCGGGTGGAAAATGTTCTTTCAAAGATAAACCCACAACAAATCTTCTTTCTTCAATTTAGTATACATGTAATTTTTATTGGCTTACTTGTGATACTTCTTATTTTGCTTGATAATTTATTCCTGGATCTATTCATGTAGCTTCTTTATTTGCTTTTCTCTTTTGTTGCATCTCCACTAAAATACTTAGTTGATGGAAGTGGAGCCAAGTCTAATGGACTAATTGGTTTTTATTTGTAAATAGCTTCAAATGGTTTACAACTAGTAATTTGATTAATTGATTAATTATAAGACAACTCAGTAGGTGGTGATAATTAGTTGCATTGCTGAATATTCTTTCCTATAAAGCTCATTATAAGGTATTCCAAACTCTTGTTGATAACATCAATTTGTCTATCAATTTAGGGATGAAAGGTAGTGCTGAATTAAAGTTAAGTACTAAGCTTCCTCCAAAGTGTATGCCGTAAATAACTCATAAACTTGGAATCTCAATCTAAAATGACAATTAGTGGAATGCCATGGAGTCTAACAATCTCATGAAAGTAAAGATCAACTCCATAAGAAATATCTAGAATCGTGTTATATGGAATAAGATGTGCTATTTTTGAAAATCAATCAACCTCCACTATGGTAAAGTCCTTGTTCCTTTGAGTCTTTGGCAAGCCGATAACAAACTTCAAGTTAACATCTTTCCAAGGTGCCTAAGCTACCATACAAGCCTATGTTTTGATAATGACTCTTGGCTATGTAACAAATCCTATACCTTTCCACATACCGCATAACATCCTTCTCCATCTTAGGCCAATATTTTTTTTATTTTTTGAAATAAGTGTAAGAGTCTTGTCTCTACCAAAATGTCCCATAAACTCACTATCATGAGCTTCAATAAGGATAGCCTCTCTCATAGAGCATTGAAGGATACAAAAATAGTTCTCCTTGAAAAGGTAGCCATCTTGCAAGAAATACTACTTGTATGGTTTGTTTGAAATATTTTTTCCACAACTTACCAAAAAATAGATCATCCTTGCATAACTCCTTTAAAATTTCAAAGCCAACAACCTTCACTTGTATTGCAAACAACTAGGAATGCTTTCTACCTAATACATCAACAACTTGATTTTGAGAGCTAGCTTTTTGTTTAATAACAAATTTATAAGCTTGCATGAATTCAACCCATAAAGCATATCAATAATTTAGCTTGTACTGGCCATTCAACAACTTCAAAGCTTCATAATCTAAAAAAAGAACGAATGGCTTGTAAAGTAGATGCTGGCTTTGAGAATTCAAAGCTTGAACAATAGCATCAAACTTCTTATCACAAGTTGAGTAATTCTTACAAGAATCATTTAATTTCTTGCTAAACAAGGTAATAGGTTTATCTTCTTGACTAAAAACTGCATCAATTCTATCATGAGAAGCATTACATTTAACTTCAAAAACTTTATAAAAATGTAGAAGTGAGAAAACATGAACTTTAGTTACTTTTTTCTTGATGAGTTCAAAGCTATTCTGTGCCCCTTTAGACCACTTGAAATCTCTTTCAAGCACTCGATGATAGGAACAATAATGGTGTTGAATCACTTAATAAAATGCTGATAAAATGAGATGAAGCAAGTCCTTGAAAACTCTAAAGGTCATGCATAGATTCAAGTTTCAACTAGCTTAGTATTGCCTTGACTTTGCTTAGATCCATCCTGATTCCTTCACTCGAAAGCTATTGGTGGAAAAATTCACACTTCTTCAAATTAGCATATAGCTTTTGCTCTAGCAAGGTTTTGAAAATTTGGTGAAAATGTTTCAAGTGCTGCTTCTTGTCCTTGCTCAATACAAAAATGTCATCAAAAATAAACAAAAACAAATCTTCAATAAAAAATTTAAAAATTGAGTTCATAAGTTACATAAAAGTACTAAGAGTATTAAAGAGTTTAAAAGGTATGACCATCTATTCATAGAGTTCATCCATTGTCTTATAGGTTATCTACCTTCATCTCTTAACCTTATTTGAATTTAGTGATAGCCGGTATGAAGATTTATCTTTGAAAATATGGTGGCACCTTGAAGTTAATTAAGTAGACCATCAAGGCCAGGAATAGGAAAATGATAGTTAATAGTGATCTTATTCACAGCTTTATTATCAATATATATTTGCCAATTTCCATCTATTTTAGGCATAAGAAAAGTAAGTATGGCATATGAACTCATGCTTTCTGTTATCAAGCCTTTAGCCATAGGTTCCCCAACTTACTGTTGCAATTCTTCATGCTCTTTTGGACTTATTCTATAAGCTATCTTGTTAGGAATTGAGGCTTCTAATATGAAATCGATGCAGTATTAAATGTCTCTCATTAGAAGAAGACCTGGTAGAACCTCATCAAGCACAATATATGAAAAATTTTTAAGTAGTTATTCTATAGAAGGATGGTCATTCTTTTCTTCTAATACAATAATTGCATAAGCTCTTTTATGACTCCTTACCTCCCTTATGATTTCATATTTAGAGAATAAATGATTTTCCTCTCCTTTCAAAAGTTTGGAGTTGTTCTCCAATTTAGAAGGATCCAAAATAATCTTATCATCATCTTTAATAAGCGTATAATTGTTTTTATATCTATCATGCAATGTTCTTCTATTATATTACAAAAGTCTATTAAGCAGCAAACGAAAAACATCTGTAGGCACAATATCATGCATAATTTTATCTTCATACTTCTTTTCAATTGAAAATAGAATAAGATGGAATGTACTCACCTTGACTTCTTTATTCTTGTCAAGCTAAGAAAGCATGTAAGGTTGTGGATGATCCTCCACCTCGAGTTACAATATCTCTAACAGGTTTGTAGAGACCACATTTTCAAAGTCGTTTCCATCAATAGTGACATCACAAATCTTGCCATAGGAAGTGCATTTGGTATGCAAAATGTTGTGCTATAGCCATTCATCATTATCTTTTTACTGCACATTTATGTTTCAATACATAAGAAGCTCTCCTTGATTTGCATAAATAACTTCTTCATTTAAATTTGCGAAAAAAATTTCAATCTCCTCATCACTATCTTTTTCAACAAGACTAACAACATTGTGATTGGGGCACTCAGAAGTAACGTGGCTGTAACCTTGTCACTTGAAACGCTTGCGAGAGCTTGCATCGGAAGAGCCTTGTTGTTTAGCACCAGCCCAATTTTCATTTTTATTTTGAGCCTTAGGAGTGGAGAGTTCTGTTACTGTAGTAAGCTTAGAAGAGGATGCACTCCCCTAATTATTGGAAGAGCTTTCTTGTTTAGAAAACAATTACCATTCCCCTCTTCCTTTTGTTGCTTTTCCACCTTCATAGCAAGTTTACAGAAACACTAGCATAAGATCAATAAGGTTATAGTTGTACAACATCACCAATTTTCTGCTTTAATCCTCTAAGATACTGAGTTGTAGTCTGTTCTTCATGTTCCATCATGTTAACATAGGAGGATCAAACTCTGCTATATACTCTTCTATGGATAGCTCTCTTTGTTTTGTTTGAGATTGTGAAACTCGAGAAAAGAATCTTACCTATAATTTTCTAGCAAAAACCTTCTCCTAAGTTCCCTTTTCATTTTTTTCCAAGATCGAATGGGACCTCTATCTTCACGAGCTCACTATTTCTTGAGATTTTTTTCCCACTGAAGACTAACATACTTTCTTAGATTAATAGCAATAAGCTTCATTTTTTGATCATTCGATACTCCTTTGAAATCAAATAGCCTCTCTACAGCGTAGAGCCAATCAAGAAACTCATCTGGTTTATCAATTTTTTTTTGTACGATTCCTTCTAGCCCGATAAGGAGGAGACGATTCTTTACTTGAATCTAAACTTGAAGAACGATAAAAAGGATTGTAGTCCTCATTCTTATTGCTAGAACTTTCATTTTCTGAAACGTGATGCCTTTGCTCATGTTCCAAAGGTTCTAAGCATTCAAGTCATTGTTAGAGCTGTTGCATTTGTCTTAGTAGCTCATCCGTCCCCACATCTTGATGACCTTTTCTTGAGCAGGTTGCTCTTCAACATTAGGTTCAGGACGACGTCGGCCTGCCATGAATAACCCCTCCAGCTAATCCTGGAGAAAAAAGTAGGAGCGCCAAGTTAGTAAACCACACACAAGTTGAATAGAAAATCCCGCCATCCTATGAAAAATCCACCAAAGGATACAAGACTAGAATAACCACAACCCACGATACAAAGCTTGGGAGAAAGCTGAAGGGAGTTAAACTCAAATTTCATCCAAATAACTAACTAATCTAGACCTTTTCAAAACAATACAAGAGCAAGATATTCATAAGACTCACTTGGAAGAACCCTCCAACTATGAGTGAATCCTTTTCCAACAAATAACTAAGACTCCCTTTCTTTTTAACTGCAAAACAAATTACAACACACAAGATTTAATAGGTAGCATAAAATCTAGCAAAAGACACGTAGAAACAAGAGGAAGAAAAAAAAGGGTCAAATTCGGGTAAATCTGCTCATAGAAACATGTTTTAGCAAAATGCCCATATCTCCCTCTAGAAAACTCCAATTCACGAGCCGTTTGTTGCGTTGGAAACTAGACTCATATTAGATTTGTAGGCATATGTTGTTTGCAATTGTTAGACTTCTAGTTCGGTACAGTTTTGTGTTGAATGTAGACTCAAAATAGACGAGGTTCAGAGCTTTCTTCCTTCACTATCTTTTAACATTTAATTCATTCTTTGTCTGCTGTGACTTGTTCGAAAAATCAGAGTACTCTCGTATGCCACATGCTTATTAAGAACTTCACTTGTCTGGTTGCTTCCAAATCATTAGAGTAGACAATTTGTCATCCTATAATATAAGATGACTCGTTATTTAGTGATGGCTTGATGCATAGCTTCAATGTCTCCCAGACCAAACTTACCAAACTTTGCAACACGCGTGAATATATATTCCTTGGCAATTACGTCGAGGGACCAGGTTTTTGGGTTGGCAAATGACGCGGGCTAATCTAATGGGCTTTCAAGTGGCCGTGGGCTCTGGACTGATATATATTGTAGGCTTAAACTATAGGAAACAGGCCTTCGCTGAAAGAAGACTATATTAAACAGGCCATGGTGGAACAGGAACGCCGGAGTCGTTCAGATTTCAGATGCCACGCTGCAGGCTAACGCTAGAAAATTTGGCCCATTCCAATCCCCAGTAGGCATAGCCTGGGATTAGCTTGTCAACTTCACCATCATCTTTATCATGAATTCAAGCCTTTTTATTTCCATCAAATAGAACGTTAATTTTAATGAAGCAAATGAATCAAGTTTAGTTTGTCAAAAAGGATTTGAAATACAGCTGCACTTTTGTTATTGTTGTAGAAAAAGATTGGTATTAAAATTGTTAGAACTACCTACATTCTTTCCTGGCGAAGTGGATCAATCAAAATCACTGACCATTGTGGCACGTTCAAAAAACCATTTCATCGTGAGAATGTTGAAGCCTGAAGCACCCATTATGATGGATGTTGGCTTATAACTTTACCAAATTAGTCAGGATGACAAAGCCTACCAAAAGATTAGCTAACACATCTGACGAGAAGATTTCCTGGCCCTAATAAGAAAAGGAAACTAGAAACAGAAAGCTATTGAACAACCACCAAAGAGTAACTCTAGCCCTACAACACCATGCAACAAAATTTAACAAAGCACGAAGGTTTGGGGGATTAACATGCGCCTAAACCTTTGCAGCAATACCTTGCATGAATTGCTATCACCTTAAGGTGTTGGAAATTAAACATGAATTTAATGGGTACCTTGTTCCATGAACAGTCATTCATCTAAAAGTATGTGCATGAAGTAATTCATGAACCATTTAATAGTCACCTAAAATAATATAATAGTCATCTAAAATAATATAATAGTCACCTAGAATAATGTGGACACATTTATGAGAGGTTCATGTATTTAGCTTTCTTATGAGAGGGTGCATGTATGCATATGATCTTGTAATTATTGTTATAGTCTATAACTCTCTCATGAAGTTCTATAAGCACTCAAGTCCTTGTATCATTTCAAAAAGTGTGTGGAGAAAGAGTTAGAGAGAAATTGAGATGTGTTAAAGAGCTTGATTTTTTTTCTCTAAATAAGAATTATTTTTTGTGGGTGCCCACCACCTATTCCTGCATAAGGTACTCTATACTTATGATTCCTATTGAGAAGCCATATTAGCTTAGAGATGAAGACAGCTACACCTTTCTCAGAACCATCGAAGAGCTTGTTATTTTAATATATAGTAGAGATTATTGGCGGAGAGTTACCCATTTAATCGATTATCTCTATCTCATTTACATTATTAACAAACTCACACAAACAATTCTTCGAATGGTACAATCCTGAAATTTAGGAAGAAGAAAAGAAGAAGAAGCGATTAAAAGAACAAAATAAAAGGCTTGAGGAGAGAAGTTCTTCTTCCATCGTTCAAAGTTTCCACTACCACCCTCGTCGCGTAAACTTGGTCTTGCACTCCTGCGACACGACACGGGCCACCTTCGCCAATTCACTGACCTTAGTGTGACACGTTACATCCATGCTCCCGCTTCCCACTGCCACCTTGCCAACCGTCTTCCCCACCGAGGAGAATACAATCGTCAACGTTAGGGGGATGACGTCCTTCGACCCTTTTAGACTACTCTTGATCTCTTTTGGCAGCACAGCGTGCGCTCCCTGGAAGACGAGGTGGAACGTGGTGGTGTTCTGGTACCCCTGATCGAATGCCTTCGTCTTTCCGACCGCAATCTCTACACCATCGTGGAGGAGGATGGCCTTTCCGCCAGCCTTGTACGAGTATCCCATGCGCAAACTCGGGTTGACGACGGTCATCGTGAAATCGTAGTCGGGCTTTGGGAGGGAGCCGGCTCGAGGATTTGGGCCCTTGAGCGCGAGCCGGGTGACAGAGAAGGAGGGGTCCGCAGGTCGCACGACCGAGAAGTAGGTGATGGCGATGATGGCCGCGAGGATGCCGATGACGAGGGCGGTGCCGATGGTCCACTTGAGGCACGGGAGGATGGGCCGCTGCTGGCGGCGGTTGTTGTGGTTGTTTCGATACTTCTCGACGAGCCTGGCATTTTCCGGCGGCGGCACGCGGTAGATTTGCTCCTTGGGGACCTGGACGACGTAGGTTTCGGTGGGGCGAGGCGGGGGAGCGGGGTTGGCGAGCACGAGGTGTGGATGGGAGTCGTTAGGGGGGGTGGTGGTGGTGGTGGTGGTGGGCTTGGGCTCAGGCGGAGGTGGTCGAGGTGGCGTGAGGGGGACCCGTTCCGCCATGGCGGGACGGGGGGGTGGGGGTGAGGGGAGGGGCAGGGGGTAATGGCGAGGGGTTGAGAGAGAAAAGGGGTGGGGTCTGCACCCGAGGGTGGAGAGCGCTGGAGGGCGGAGGGGGTTGGAAACTCCCGGGCGCGTACGACAGCATGGATCCCGCGGCGCCAGGCCATGGGGGTTGCCCATCATTGGAGAGAAAGATTTCGTTGACTCGGTCAGCCAGTTAACATGGACCGAATGTTTGGGGTTGCCTGAACTCATTGGACTAACCGTTTTGGACCGGAACTCCAATTTGCCATTGTGCACCGTTTTTCTCGCTTCCTTTCCAACCTTCAGCACAACTTATTTGAGCTCCTGAATGATTCTTAAAAAGCTTGAAATTTTTCATAATTTTCTTTGATCGGTAAAGTGGTCCTTTGAACATTGATCAGGTTAATTTGGGATGTCTAATTATATATAGATTTCAGTTCTTTAATAAATATCGACATCTGACATAAAGTGCATTCCTTGGGGTATTATGCATTATTTCACACCTTTAGATGGTGTGATTTAGCTTTGGTTTAGATTGGCCGAGATTCATTTTGTGGCTACTTGAACAACGAATTGGGTTGGGAAGATGCGTGGTGGTATTTGTAGGGTTTAGACTAGCAAGCAAAATTTGACATTCACCCTCATGAATCTGCAAATTTGCATCATATTAATGACAATATGATATTTATATCCATTAATTCAACAACATAAAAAGAAAATATTTATTTTGCTCAAAAAAATAGAAAAGATATATGTTTGCTTGGAGAATTTACTTCATGCATCGCAACACATGTCATGCATTCTATTAAACATATATTTTGCAACGTACACCCATGTTTTAGCTTTGTTTTAATGGTTTAAAAATCTTGTTAGTGCATTCTATTCAATGAATTGTATTGTATTCCATTAGAGTCACAAAGAGCAGACTCGATTCGGTGCAACTATGGAATTGTTTTTTTCATTAATCTTTCTAAGGTGAACTCTAAACATAATTTTGGGTTGACAAATATGAGATTAGATATTATGATGCATTTGGAGGAAAAAAAAAAAAAAAAAATGCTCAAATTTGCTTTGTAAAAAAAATTGCTAACCACTAAATGCAATTAACAAGTACATTGAAGTTTCACAACAAGTGATTAGCCATGCGAGATATGGTTTCCCTCTACTAATGCTAGTGACAACAAACCTTCAAGTATGGCTTCTCCTGGATTAGATTGATAATTCTCTCTCAAATACACATATACCAATAAGCTTCTTGTTTGCCGTCTCCATCCCATCTCTCTACTAACATAAATAAAACAACACTCTGTTCAAGATGAACGCAGCGTTGGAAATGGCCTATTCTTCTCGAGTTGCCTTTTTGGAAGTTGTCTTGTGTCATTACCAACGAGATCATTTACATCTTGTTGCTAGTTAATTAAGGTCTTATTTAGATTAGTTATTATGGTATCTTTAAGTGATCATTAATGATTGTTAGTTAAAAGCTATATAAAATAGTTGTTGATCAACAGCTGAACTAATAACTAATATAAACAAGCTCTAAATCACAAAGGTCATAAGAACCTCTTCAAACTGACTCAAGAGACCACTTGAATTAAGCCATCTATCCTTTAGTGTGTACCTTAACCCCTGGGAAGGGCTAAGGAAGCCCATGAGATCGTCACATTGCCTAGCTAGTCACGAGGAGAGGAATTCAATTAGCATATAGGCTATGTGATAGTGGATCCAAAATCTGAGAGGGCGCATCTCTCTTACTTTGCGAAGGCCCTTAATAAGACCTCTAAGAAACCATTGGTCTTATGGCTCAATGAAGGTAAGGTACCGCATCTTCTACTTAGATGTCATATGCTTATGTTAGGTTATATTAACTATCTTCTTTAAAAATGTAATATTTATTAACAGCTAGTTTTTTAGGATACTCAAGTCTGTTTATAAAAAAAAATCTATTTAGCCTTTTCAATAGCCCTAAACGATTAATTTTTAAGATTATTTAGATCATTTGGAAGCTCTCAACATATATAAATAGGTCTCAATCCTTTTATCTCACTTCACACCAAACCATAAGCTCTTCTAAGTTTTCTAAAGCTCTCATTCTTACAAGACTTTAAAATTTTACTAAGTTGTCTTAATTTTTTCCTACTTTCTAGTTAACTGTCCTAATCTCTCTCTATTCACTACCCTTACTCTCTATCCTCTACAACAACAATGCTTGGTGCTAGCAATTTTTGCAAACCCTACGGCCAAGGGTTTGAGTTTGATGTCGACATGATGGAGTAGGGGCACACTAGTCACAAATTGAACCTAGTGTTCCTAAGCCAAATGCTGCTACTAGTGCTACATCAATAACCGTCAGTTTGAAGTCCGGCGGTGCTTCAACATCGAGAATATCGTCGGCAAGAGACTTCGTGCAGCTCGTAAAGTTTGCAAGAAGAATTACAGCTATGACACTTTCGAAGAAACTGATCATTTGGTTCGATACTAGAAGAAACATAAGAGTGCAACATATAAGGCCATCCAATCTTAGATTTAAATTAAGATAAGTTAGAAAAATTTTTTTATTCTTAATATAATATAATATAATATAATAGGTCGGTAATATGGGTCGGTCCGCGTGCTACGCATGGCAGGCCCGCCCCACCCTGAAACATGGAGTGGGCTGAGCCTATGGGCCACGCCGGGTTGGTCCCTTGGTACTAGCAGGTCGTGTCAGTATACTGTAGTGGGTCATGGGCATGACAGCCCATGGGCTAGTTAATGTAACAGAGTGGACCGTTTCGGAAGCAGACGGACTATGCGGATTCGGATCCTAGTAGTAGCTGATCCGTTACCGCGCCTACCCTCAAAAGCTCTTGGAGGGAGACGCCCGGGTGGCGCCCTTCCCAGCTTCGCCGCGATTGTGTTTGTCGACGGTTCCCCACCGCCTGCCCCTCCACCCCGCCGTGTAACCCTTTTAAAACCCGAATCCGCCCTTCTCTTCCCCAATTTGAAACCCAGGAAACCCTCGGCGTCCCCCGAATCGCTCCTCTCCCTGATTCGGCTGCCATTCCCAAGGTCTACGGCACCGTTACCTATGATTTCCGCTGGCACCACCGGCTCGCTGAATACCCCGTCGAGCCCGGCCAGGGGCCGGAATTGGAGACGCTGCCGGAGAAGCAGCTTAGGGGAAACCTCTCGAGCTCCATCACTCTGCTTGATATCCAGCGGGACCGGCTCACCAAGATCGCTGCGGCCAGCTGGCTGAAGACCGCCGGGGTGGATGCCTCGGACCCGAAGTTCGATCCAGAGCCGGTGAGGGAGATCTACGAGACGAGCTATTGGTTTTCGGAGGCCGGAAGACGGTCCCTCCTCCAGAGGGTCATGATTCTGGAGGTGAGCCAGTGCTTATCTATGGCCTAATTTCGACCGGGAGACTGCTACATTTGAACATGTCAGGTCGATGAATCTCATGGCGTTTGTTTCAAAGTTTGGAGTTTTAGAAAGAGAAAAATAATGGCACAGTTAGTTTTTTTTCAATTAACTGTACTGATTTATATAAACCTTTCTTTTTTTTGCCCCCTTAAGTTCCGGAAGAATTTGCGAGGGAGGATTTGTTTTTCAGATAGGAAGGATGGGTTCAAGGCATTCGTGGGGGGGGGGGGGTGTTCTTCGCAGTTTATTTTTTTATTATTATTATTTTTCTTTGTGCGTTTGTGTTTTGTTTTGGGGGGGGCGTATGGTATATTGGACGGGTGATTGAACAATGGGTAGCAGAGACTACTTCTTTTAGTTCATTTTGGGTGTACTATTGCCCGCTATATTTTTTCTCTGTCAAGTGTATTGCTTTTACAATCTTAGATTCTTTTCGTGTAGATGTGCTGATCATATTTTGGTTATCTATATTTGTAAAGGGAAGAGCCACAAGGCGTTTAGCATAGAGTGATCTGCCCAGGGTAACCAATCATTCATGGAATGGTGATGCAATCATCCCATTTGATTGCATTGGGGTAATCTGGCAGTGATCCAAGATCACCCAACCTCATGGATCCTATCACCATTCTAAAGGATAGTGGTCTGTAGAGTTATCTTATGCTAAAATCTATAGTCCAAAATATATCTTATTTATAATAAATATTATTATAATATTAATAATTTATAAAGATAGATATAAGCATATTCGAATGTAGGCAAATCTAAGATTCAGTCACCTTCTCCACCTTTAAATCCATGTAATTCCGGAGCCATCCAATCTTTTTCACATTTTTCATCTTTGGGTTTGATGAACTATTTGGATTCAAGGATAGAGGATGATCGGATTTAAGCTTGGATACATTCGAATATAGTCAAGTTTATTTTATAATTTATATATAACATGATATATAAAATTAATATATTATATTATTATTATATAATATAATATAATATATTATTATTAAGTTAGACTTGGGTTCATTTGAGTGTAGCTAAGCTTAATTTTGGTAACCTTCTGCATCTTTGGATCCACAAAATTCACAGATCCGAAAGATGAAAAAGATGAAAAAGGCAAGATAGTTCTGAAATCCGTATAAATCTAAGAATGAAGAAGATGGCTGGATCTTGAACTTGACTACATTCATCATATTATATTATTATAATATAATATCAATATAACAATATTAAATTTAATTAAATTAGTAATATATTATTTACAATATAATATATGATATTATTATATTATACTATATTATATTATAATTTATCTAATATAATGTAATGTAATATGCCGTACTATATGATATTATGTACATAATATTGTAGTATAATATAATAATAGTTTATATTTTATGGTATATGATATAATTTAATAGATTATATCATATAATATTATATTGCATATGTTATAATAATATAATATAAATATAATAGGGATAAATTTGGTATTTTATGGTTAGTAATTTTGGATTTTCATGGCATATCAAATATGATAATGTTAGATTATAAGTAATCTATAATCATTGTGGTATACTATACCAAACATAGTAATCTTTGATCACTGGAGATCAAATTACTCCAAGATTAGGATCATCAGTGATCCATCATTAGGGTGATCCTACAATGGTCACCAAATGCCTCCTAAGTGCAGCGGAGAAGACAAATCACTTGCTTTTCATGATCAATGCCTTTCAGGTATGCAGATTTCGGAATAGTTATTTCTTTGATTAAATAAAGGTGGGACTACTATTGGAATTAGTTTAGTTGCTGTCTTCTTTCTTGAACATGTCATTGAGTGGGCCAAACTTTTATCTGTTCTCATGTAAATTTTTATGGTTAGTCTTCCTTCTAAAATTAGCAATTATGTACAGTACACAACATTCCAGCTTTGGTTCATCTCTTTCTTGCAAAACCTATATGTATATGTTAAATTCTACTCAGATTAATGCAGTTAGCAGGGGTTAAGGTGTTATGACATTTCCAACCCATATTATACCATTTCAATGCAGGCATGGTGCAATGACCTGTACCACTGCATCATTTATGCTAGATCATGCTAGCAGACACGGCTGATACTAACATTTTATGGAAATAGGCTTTTGATCAAGGTTTTAAATGTTATGGGATGGGGCTGTCCTGGTCTTTCTATGAAATGGGATGCATCATCAAGCATCATCTTGCCCCGTCTGGTATTTGAAATGAGAGATGTCCCAGAATGAGCTAATTCGGATGTTGGAATGTTGGTAATACAGTCTCATCCCTACTCTTAGAATGACACTTTGCCTCAATGTCCCAGGAGTTGCCCCTTCAAGATTTGAAACCATGCTTTTGACACATGTCCGGCATGGCTTGTCATGATACCATGCCATTCCAATCCTTGAGCAGCACAAGCATGGCACATGATACTTAAATCCTATGGATCTAACAGGCGAGAGTTGATTAATTTAGATGTTTCAAAAGATGGCAGTCTTGGCTGCCTAAACTGGTTTGGATTGCCTAGGTTCCCACCTAACATCATTTTTGTCATGTTTGAGCATGGAAAATAGAGTTGATTTGTAAATTAGTATTGGATGTTGGTAAATTTGTAGTTTCATCTTATTTGATAAGATATGTTTCATTTATTAGATTGTATGTATATTTTCAGTTAATATGTTTCATTTATTAGATTGTATGTATATTTTCAGTTTTCGCCTTTTATTTATTGTTATTTTTAGTTTGTTATTTTTGGGCGAGCTTGATCTCTGGATGATTGCCCAACACCCACCTAGCAGCTAGTCGTTAAGCAGCCCTGTGGTCTCCCATCTTTCGCCTATGATATTTAAGCATTAATCAATTCCAAGTAAAATAACTTAAACCTGTGTAGATCATTGAATTTAATTATTTGATGTGGTCTTGTCTAATGATGCAACTCTTACCACTGTTGCTGCTACCTTTTGAGATTCATAACCATAATGTATTAAACTGTGAGACCGAGAATGAACGTCATCATCCTTTAAGGGGGCATATGTTTAAGGCCCTTGTGCTACTGGCATGCAGACCCTTATATGGATGAAAATAATGAAAAGGAAATGAGAAAAAAAAAAGAGATGGAGAGAGCATTGAAGGAAAGGGATGTACTGTGTATTATCTTCAACTTTATCTATTAAAGTTCTGTGGTAAAAGTGTAAAGTGTTGTATACCAATATATTTGTTGCTCATCAAGCATCTTTGATGTAAAATCACTTCCTAGGTACCTTTTCGCTAAAACAAGAATGGATTTGCAATCTTTCTTATGATTTATTTATTTGTTCGAATATTCTTGTAATTACAGAATTACAAGATAACTGGACTTTTATATTGAATCACTTAATAGACCTACATAGGGCTCTAAAACAGGTGAGCTGTCTGGATGATGGGGGGGCCTCACATCAATGATCCGAGCCCTCAGATATGATCTACCATGTGTGAGTGTATGGATATATTAACGCATATGCATATGAATCTATGTGTATGTATGTGTGTATGCATATATGAATTTGTGTTTGTGTATATATACACATATATGTATGTGTAAGGATTCTTTGGCTCCCTTTGATCTCTTAAACAAGCTGTTCGTGAGTAGATTGAGTTTGGCTTGAAATTAAATGAGCTGGTTCAAGCTCAACTCAATAACAAAACAAACTAAGCTTGGGCTAGGCTTGGCTTGCTCAATTTTGTTTGTTCATTTACACTCCTAACTCTATTTAACCAATTGAGCTTAATATTTTGCCTATAGAAAAAAGTTCTTTCCGTTTTAGTTATATAAAATGATAAATACTGGTTGCATCTTGAAGCATCAACCTAACCTTTCAACATAACACTTCATAGTAATCACATCTATTTATTTTGCAGATTGGAGTAATTATTTCTGACATCTGGCCCAGGTTGACAATGGTCAGTGTTCTACCTGGTACTGGAAAGATGGATACAGCTGTGCAAATTTTGAATGTTCTTTATCATAATTGCCTGCCACAGAGAACATTAATTGTCAGCCATTCCAATCAGGCTTTAAATGATCTTTTCGAGAAAATAATGCAGGTATCAGCATCATGTCTTGTTGGAGATTATTGTTGTACGTAACAGTGGTTGAATTTGAAAAAGTAGGATCATGAAATTTGAGGTTCTGATTGTTACAACTCACATAGTTGATGGTCAAAGAAGGCATAGTTGCAACTAAAAACATTATCTCTGGTGATTCATATATATTTTAGGTAATAAGCAAACACTCTATGTCTGAATCAGAAGGACAAGTTTATACTATAATACATATTTAATCTGGGTCAGCTAGAGTTGTTTCTGAACCTTATTTTTGATCCTTTGGGATCAGCTAAGTTGTCGTATTCTGTGCCTATTCTAAAATTACATGTTTAATGGACATTTATTGTTATATTTCTGTTTACTTTTCTTCTTCAAGGCTTTCAAAATTATTTGGTTAATTATTCAGAAATCTCTGCTATGTTTTATTATAATAGTAAGATTTTTTTTTCCTATCTAATATGATGCTATGTTGCTCTTTATGTATTAAAAATTATACATATTTGAATTTTGAATTTGATGACTAAATTTGTTCTTTGTTTATTTGGCTCAGATGCGGTAATCCTGTTTTCCCTCTGCCAGATAAGTATCTAGACAGATGTATTCTCATTGATATATGCTACTTAAGCGGCAACATTTTGTCGAATGCACAGATTTATCCAAACTTTTGGAGAGACCTGGAATTTAGACATTAATGCAATAAAATCTATTATATCTTAGTTAAAAACAAGAAAAAGAAATGCATGGTCTTTATAATAATATAGAAATGCTACTTAGAGGACAAACTTTTTTTTTTTTTGTGAAGGATGCAGTCAATACAAGAAATTTAATTTATGAACTTGATCAAAAGAACTAGATGTAAAAGTTTTGATTTGGATGAAGCACATCCTATGTCTCACCTTATAAAAGGAAAGTATGGAATAAAGTCTTTTACATAGAGCTGCTACTTAACTTGCCTACATTTAGTGAAGTGCAAATGAGTATAAAAATTTGAAGCCATTGACTTTTGTTAAACATGCAGTTGTGGATTAGGGGGAAAAACTTGATATGAACCATTAAATTTAGAAATATTATGTTAGTGCATGATATAAAAATTTATAATCATGTTCAAAAGACTGAAGGTCACTCTGAACCCAATGGCCTGTGACTGTCACACAGATTGCTATTCGATCAGGTAATAGGTAATATCTCTGTTACTGTACTCTTTCCTTAAAATAAGCCCTTGTGATGTCTACAATGTCTTTGTTGTTTTCAATATATCATTTAGTGTCCATTATTTTGTCCTCTACTAGGTGGCCGCTAAAATGCTCCTTAAAGTCCTTGTTTATTATTCTTTATAAAGGTGCTTATCCTCGAATCAGTTTTCCAGCCTTGCCTTGTACTTTTCTTGATATTCTCAGAATATCATTTTCTTGCATCAAATCTATTCGTAATCTCATTGTATTTCAATCATCTATGATGTCTGGCTGGCTCAGTTGCTTTCTCATATATGAGATAAGATATTCTTTGGACAATTTGTATTACTGTCTTTTTGCTGTTATGCTTATTTGCTATTTTCAAATATTTCCATATTTAGATGTGCTAGCATTTGTGATCCTTCCACTATTTAATATCGATGTCTCCTTTTTTTTTCCACTGCATGTCATCATGATTTTGCTTTCTTGTTAATTGGTGTACGATAAAGTCATGCCTGCCTAAATTTGTCTCTTTCTGCCCCTGCTGCACATGATTACTAGAGCCAGGTAGAACTGGTTTTTTTTGTTTGGACTGTAAATCAGGGAAGAATCCCCGCATTTTATTAGAAGAATATATTTACGAGAATGGTTAAGAATAGGAGGTCAGGTAGGGTTCAACAAAGATTTCAGCTTGTTGTGGGCATGAGCATGCCTACCAGCTGAGATACAAGACCAAGATTCAAAAGTGTGGAGGAATTTTTCAGGTAGATAGCATGTACAGGTAAGGATTTAACTGAGAAGATTCTGGCATTCTTTCAGCAAGAGTTAATTGGTCCAATGCTAGCCTTCACTCTCTAGGGGCATTTCTTTTCCTCCAAGAAGTCCACATAAGATGAATGTTACTTGGCCTCGAAGAGATGGGAAACCTTCTGCAAAGCAAAGACCAAAGCTTCTTAGAGAAGGGGCACTGCAAGAAGAAGTGCAAACTGGATTTGGAGGGGGCATCGCAAAATGGACAACCTTCACTAACTTGGCATCCTTTTCTCGCTAGCCTTTCACTTGTTTGAAGTCTATCTTTCAAACAAGCCAGGCAAAAACTTCAATTTTCTCTGGGACTGCTGCTTTCTAGATAAATTTGTGATAAGGCCACACAACCCCACCTTTGTTAAGGAACTTGTAGAAAGAATTCGCCAGATAAATGCCATGAGGAGAACATTTTCAAGAAGCAGAGTCACGGCCCGAGGAAGGACGAAGGTGAGCCAAAAGAGATAAAAGATCATTAAGTTGAGATTCCTCAGACAAGTCAAATGGCTTGAGATGATCCAGACTCCAAACTCCAGCTCTCCTATTCCAAAATGAGGGAACCGAACAGTTTGGTTTCAAGACCCTTACTTATAGAATGGGGAACAGGAAGCTGAAAGGAACCTCTCCAATCCTTATATCCTCCCAGAATCTGATGTTGGAACCATCACCTAGGGAGAAGGAGGTGCAATTCCAAAACCCCTGAATATCCTGCATGATACCTCTCCAAGTGGATTTTAAATAGCCAGTTTTATGAACAGTGACAAATATTAGTCATTAGAAATTCAATGGTGTCAGATCCTTGCATTTTTGAGCTTGTTATTTGTGTTTGCCAAAAATGTTATCCATTCATACTTAATTGTTGTTGTCAGAGGGATGTACCTGCTAGATACCTCTTTCGGCTGGGTCAAGTGAACAAGAGTTAGCAACAGATCTTGAGTTAGCTGTCAAGACGTGTAAATGCTATGCTTGTATGGCAACCAGAGCTGCTCATGAAGTAGAGAGACTTGCAAGATCCCTTCGGTTGTCCCAAGATGTAAGCTACACTTGTGAAACTGCTGGATATTTTTGGCTGCTGCATGTGTACTCAGGCTGGGGGCAGTTCCTAGCTGCTTGTGCCGGAATCAAGATAAACCCTCATTTGTTGAAGATTGTTTCCCATTTCTGGAGTTCTCCAATGCTCCCCAGTGTTTACTGGTGAATCCTTTGGGAAAGACATGCGAGCAGCAAAGGGGTGTTTCCATCATCTCTCTACGTTGTTCCAGGAGCTGGAAGAGTGCAGAGCTTTTGAGTTGCTGAAGTCTAACAGCTCGTAGAGCAAATTATCTGAAGACTAAAACAGGCCAAGATTGTGGCCATGACATCTACCCATGCGGCTTTGAAAAGAAAGGATTTTCTTCAGTTGGGCTTCAAGTATGAGAACTTGCTGATGGAAGAAAGCGCATAGATATTAGAGATTCAAACATTCATACCAGTGCTGCTTGAAAGGCAGGAAGATGGCTATGCTCACCTTGAACACTGTGTATTGATTGGTGATCATCATCAGTTGCCTACAGTTGTTAAAAATATGGGCTTCCAAAAGCATAGCCCCATGGATCAAAGTCTTTTCACTAGATTTGTTCATCTAGGCATCCCTTATATTGAGCTTAATGCCCAGTGTCAAGTTCGACCAAGCATAGCCAAACTATACAGCTGGAGATAGAGAGATCTTGGTGACATCTCTTATGTTTGTGATGATGCTGTCTTTCATAAAGCCAATGCTGGATTCTCTTGTGAATACCAGCTGGTAGATGTTCCTGATCACCTGGGGAAAGGTCAAACTGTTCCTTCTCCCTAGTTCTATCGGAATGAATGGGAGGTGGATTATATTGTTACTGTGTGTTGACTACTTACGATGGCCAAAAGCTCTTGATCCATGGTGCAGTCCAAAGACAGTGCACAACATGTGGAATTGGTCCACCTAGCAAGGCAAGTTTCATGTGATGCTTAATCTTATTTCCCCTGGCTGAGCCCTTTATCCTATCACCTGCTTGATTTTGTTCATAATTTTCATCTTAATTGTTTATATAAACCATATTTGGATATGATATCTTTGCAACAGGTTACAACACTTGATGAAGTTCAAGGTCAGCAAAACAATTTCATTTTATTCTCGTCTGCACACGATTTGTGGGCCACATTCCTGATGTTAGAAGATTGGTTGTTGCAACGTCTCAAGCACAACTTGGGCTGTATGAATTCTGTCGTCGTTCTTTGTTCGAACGGTACCATGAATTGCAGCCAACTTTTTTAACTTTTGCTTCAGAGGCCTGGTAAGCTGGCCTTGAATTAATGGAGTAGTGGCTGCTGGCATGTATCAAAAGAAATGTACAAATTTCTTGCTAGCTAAAGGTCTGGAGTTGTACAAGGGAGCAACATGGTCAACCCTTCGACATAACCAGCTGTTTCTTGTACCCAAGTCGAAGCTTGCGTTACAAGGTCTATGACAAAGAACATGCTGCAGTTGTATCTGCATTGGATTTACTTTTGCAATTCATAATTAGTGCAGTTGTCTGTAGCCTTCTTTTTGCAGCTGCATGGACAATGATTCTTTGTTTCCATTTTAATGAGCTTTCAGGACAGCCTCTCCATTTGGCATTCAAAATTTATAGGATTTTGTTACATGAGATGCAAGTTAATAACCAAAGAAAGAAAAAGGTTCATTGACGAAGTTCCATTTGCATGCTTTTTTCCTTTTCATTATCAAGTTGAAATAGATTTTCATACAATATTGTTTTTTTCAGGACTAGGTATTTCATCAGTGGTGTGGTGTGATCAGAAGGTGCATAATTTTAGTTGCGTGTTGCGTTCTCATGTAATGCTGTCTTTAGAACCATATTCCAGAGGTTACATTATATGAGATGTTGGTTGTATTGGCCAAGAAGAACGAGGAGATTGTGATTTCATATGACCAAACTTCATTGGTACATGACAACCTTGAGATGGAAGAAGATTAAGAGCAGAGCATGGTAATCACTTTTACAGACAACCAATTGAATCAATTGTTGAATTAGGAGGTACTTCTCAAATAATCAGTTCATGTTTTAGTGGGGATATTTCACCATAGTCTTAATGAAAGGTGCTGATTAGCACTAGCAATGTGAGCACTGAGTTTTTCCATTTCATCCTCTTTTTAACAATTTAAGGCTTGGACCCTCTTTCTGGAGCCATGATCAAATTGCATTCATGAATATGTTATTGAAATAAATGGTGGCTTTGCTAGTAGTTGCCTATGTTGCCAAATTGAACTGATTGCAATAAAGTTCACTCTAATATGAAAAAAAAAATTAGGAATTCTATTGAAAAGTTGAGCCTAATCCACTAATCTTTGTCTTATTCTCTGCTAAAATGATTCTATAGTATTCTTCTGGCATAACTTCAGTACTTTTAAATTATTTTATCAAAACTTTTTGTAAGTCAAAATAAAAATTGGCGTTGAATTAAACATTAATAAAAATAAATTCTCTCATGCTACTCTTTTTTTTTAAAAAAAAAATGGTAATTGTGTGGATCTTAAATATTTATAACGAATTGGTGTGGTAGGCAGGGTTATTTGGCTCGTAGTGGCTAATGTTAGGTTCAAATCCCATCACCTAAATGACTTAGTGGTGGTAACTTTTTGTTTTCTCAGAAAATAAGACATATCATTGGTAACTTCTTAAAATCGAGATTATGTAAGGGAGAAAACAAATCTAACTTGCCTATCTATTTCAAATGATTATAGTTACAAATTATAGATTGTCAATATGGATATAAATATGAAAGTAATTTTGGATGGTTAAATTTAATGAACACCAAAGATATCATAATGTAAATCACATCAAAAATATGTGCCCCTTATTTTCCTTTAAATTTAGGACACTTACATAAGATTTAAATAGTATTAGAAAAAGAAACAGATATTCAAATATGAATTGGCTAATTGTCTTGATATGCTCTTTCTTTAAAATATGTGGATACATATAAAGATATTAATCAAATGTTAAAATTTGCATCCAAATATGAAAGGAATCTAAATGAATAGTTTCACTTATGTCATAGCTATATGAAAAAGACGTGTGCTTCATGCTTCTTTTATTTCGAGGCCTTATAATCGTCAGCTCCATTCTCAACCAATAATTATTTTTTCAAATTCCCACGCCATGCATATCTTGCCATTGATCTTCAACAACAAAACCATAGTTTATGTAGCACATAATCCAATAACCATTGATTGAACACAATGTAAGCTAGCATGCCCAATATTTAAATCTTAAGAGGAAAATATATTAGTAGTAGACTCAAAGGTTGAGTACTACAACAATTAAACCTAAAGCTCTTACTAGAACCCATAAAATTGGTACCCAGCCCAAACCTTACTCATAGCCAACTTGAATAATAGGTCAGGTACGGATTCAAAATTTAAACATATTAAAAGTTTCAAAATAAATATTGAGTTTAAGACTCTGAGACCCAACCTGATTTGACCCTAACTAATTATCCAATTTATTCATGTAATGTTAATTTTATTTATATACTCTTCAATCTCTAAGTTCTTGGTATATGAAATTTCATTCTTTACATGGTAGGATAGAAAGAATAAAAGTAATTGCATATTAGAATATATTTTGATATTTGTACGTGACTTTAAATTAAGAATATATTTTCAATTTTTGCTCAACCGTTTCTATATGATTAATTGTTGAATAATTATTTTTAGAAATTTAATTGCATGTTTTGTTGATAACCTTCTCAAAGTACAGATGGCCTAGGTTTGATTAATTATTTGAAATATATTTTAAAATAGTCAATGGATCCAATCCACATCGACCTAAGCTTTTTGTATAATGGATCGATGGGTGCAGTCCAAGTCTTAGCATACCTTCTAATTGAAGGATAAAGACTTGATACATTTTTATGGCCCAAACCCGGACATACCGTGATCCTCCAATGGGCAAGGTATTAAACAAAAGTTTGACCCAAAATTCCAACAGGTCTACATCTAGACTTACTAAAACTCGGGATTGTCGTGACTTGATAGCACCCCTAATTGCACCACCACCTTGGCCCACTTGAAGTGTTTATTATCTTTAGCAAGAATATGCGAGAAATTTAACATAAGAGACTATTTACCAACAATTAAGGAAACGGAGCATCTATTTGAGTTGATCAGTGATATAGCTGAGCTAATGAATGCATAAGATAAAGAAAATTCAAAGCATCTAGAAACAGGTGAGCAAATGCCATACGACAAAGGTTCCAAGGGTTAGTTAAGCATCAAGACTTTTAGCACCATTTGACCAAAATGTTTCAGAGTTTAACCTCATCGTTACAATGACAAGCATGCAACATTCTCCCAAGCCCAAAACTTTATAAAATAGATATCTTCATAAAAGTCGCCCTTAGCTGTTATCCTCTTAATAAATAATGGTTTTTTAATCTAATCTTTATCTCCAAATCAATTCAGAAACAGTATTTTATTCTTCAAAAAATCATATTGCCATGCAATCTGTTATTATTCTGGTGAATAATAACGTCTTTTTTACACCCAAAAAAAAAAAGAGCAGAAGAAAACGCAAGATGGAGAAAATATCAATCATTATTTCTAATAATATTGAGGAATATTACTCAGAAGAAAACGCAAGATGGAGAAAATATCAATCATTAATTCTAAGAATATTGAGGAATATTGCTTCAGACCTCCGTTAGATTCGAGTGGCGATGCTCTTAATGGACTAGTCAAGGTCGCACAAGCGTGGATGAGGACTGGAACGCACATTAAGTTCTCGTGCTAAGAAACTCCACGTGTTGTTTCGTCAGGCGTCAAGAGCCTGCCATTAGTCATTGTCTTCATCTACCAAACGAAACTGCGAGCTGGTTTCCCTTATGGGAGTTTAAGGTATCAATTTATGGTTTGTTTGCTGTCTTCTTCCCCATTTTATGGTGGCCTTGGCTTATATTTCAACAAGAAGGTCACTCTCTTGACCAGTCGACCCGGACTCACCTCTCAAACAGATGGCTGCATGAATCACATCTTGGCAAGTAGCCTGGAACCTTTGATTGGTGGATGGACCATTGAATAGTCCAATCCATGGCCAAGTGCACTGTACCTTGGTACAAGGGTGTGTTGCACGAATTACTGATGCCCATGCTAATAAATGTTTAATTATACATTGATTATATATTAAAAAAATTTTAGATGCTTATATAAAATCAAAGAGCTCAAATAATATCTTCTACCTAATTTTTTTGGATGAGTTCTTGAATTATGACAAATAATATCAGAACGGATCTAATTCATGGCCTATATAAAATAAAAAACACTGCAGATGATCCTATATATTTGTGATCGGATTCAATTTAACCCTAAGCTTGATGAGAACGTTAGAACTTAATGAGCCTACATAGTTATGTACTACGAAGATTTTGAATATTTATAAAGGATCAAAAAAACTAGCCTTTTTAAAAAAGATTCTGAGCTATGACATGAGTGCATATAAGGTGCATTCATCGTGTGATAAGAGCATCCGACCATTGATTGATGACATTTCATCTTCATAGTGTCTTATGATTTGGAAGCACCTTGCTTCAATGAGAGCATGATTAATTTAATGTAGGCCGTGCTGTTAATAGTTGCAACAAACTCTGCATGGTTCAACCAATTTGAACCTCCAAAACAAGGGAAGATGAGAAAAGAGGCCATTGGGGAAAGGCAAGGGCCATCCAAGGGCCATCTTTATAGAAGTTCTAAAGAGAGAGCAGGGAATGGGCATGGATGGAAGCTGATGGCTTAAGATGGAAGAAATTGCGACTGATTTGGAGATGAGATGCCAAGTAGAAGGGTAGGAAATGGGCACGAACGGGAGCTGATGGCTTCAGAGACAAGAAATTGCGACTGCTTAGACTAATAGTTTGGGACCAGGTCAAAAAATGTCTAGAGGTTGGAGCAAAGTGGTGAGAATGGTTCCACCAAACAAACCCACCAATAATAAGAAGATATGCTTCAAAAGATTAAAAAGGAGGGAAAAAAAACATGGATAAAATATCAATAAAAACTTCAAAATATGTGTTTTTGGGTTTGATTCCACCAAAGAGGAGCCTTCATTACAGCAGAAATCAAAGCCGCAGCTCTCCCTCCCTCTCTCTCTCTCTCTCTCTCTTCCCTCAGCCCCCCTCAAACCATTCAACAAAGTCAAAACTATGGTCAACTTTGGACAACCGCAGTTTATGGGGGATGGTAATTCAAAAATAGAGGGCGAGCAAGGAACCTATCAGATTGGTTGCAACTTAAAATCATGAAATTACTTAAAGGTGGCAATGTTCCATTCCATGAAACATGTTTCTTTAGCAAAATTTATAAGAGCAAAATCTCAAATCCAAGGGTCGGCTGTTTTTTTCTCCAAAGTAGACACTTTGAGATGGTACACAAACAAACGTAATTAAGGCGGTAGGACTTCAATTATTAAATGATATCTTTTCAACAATGATCATTTAAAGAAGCAATTGAGGCATAAAAAGTAAGAAAATTTTTTTATAATAATTAAGAAATGCTGAATTTTAGAAATGACTTCTTATTCTTATTTATAGAAGTTTAAAAATTACCATATTTCATGTCACTTAAGCAAACCAAACTTATAAAATCTGCACTTAATGACACAAGTATCATGTATTTTTATTCTATTTAAATATACTATTTTAATATTTAATATCGATCTAACTTTTTTTGGTTGCTTTGTTCAATTCTATTTTTTTTTTACTTTTTAATACCATCAAATTAAGCCTTCATTCTATCATACCATATTTTGTATTGGTATATGGCATCAACTAATATAAATATACCTAGTCTTCTGCCTCTTATTTTCTTCACTGAAATATTGATATATATTGAGATATCGGCTGATCTATAATATCAATATATAGATTAAGATTTATTTAATCTTTTTTATGATAGTTAAAAAGGATTTCAAATAAATAAATTTAAAAATTTAAATATAAATAATTGTTTTATATCTCAATTCCTAATTATTATCGATGGAGACCTTGAAATATCATAGTTTATTAGAAACTTTTCACCGGTTATTTCGGAGGTGATGAGATGAGATATTTGTTCACCTCACCCTGCGCTTGTGACTGGCAACCATCCACCGCTGCCCCTGGCCCACCTCCCTTGCGATCTACAGAGATCTTCCGAGTGGAAACGTGAGCTCAGTCCGCCCCCTCTTTTAGACGGAGGCTCTCGAAGAAGCACCCCTCTCTCCCTCTCTCTCTCTCTCTCTCTCTCTCTCTCTCTCTCAACCATCACCTTTCTCCCATCTTCTCCTCTACGCCCACCAAAGACAAATCATACAACTTTTTTTCCTACCCATCAGAGATCTGTGGGCTACTCGCCTGGGGGAGAGAGGTAAGGCATCAGAGAAAGCAAACCACTCCCCCTCCCCCTCCCCCTCCCCCTCCTCTCCTTAGTCTTTCCCTCCCCCCACCCACATATCATCCGATCTACTCCCATGTAAGCTTGGACACTTAATAAAAAATCATTCTTAGCGTCTTTGCCCCATCTCCCTTCATGGGTTTCTCCAGAACAGCCTCTTGATCTCTCTTACTACCAAGTATATATATATATCCATCTTCTTTTCTTCATATCTTTCTCTCTTTTCTCTCCATATCACCCATGGATTCTACCAACAGTGGCAGCATCCAATCCTCGAGCAGCGATGGCGATGATGACTACGACTCCCGGCCCGAGGCCATCTCCTCCTTCTTAAACCTCCCACCACCGCCGCCACCGCCACCGCCATCTTCCTCTTCCCACCACCTCCACCACCACCCTTCTCCTTCCTCCTTCATCTCTCTGTCACCTTTCTTCAACCCCTTCCCTTCCACGCCGCCCGATCCCAACCCTCTCAGCCTCGACATGCCATGGGCTAAATCTCTTGCTTCATCGTCATCTCTATCAGACCCCAGTTGCACCATCATTGGTGGATTAACCACCACCAATTCATCATCAACAACAACAACACCGTCATTTAAAACCATGTCGGTCGCTGCACCCGGTCGCAGTCCGCATTCAGACAGCGCCAGCCTCAACCCCTCATCGGTGCAACCACCAGCCCAAGCCGAGCAACCGCCCGCCACTCCTCGAGCCTCCAAGAAGCGGTCACGGGCGTCGCGGCGCGCGCCCACCACCGTCCTCACGACCGACACATCCAACTTCCGCGCGATGGTGCAAGAGTTCACCGGCTTCCCTGCGGCACCCTTCATCTCCTCCCCGTTCTCCCGCCCTCGGCTCGATCTCTTCCACGCGACCGCCGCAGCCCCACCTTATCTGTTAAGGCCCTTCGCTCAAAAGGTCCAAACTCCCCTCTTTTCTCCCATCTCTTCCTCCTCTTCCTCCTCCTCCTCCTCCTCCTCTATGGCTGATGTTGCTGCTGCTATCACTAGAAATAGTGTTGCTAATGCCAACACTAGTCCTACATCTGCAACTTGTTCTAACTCAACCTCAAGTAGTACTACTTCATCTAGTAACTACCAGTTGCTTTCTATGGATCTTGGACACCCAAATCTACTGCGAAGCCCAAACTTCACCTTCCAATCCCCCCTCCGACCTCCAACGGCTCCCAATCAAAGTTCATCCACCATGCCCACCTTTGGAGGGAACCCACCGCTGGGCGCTTCGGACTACGCCGCCGGGGGTCTAGGGAGCCTTATCACCATGGAGGGCACGAAACTGGGCGGCCGAGCTGATGGATTCCTGGGCTGGGATGGCGGCTCGGCATCGGAGGGGAGGGATCAATCCCAGCTAAGGCCGGGCATCGCAAATTATGGCAATTTGCAGCTGGTTAGCAGCCATGCGGAGAAGGGATCCGAGAGCATGACAGCGGCACGGGGTGAAGGTAGAGTAGATTCATGGATTCTTTCTTCAGATTAGAGGATCTATGTTGTAGACAAAGTGGAAGGGATCGATGGCAAGCAAAAGGGGGTGTCTGTGGAGGAGGAGAAGTTGATCTTTGCTTCTGTTACACTGTGACTTGTAGCTATACGCATTACACTCTCTTTCTATGTAAATATGATTTCTCCTATGCTTTTCTTTTGATCGTTATATATATAAAAGGACAGGCTTTCGATAGTTTTTGCTGCGATGCTCATGTCCTTATCAAACTAAGCTTATCCAAATCCTTCTTTCGTTACTTACAAGATCATCCCTCCCCATTGGCTACAAAACCACGAAATGGATAGAGAGGGAAATCCAAACAGCAGCTTTGGAGTCTGATATGGTGGTTTAATGGTAGAGAAGCTGGGATGATGGGTGGTTTATTACCATGTGTTTCCTTCTCTATCAATGCTTATGTTTCAAGATGGTAATTTTTCTATATGTGCTTTTGACTTTGTGGTTAGGAGTGATTGGTGGAGAGATTTAGCCACCAAAGCTTTTCTTTTCTTTTTTGTCCTTCTTCTCCTTAATTTGGCTGGTTGGTTGCTAACTGAAGCACAAGATTTCCCAAGGAATATTAAGGATGTAAATCTCCTGATCCTTTTTATGGCATGCTACCCAAATTTTCAGATATGTAGGCCTTGAGCTTTGCTTCCAGGTTTGCAGTTATTAGATATCCCCATATCTGCTTGGTTCCACGACAAGCAGATACATTTGTAGACTGTAGTTATGAATGATCTATTATCTATGCATCGGAGAATCTCTAGTTTAGGTGTGATGATTGTACTCTGATGTGTGGTGTTTCAAGGTCTCATGAAACTAATTATGAATGATGAAACCTAGATCTTCATGCAAGTACAATGGCCATTTGATTTTTTTCGTCGTTCGAGTGGCACAATTATCAAAATGACACTGCCCATCTTCACATTAATATCTTTTTGAACATAAGGTTATGAGCTAGATTTCCTTATTGATCAGATTATTGATTGATTTCAATGATCTTGAGGGCAAATGCATGAATTGCATAAATACATGCATACATCCATACATACATACATACATACATATATATATATATATATATAGAGAGAGAGAGAGAGAGAGAGAGAGAGAGAGAGAGAGGTAGGTTAGGGGGGATGGTTTCTGCTTCCTTTCCTTTCGCCTCTTGAGAACAGCAAATTAATCATTTGATCACTTCCCCCCAACCTTAGAAGAGGGGGTTCGCTTGGCTTTCACTGTTCGATGTTGGCAAGAGAGATGCCTTCATGTCTAGCCATTGGGATTTAGGTATAGTACTTGAATTATTATGTCATTCCTCTTCATCAATTTGGTTGCTATACCGGAAAAGTAGTGATTAATAGCTATGGAGAGGGACTGGAGGGGCCTTTAAGGTGTGGCTTGTGACTCATTGAAATCATGGTGGCCCATGCCTGAAGGAATCATCTGTTCAATCGTAATGATGGCCTTCCCTCCCATTTGAGGGTCATGTGAAGGAGACCTCTTGTGGTGCTTGAAGGACAGGATGGGTTGGGAGCACGTTCGTTCAAACCTCTTCTACCCTCTTCTCCACTGCAAGCATAATAATTCAATATCTTAAAAAAAAATTACTCAAAAAAATATTATTTAGCTTTTTTAATTTTATATAAATACTTAAAATCTTCATAATATATAATCAATGTAAAATTAAATACATGCCAATATAAGCCATCAAATACTTCATTCAAACTTTAACAATCTCATCAGACTAAGCGTTTATTTTCAAATCCATATTTAAATTCAATATCTAATTACAAATACATAGAGTTTATTTGTAGTATCTCTTAATTCATATGAGCCATGGATTGGACCTGCTCTGATACTATTTGTAATAATTCAAGATCTTTTACAAAAAGATTAACTAAAAAATATTATTTAAATTTTTGATCTTATATAAGTATTTATGATCTTTTTAATATATAGCCGATATAGAACAAATACTCATCAGCATGAGCTTTTTCAATAGCAAAGACATAATTTTGCATGATGTTTAAAAAAAATAAAACTTTCAATCTCAAAAAGTTGACATTGATGCAACTAGATCTCATGACAAACATTTATCATATGCCATCAGCTCAAACGATATATAGTTTATCAACTGAGTCAAAAACATTCATTTTAAAGCTTATGGCTAAACAAGATTGTGAAGTAGTAACTCTAGCTGCCATAAAGAAGTATAGCGGTAAGTGTAGTAGCATTAGAAGTAAAATTAAAAATATCAATGCTTATAGCAATTCTCTTAGGAAAAACTGCTGTACTTTCGGCAATATTAACATTATAAGCAGTATCTTGAGTTATTTATGATGAGATTGCCACCTTTTTGAGCGGAACTACAAACTTGTCTCCAATGCAAGCCCTTAGGCAAGAAGTGCTAACCGTCAATGCAAAGCCCCCGTGGCGAAGGCTCCATATATGTCGAAAGAGCATTTAATTATTGAAAGAAAAAAAAGAAAACTCATTCTGAAAAAAGTCAAAATAGAACCCCTGATAATTTAGCTATACATCATCAAGGAACGAAATAGATCAGTCTCATCATATTTTTTTCTTCTCTTTTTTTTTCTTTTTTTTCTTTTTCTTTTGAGAAGAGCAATCATCACTTCCACTCGTTCCTTGTACAAAATAATATTAGATATGCAACCCTCTCCTACATGCATCTACGTTCACCTCTGCATGGTTTTTGTGGTCAGTTTCATGAACGGTTTGTTGGTTCCATTCGTACATCAAATTTGCGTGCAGTCCTTCCATCCATGAAAATTTTTTGGATTCAAAATAATATTGTAACGCCATAAGCCCTGACTCAATTAATTAATTAATTAATTAGTAGATCAAAACTATGTAACCCTAATAATTCAAATAAAAGTTAATTAATAGCAAGTAAATTTGAATTATAAGCACTTAAATCTTTTTTTTTCCATCCGATGCAAGACTATTTTTAGATACTACAATCTCCTTCAAACTAGTCAAAATTTATCCCAAGTTAAATCATTGGTACTGCAAGACTTCACATCAAAGCGAAGCTCTACCACTATCACAAGGATAGTCTTTTTCTCATGTCCACTAACTTTCAAGCACTCGAATTGGCTCTGATATCATTACTAACGCCCTAAGCCCACCTGCTGGTCCAATTAATCTGTTAGCAGGTCAAACATGGTTTCAATTTGGCCCGCTAACAAATTAATTGGATCAGCAAGTGAGTTTAGAACATTACAAATTGTAAGGCTTATCATGGTATGAAGCCATCCTTGCAGCACTAATGACTTGACTCGAAATAAATTCTAACTAGCTTGAGAAGAAGATCGTAGTACTCAAAAAATAGTCCCACATCGGATAGAAAAGAAAAGGTATAAATGCTTATAACTTAAGTTTAATTTACTACTAATTAATTTTTATTCGAGTTTTTAAAGCCATATGGTTCGAGACCAAAGAGCTTCTGCATGCTTGAATCAAAGAAGTAAGTAAGGTCTAAATGAATAAAAGGGGTGAATTTCTTTAAAATACGGAACAAATTTAGGCGATCTGGTGGAAGGAGGCGGATGGTCTTTATTTTACACAAAAAAAAAAAAAAAAAAAAAAATTCACATTGGTATTACTGACCATATAAAAGTTTAGTTTAGTTTAGAGTTTTTTTTTTTTTTTTTTTCTTATGCATATATTGTGTCACCTCCATAAAAGTGCATCAAACTTACAAGATGGATATGATACCTGAATGTCCTTTTCTTGTTTTTTTTATGAAAAATATTTGATAGACAATCATAAAGAATTTGCTTTTATATTAGAGGTATCATGGATGGTTATGATTCAAAAAAAATTATTTTATTTATTTAATATATTTTAAAAAAAATAAATCGATGAATTCATATTCAATTATAGCAGCATATTAATTTAGAACTAGAATATTTTTTTGTAATGTAGACAGTTGTTCGCACGCACAATAACCTCGAGCATGACCATCTGGGGTTTGAGTTTAATGTTAGAATAGGTGGTAGTAATGATTTTGAATAGGTCATATATTAAAACTTTAATTCATTCCTTGACCCAACCAAATCTTATATCTATGGCTGTGATTAGTTAACCATAATTCAACCAAAAGACAAATATACTCTACAACTTGGACCTAAGTCCTGCCTTTTTTTTTTTTCTTTTTTTTTCTTTTTTTTTTTGAAAAGATGAGACAAGCTCCCTCTAATTTTTGAAAAAAAAAAAATGAATAAAGGCAAAACAATTGAGATTTTAAGTATATAATTAAAAAAAAAAATTTTGAATGAAAGAATTATGATAGATTGTTTAGCTTTGAAAGCAACCTTTGAAAAGAAGTCTAACCTAATGACCCTGACTGATTTCAATATATAACTGACCAAACCAAAGCAGCCATAAATAACCAAAACTTAAAACTATTGTTTGGTCATCATCCATCATGAAACGTCTAAAGCCCTAACGCAATCAGGGGATAAGCATACTTGGTTCTGAATGGCTATCATTTTCTTGTTACCTTGGAGAAAAATAAAAAGGTGTTACACTTCCATATTTAAAAAGACATAAGTAGGCCATCGCTTTGATGGTTTATGGCAGAATCCTAGGTACCATATGATTGATTGATGGACGAAATTATTTTATCCCATCACCAAGCGTATTTTTCAAACAAATGGAGTTGAAAACAAATTTCTCAGATGGCTTTTAACCTGGGTTTATTCCAGACAGTAGGATCCTAGAACATCAGATTCAACGACAGAAATCAAAAGCGATAAAAAGGGACTGTCCAAGCCCTGGAAAGAGGATGCCTCCAGCAAGAGATGTACACCAGCTAAAGACAACAGGATATCAGCAAGGCCAGGTTTAAATGGCCTTCATATAAATCTCTCTCTGGCCTGTTTCTAAGCCCACCTCTGCCTCTCAACATGTGATGCCTTTCTTCCATGGCAACCATGTCACCATATTTCTGCAATCATGTCAACAGTTCGGAGGGGACCATTTCAAAGGATCCCAATCATGCATCTAGTGACCACACGCCCCTGTTTTTACCTTTCCATATGGGTATGATTCAAAGGAATGATTAAGCTTGCAAATAGGTCAGATCGACTTATGGCCCCATTCGATCCATATTTAAAGGTTCGATCGGATTCAAAAATTGGATTCAGTCTAAATTTTGGATTAGATTCGAATCTTATATTTTTCGACCTAATCCATGATTCGATCAAACTCGTACATCATCTAGATCTAATTTAAATCCATAGAAAATAGACTCAACTCAATTTGAACCAAATCCATACATTTCAATTATATAAATCTTATACTTCTTCACTTTAATTATTTTGACTAATTCATTGCATAAACTTTTATTTATACTAATTTTTCTTTTTTTTCTTAACAACTAGATTTCTTCTCATCTTTTTTTTAGTTAATTATATTTAAATATTCATATTTTATTATTTTTTATGGATTCTTATTTATAATATCTTTAAGTATATTAATAAATGTTTAAAAATTTATAATTTATAAACTTGAGGATAATCATTTACTTAGAATTAAAAATTTTTGAATGAGAATTTAACTTTAACTTAGCTCTTTTTAATTTTATTTAAATTTTTTAATAAATTTATATTTGATTATTAATTACTATATTTTAACTATAAAATAGTAGTTAAATACTTAATTCAAATGCAAACATAATTTGATCAAATCTTGTCTTGAACCAAAATATTTTGAGTTTTAACCAATCGTACTTAATTTTGAACTAACACAATGGCTTATTAAGTCCAATATTCTTTACACAATCTCAACCTAATCTGGTACAATCAATAAATCGGTTGAGTTTAGAAAATTAGATCAAACTGAAATCAAACATGATTCAACTTAGCCGAAGTAGAAGAAAAAAATGTAACGATGACGGTTAACTATTATAAGCATTTTTTCGTACAAGTGAGTTTTCTAATTTTTAAAAACAAAATAGTGGAACTTGCACCTTTTTCTTTTTTTTTTGGTGAAACATAAAAACTTTCTGAAATCTATATACTCTCCCTTGCTCATTTTCAAATAAGGTTATCTACAGTTATAAATTTGATGCTATGTACTTTAAATGACTCATTGCTCGACAAAAAGACAAATTTTGGGCAAATTGAAAACTGGACAGAGAAATGTCTCCGTGATATTCCATGCTTACTTCAAGTAGTTGCAGTGTAGAAGCTCTAGGATATATTGATTGCTAATATAAATCAAACACCTCACCTCTGAGTATTTGTTGCAGACCAAATATTTTGTTATCTCAAGATCCATGAAAAATTTAAAGGAGCAGCAACAAAATGTCATGAATGACTCTTAGAGAGCTTATATTGATGGTTGATCATAAATGTATAGAGATGCTAACTTATAGGCTCAAAAATTTGCATTGTTAGGATGTATCATAGATAACAGTGAATTTAATAATTCAGCAAAAACAATAGAGATAAAATTTTTGCATGAAACCTTCTATTTCATCCAGCGTTGGGTAAGATATCTATTGTGTCCTAAATCATGTCAACCGAGAGTCAGGTGACAAGTTATGGATGAAATACAAAAAATGTGTTAGGAGAGTCTAAGTTTATAAGGCAATAGCAAAACCATATCTCTAATTGTGATAAGACCACCATCAGAACAATTCAGACAATAAAAACTCATCATCAATTTGTTATATCAATCCTGATTAACCAGGGAGAATCCAGCAGCATGTAGGCCATTGTTGGATTGTTTTTAACATTTAGAAGTACTTTAAGGCATGGAGTTTGTTTTTAGAAATCTTAATTAAGTTCTTCTTCAAGTCTTGGCCAAGATATAGAGGCACTCCAGAGTTCTTCACAACGTAAAGGATCCTAGAGTAATATAAAAACGTAATAAACCTCTTCTTTTGCATCATAGAGAATCGAATTAAAGTTTTAAAGTTCTCGCATGAGTATATTTGATTGTGAACTCCATGCTATTATAGAATGAATCAATGCACCATCCTCGCAAAATTAGTGTAATATTGATGGACATGAAGATACCTTGAGCAAAGATTGATGCAATTTTAGTTAAAATGAGAAGTTCGGCTTGTGAGAATCCAACTAATTACTTTAGTTTACTTTACCATTTGTCTCTTCATTACTTCTTAATTATAATTTTGATTTGAGCCCTCCGACCAAGTATATTTATTTTTAACTTCAATAATGAGCATAAAATTCAAAAATATATCTCTCTATTTTTCCCTTTTTTTCTTTTTTATAATTATGTAAAACTTTGATTTTTGTTCAAACTAGAAAATGTGTTGTCCGAGTTTTATTAAGTGTATCCAAAAACTACATTTAGTATACTAAACAGTATAGGATTAAAGGACATGATAAAATAAAGAATAAAATATGATAAAAATTATTCTATCTTATGTTTGATAGAAGATAGAATAATAAATTAGATAGGACACTGATATCCTTAAAAAAAAAAAAAAAAAAGTAGCTATTGTTAAGGATGAGAATAAAAATGAGAAAATAAAGTAGTAGTAGAATAAGATAAAAATAAAAATACCTATTTTAATGGAATAAGCTATCCCTCTCCAACGATATTAGACATACTATGGAATAAAATTTTGTATAGTTCTTATAAAGAACTAACATGGAAAAGAATTAAAAAAATTCAACCTTCATTCTAATACGGTATATCAAATGCACCCTAATAGTATTAAGGATACTAAGTCGTCTCCTACTAATTTCAAAACTCAAATTAGATTGTAATTTGACTAGTGTGTGCACCTCACCCATGCGACCAGATGGCCCATGGCCCTTGAAGTCTTGGCCTACATTAGCATCTCATTTGAAGGGAGGGGAAAGATCATAATGTAGCCTTTCATAGTCCATCCTCATTATTTGATATCCACATGGAGAGAAACAAGGAAAATAGGCTAGGCTAGTATAAATTATGAATGGAACGCCAGCAAGTCAATCTAGACAATATATAAGTAAAACCTTTATGCTTGACATGATGCCTCAACCTACAACAACATAAAATTTGAGAAGCAAACCGGCTTTTTGATCCTTGATCGTAAAGAAGTGAACTAGATTTTAAAAAGAGCACCTCTTTCTTGAGGGGACTCATAGCGTAGCCTTTAAAAGAAGCGGATGGGCAAAAATTTTTAGTTAGACCAAGTTGACAACTTGTTCTACGTAAATGAATTTTAGAAATACTTAGTTAATGTACCTAAATTTGTTCGCTCTCTATCTATATTTTCTTTTTTTTTTTTTTCGAGGACCTATCTATCAAGTCTAGACTTCTTTTGATTTTACTTACCTTTATGAAAATTTTTAGCATAATTATTTATTTATGGCTATTTCATTCCCCAAAGTATTATATTTATGCATTAGACACTATCTTTTCATATTTATACGTTAATCTTTGGAATTCTATATTTTATTGTTTATATGCTCAAATTAATAAAATGAAAATGAAAATAATACTAATTTCGTATCTTTTAAATATTTTCGTCTCTAACACTCATCCCTCCATGGATAGACTAATTAACCCATATTCCTTCGTACTGGTTCCCTAATACCCTAACTTTCAACTTCACCAATAGTCTTTAGAGGGCATTTAGTATAGGATGATTCATCTAGAATCACCAAAGATGATTTTATATAGCGATGATCTCAGATCATCTCGTGTTTAAAAATCATCATCCAATTCAATGATCCCATAATTATCCATGAGATTGGATACCTAAGATCATCTCCAAGCAATGATTTTAACTTAATATTTAAGAACCAAAATACCCCTTATCTATATAAAAAATTCTCGATATTATTTTCATATTAATATAACATTATAAGATTATATTATAATAATATAACATAATATTATAATATGATAAAATATAACATAATTATAATTATAATTTAATTATAATCTAATATAATATTATAATGTTACTTTGTAATATAATATTAAAAAATAATATTATAATTTAATCTAAATATATTATAATAATAAATAATATAAAATAATGATATATTATCATAGTACTTGCAAAATATAGTAGGGATAGTTAATTTTTAAGATAAAAAGAAGTTAACTAATTAAGGATAATTTTGATATTTAATGGTTGATGATGTAGGATTCATATGATATATCCAATATTATAATTTTAGATCACCGAGCATCTTTAATTACTACCATGTATCATATCAAATACGGTAATTTTAAATCATTGAAGATCGAATCATCCTGTTGTAAAAATCACGGATGATCTAAAATCATTATGGTAATTCTATATGATGTCATTTATCCTTGGAAAACATCCAACATAAATATTTTATTTCTCAAAGAAAAAATTCACCTAATCATTGTAACTAACCGTCCAAGTATGATTTATAACCATACTAGAACTTGGAACTTGTTATATATCTCACATAGAGTGTAAGAGCCCAGTATTTAGTTCGATATTAGTTGTGAGTTGGATTAATCTTGTTCATGTTATAAGGGTAAGGAATTCAAACAATATCCTTTGGCTAAGATTTCTGGATGGGAGTCCGAGGTGCAAGCTAGTAGAAGGGTGACCCAACGCTGCTTTGGAGATCATTAGGCATCACTCATCCCTTAATGGTGCATGGGATCAGCTCCCATCCAGGTCCGACACCAGCAGCGATGGGATCCTTGGCACCATTATGCCAGCCACTACATCGACCATGTCCAATCGTTCACACCCACCGGTTTCCTCAATGCCATATCTTGATGTGAGGTCCATTCTTGGTGCTAGAGCTAGGGTTAGGGTTTCTAGGGTTTTGGATGGTGTTAGATGATGCATGTCCACCCGAGGCTCCTGGGATGATGGGTTTCTCTAAGCGAAGATTTTGATAGAATTGGTTTCAACGCTGGTAATGACAGGATCTCCGACATCATTATGCTAGCTGCTACCTCTACCATGCTCAATTGCTTATGCCCACCCACCATTGTCCTTGATGCAAGATCCATTCCTAGCCTGAGAGACAGTGTCTGGGTTTTTAAGGGCTTTGGGTGGTGTTGGGATGGTTCCCACTCCCAAGTTCTTGGGATGATCCAAGAGGGAGAAATATGGGTAGCTCCTTCCAAGTTAAGGCCTGGCGTGATAGAACTTCCTTGTCTGCGCACTACTCAGTGGCATCCCAGTCCAATTGGAGACATCCCATTAGGTGTCATTAGTATACTTCACCCAAAAGGCTGGCTAAAAAATTTCACCACCTGACCTCATCCAGCGCAAAAGCTGGTTGATAACAATGTATATATATATATATATAAAGTAGATCTTCAACAGTTATGCAAAGCTTGCTTAAAAAATTAAATTTATAATAATAAATTTAATAATAATATTTTATTAATTAAATTAAAAATAAAGTAATTTTTAGTGTTTATAAATAAAAATTTATTATATATATATATTTTAATAATAATGAAATCGAACTTATTTCCTTTGCCTTAAAGCTACGAATTTCATCGTAAGCCAGTTATGCTTAGCAAACAAATAAAATTTAAAGAATATGGTGAACTAAAATAATTTAAAAAAAACTTTTTATATATTTTTTAGTTGATAATATTTATATAAAAGTTTATATTGTTAAATATTTAATTTTATATTAATTATATATTTCGAAGAATATGATATGAGATTAAAAAGTTAATATGAGATTAAAAAGCTTGGCGAAAAAGGTCACAAATTTGCATGATGGTAGCCCGTGAACAAATTTATTCAAGAAAGATGGATTTACACAAATAAAAAGATATTTTAAAAAGTTCCACATGATTATAAGAATATGATAAGCTACATATAATAATAATAATAAAATAAAAAGTTAAATCTATAAAGAATGTTTTATTTATTAATTTAAAATTAGTATCGTATAAATAAATATATTATATGTGCCGGTAGGCTGACATCCGATGATCTCGAACCACACTTAAGTCGGTCGGCTAACATCCAACGGATCAAATTGAAGGGAAGAACATAACTACATATTTATGCATCGCCACCAGGGGTGGAAGGTTTAGGGTTTCGCTTCATCTTTTGGCTTCAAGCAGAGGAGCATTCGTTCTTTCTCCGAGAGCGAGGAGAAAGGGAGTAGTAGGAAGGAATGAAGGAAGGAAATGCAGCAGATATTGATGAAGGGGCACGAGCGGCCCCTGACGTTCTTGAAGTACAACCGGGAGGGGGACCTGCTCTTCTCGTGCGCCAAAGATCACAACCCCACCGCCTGGTTCGCCGACGACGGCAACCGCCTCGGCACCTACCGCGGCCACAACGGCGCCGTCTGGTCATGCGACGTCTCCCGTAATTCTACTCCTATTCCTTTCCTCCTCTATTTTTTATCGCGTTGTTTGGTTTTGAACGGTTTATTTCCTAGAAAGCTAGGGTCTTTGCGAGGGGATTTTTTTTTTTTTTTTCTTCCGCATTTCCCCCCTTTCTTTGGCTATTTCTTTGGGCTATTCTTCCCTTCTTTCTTTGTTTTCGATGTTATCTCTCTGTTTGGTTGCAGTCATTTGTATACTCGTGTTAGAAAACTAGGGGTCTTTTGATGTCCTCTCCTCCTCTATTTTTGCAGGTTTTTCTTTCTTTTTTTTTCATTTATTTTGGTTTTGGTTTCAGTAGAACCTATCTGTGATCGCGATGTCACTGTACCGATCTGTCTTCTAATCTTTCTCAATGCTAGCTTTAGCTGGTCGTGACCAAGAAACCACTGGTTTCGCTTGGTGGGCCGGGAATGCCAGACTTATCAATTTGTCCGGTAAACTACTTGGAGCTCACGTAGCCCATGCCGGATTAATCGTATTCTGGGCCGGAGCAATGAACCTATTTGAAGTGGAAATCCTTTGATAACACGGATTCCTATTTCTCAATGATATCCCAGGATCGAGACAATTGGATGAATCCCGTGAAATCATTTCATAGAAGTTCATTGATTTCTTCTTTTTATAAAGCAAATCGATTGATATCTTCTTTTTATAAAGCAAATCGACTTCGATTCCTGAATGATCCACATCACTTCTGGTTCTATTGTAACAAAAGATTCCCTTTTTATGTGTTCATCGGCCTTGATGATTCTATAATGTTCGACTTATCCATATTTTCATCAATTTACTCACATGATTTAGAGCATCATTTGATCGTTTTATGTGCAACGAAACTAAAAATAATATGTGTTTGAAGCTGACCCCTAGCAAATGTGCTGTTTGATGTGATTATGGAGAAGAATCTTGTCCTGGAGGTCGAAAGAGGAAGCCTAGAAGGGACACATTTTTCTTTGTTGTTAGTAGGTTATATGCGTAATTTGCAGCGATTTATCCTGTCCCATAGTTTCCAGTAGGCAATAGCTTGAATAGTGGAATTCATTTAACCTAGAAAGCTTGCCCTTTGAATCTCGCACTTGTTGCAAGGTGGTGTAAAAAGCTGTGGTAGGCCCAGTGTGGAATGAGAATAGGGTATCTTGGGCACTCAGAGGGATGCAGCCCTTGTGAGGACAACATGAATTGGCCAACGTCATTTGTGGCCCCCTTTTTTATGTCTCCACTATATATTTAAAGCATTTTGCTGACTGTTCTGACTCTGATGTCGTTTAAGTATTTCTATTTAATTTTTAAGTTTGGACCAGTTGGGCTGGTGATGCGGAGGTTTCATCCTTGGATGAGCTCAAGTGTGTGAGAACAAGATTAAAACTTGTGATTTTGTGGGAGATAAAATAAGAGAGAAACTAGAGGGTCTGTCAGTGGTAGCATTTTAATATTGAGGGATGCTCTATATCATAACATGATTGATATGAAATTTGTATATATCTACTGCTAGGTACATGTGGAACTAGTGATTAAGTTTAACTGGATTTTTGTTTTTGTGTTGGCTTGTGGTTTCAGTTTATTTTGAGTTAAGATGTGTTTCTTCTTTTTCTATAGGTGGTGATTGGAGGTGGTCAGGAGGCATCACACGTCATGACAACCGGCTGCCATGCTGGAAAGTTCAAGGCTAAATGTTTTCACAAGGTGACCCCTCTTCATTTTATGTCACAAAGAACTTTAGAATTTAAATTATAACTCATGTGCTTCTGCATTAACTTTTCTACTTGCTAAACAGATTCTTCAAGAAGAGATTGGGGGGTGTGAAAGGGCATTTTGGACCAATAAATGCTCTAGCATTCAATCCTGATGGAAGAAGGTTCTCTTAATGCCTTAACTTTGGAAGCTAAAATTTTTGCAAGTAAGGATCAACTTCCTGTTCTTATCATACTAGCGTTCATGTTTACATGTATTTCCATTTTTATGGTGCTTTTACATTTGCCACTGCATGCATAATTGCATAATTTATACATCCTATTTATATTGTGTACTATTTTTGGATGGTTTTTTACTTCTGTCCTTGCTTAATTATTCTTTTTGTCATCTCTATTATGGTGTTTGTGTGTGCATGCATGCCCGCATGTTCCCACATGTATGTGTGTATGTGCAAGATTGGGGTTCTTGTTAAATATGACATCGGATGGACTCTAGAATTGTCCCCTTTTCTCCAAAATATTATACTATTTTGTTATCTTTTACTGATTTTCACTTGGAAGCCCTGAAGATTTGTTCACCTCATTAGATACTTATGCAATTTTTTATTTGTAATCAAATAATTTATGGTGTTAATCTTTGCCCTATTATTTCCAGCTCCCTTGTGATGATATTGGGGATTATGTGATTAAGCTAGTTATGTTTTGCACTATATCTATTTGTTGATCATACCATTTTCCCCATCTTTCACGTTTGGATAAAAGAGACTGGTGTGGTAGTATTTGTATTGTTGGAAAAGAGGATATTGAAGCCTCTGTTGAAAACTTATGTTTTTGTTTAATTTTTTACTTATTCTTTTTCTTTTTTTGCTATACTGAACATTGGATATTACAACCATCTCCAGACTTCAGAGATACTCAACTTTTGATAATTATTTCTAGTTTTGGAACAAAGATTTTTCATGGGCTTCTGGTTCTGAGAAAAAGAGAAATAGACCAGATATATAACTTAAGAGGTAAAGTGGATTGAATGGTTGACTAAATGAGGGAGATGTTATTATTTCATGAGGGTGAGCCTTGGTGCAATGATAATGTTGCTTCATTGTGACCTTGGAGGTCATTGGTTTTAAACATGGAAACAAGAAAGATGAAAGCTCACGGAATTAGTCTAGTGGATTGAATTTTCATGCAATTTATCAATTTGTTATCTCGTTACATTGTTTCATTTCTTATCCTTTCAATTTTACCTTCTTTTTCTGGTTCATGCAGCTTGATGCGGCAGCCAATTTGTTCTAAGAAAGTCAGAATTTTTTCGTGTGGACATTGTAGTATACGAAAGCTGCTGCTGCTTCTGTTTTCTTTACATTATATATCTATTTTCTGATGTTGTTTCTACTTTCTAGATACATCTTAAAAAATTTTTGTTACAGGTACTTTTTGCCTTTAGGGGTGGCCTATAACAATAATCCATCTGCTATGGGAAATAATAATATATGCCTAAACTTTTGATCCTGTCACTAAGAAGGGCTTTCTTTGGTTCTTGTGGGACAAATGATCTTGAGATCAAGATATACGAGGGTTTTAAAATGCGTATTTTTGTTTTATTATTTTTTATAACTCTGCTACTTTCAAATGTTTTTCTTATTTTATTGAATTTAACTTGTTTTTTTCATTTGCATGATTTTTAATCTCATACTAGTTTCCTTTTTTTTTATTTTTATGACTTGGAGATTCTCGTAGTTGATCTATCCCATAAGATTTCTAAGCAATTCATCCTGCTCATATCTTGGTTTCGTATTACCTTTCAATTCTCTTTCATTCTTTTCTGGGTTCATTTCGCTCGATGATAGTGGCCAATTATTGTTTAGGCTACATACGCTTATTATAGAATGTTCATTTTTAAGTTCTGTCTTTGGAGTACATTAGAGCTGCAGCTGTGACTTGCTCTCTTCACTTTATTTCTTTACTTTCTTATGGCGTAGGGTGATTTTTAAATGTCTTTACTTTCAGTATTTTTTTTTATATAAGGTGGTTTATCGAATCAAGTTTTGATCCAGTTGCTGATAAGGTCTTTTTTATTGATGTCATGAGAATTGAGATGGACATGCTTTTTGACATCTGTTAGGGATTGGAGATTATACTCTTTTTTCTTAAAATAAACTTTTGCTTCTAAATTGTTTTCTTGTTTGTTAGAATTTTGATACCTTTCAATTTCCCCTTGATACAATTTTGTGATCTCATGCTCTTTTTTTTCTCCCTTTTTCGCTTTTGCCTATTTGTTATGGCATGGAAGCCTTTCGTAGTTGAACTACCAGATCAGATATCCATGCAATTTATTCTGTCTGAACTCTTTATCTTGCTTTATGTATTACCTTTCTTTTTTTCTTTCTTCCCCTTTTGCTTTTAGTTTGTTCAGCTTGATGATAGCAACCAAATATTATTTTGGCAATTTATGCTATTCTGATAGAGTTTAGGTTGAAGTGCTGACATTGGAATATGTTGAGAGCTTCTTCTGTAACTGTTGCATTCTTAAACCATATTTATATAATTTTTGATACCATAGAGAAATTTGTAAAGAATTCTTTAGTTTTTGTTGCAGGAAATATCAGTACAGTCGTGCTTGAAATTTCTATCTTGTTGCTAAGGGTTTTTATTGGATTGTGCAATTTACTGTCTGTTTTTTATAATCTTAACCATTTTGATCTTATTTTTTCTTTATCTTTATACTGTTGTGGCTTCATTTTAGTTTTATCTTCATACATTTTAGTTTTATTTTCATATTGTTGTGGCATGGAGTTTTTTACAGTTGATATAGCAGATTAGATTTCCATACAATTTGTCTAACCTTAACCATGTTCTTTCGTACATCGATTCATTCAGCTTTGATGATTATAGCCAAATATTTCTGGCAATATACGCTATTCTGAGAAAGTTAAAGGGCTGACATTGGAAAATATGAGAGCGGTTTTACAGTTGATATAGTGGATTAGATTTCCATAATTTATCCTGTCTATACCTTGTTTTTGTAACCTTAACCATTTTCTCTCTTAAATTGGTTCATTCAACTCGATGATTACAGCCAAATATTTTTGGCAAAATACGCTATTCTTAGAAAGTTAAACGGCTGACATTGGAATATATGAAAGCTGCCAATTCTGTTCAATTTTTTTATACAGCTCTGATTTATCGGATGAGCTTGTCCCATGATTAGAATTTTATATATATATAAACTTAACCATTTTCTTTCTTACATCAGTTCATTCAGCTCGATGATTACAGCCAAATATTTTTGGCGATATACGCTATTCTGAGAAAGAAAAGGCTGACATTGGAATGTATGAGAGCTGGTGACTCTTTTTTGTTATTTTAATAGACAGTCCTGATTTATCAGATCAGCTTGTCTTTTAATGAGAATTTTTGTTTTTATAGCCTTGAGCATTTCTTACGTTGGTTCATTCAGTTTGATGATTACAGCCAAATATTTTTTGGCAATATACTCTATTCTGAGAAAGTTAAATATATGAGAGATGCTGATACTGCTTTTTCTTCTTGTTCTTTTTTTAAAGACAGATTCTGCTTTTCTTTTTTTTTTTTCTTTTTAAGACAGCCCTGATTTACTGGATGAGCTTTGTCCCTTAATTAGAATTTGTGGTGATGATGGATGTGCGGACCATTTTCTTGCGCACCCTGAATTCAGCATGACCAGTTATCTCTATTTCTGTTCCAGTTTTTGCTTTTTATCTCCCTTGAATTCTGGAAAGAAGCACCATAATCTGTTGTCTTTTCTCGACTGAAGGAAAACAAATTTGCCAAATCCTCCAAAATTGGAACGATTACATTCTTGTGGGAAATTAAAAGCTAGGTTTTTAGCATCATGAGAGATACAACTCATGGATGTTCCATGATGGACCTAGAACCTCATCAAACGTTAAAAAGAGTCATATTTTTTTATGAGGATTTAAAGTTAGATGCCTTTTCTAAAGGATCCTCATATCTATCATTTATAATGTCTTTAGTAGGTTCATTTTGTTTATACTTGCTGTGCTTGCTTGCTGTAGTTGGGAGTATGAGGGCCCTAGAGATCCTTCTTAGTTCAATCCATTTAGTTTGCTCGGTGGTTCCATGCTGATTCATTTTTGCACTGTTATTCTTCTGGATAGCTTCTCAAGTGGTGGTGAAGATGGTTATGTAAGGCTGCGTCACTTTGATCCAGACTACTATATCGAGATGTGATTTCTGGCATATACTTTTTTGTGCTTTCCCCTTGGTTTTGATTGCTCTTGAGATCAAAGATTAGTTTATATGTAGCATAATGAAAACATTCCACTTTTGTTTTATGTGATATTAGTGTTGTGGTCAAGCATGAGCTTTAAATGAATAGAGCAGTCATACATTTGCGCGGTCCTGGATCACCAAGCCCAGGAATTTGCTGTGCTGGTTACGACAAGAGGCCAACGCGTTGTTTCTGGAGGCATTTCGGGCTGAGCTTATTGCATGTCATCTTTACCAGTTGTTTTTCTAAGGCTACTGCCTTCTTTCAGACAGACGATACAATTTTGTATATGTAGCGAATGAAGCTTGTCAATTATGAGTTTGCTGGTTACATGCGGCTCTTTAAGGTTTTTTGTTTCAACTAAGCCCCCTCAAAAAAGTTGTCCACAATGCGATCTGCTCTGGCAACGCTGATGAGTTCCGCGGACTATGTTTCAGAATGCAATGGTATGGAACTGCATTGTTTCTGTGGCAAACATGACTCTCTTCAGAGTGCTGAAACTTTATGATTCAGCGCGTCATTTGGATTTTCAATTGTAGCCATGCGCGCAAGCCTCAACTGACAGACTGATGGTTTTTTAGGCTTTTGTTCGACCCACGCAAAGTTTTGTTGCATGCACCTTGTAAATTTGGCACTCTACCCTTGGGCAATATTTTTGAAAAAGTCGTAAGCTATTATCTATTTTTCCTCCACCTGGGTTGAGTTGGAACTTGTGTTATGGAAAACTTGTCTGGTGAAGCTCTTTTGTTACCCTAACCAGCACTGGAAGATATTTACGTGGATCAATTTTACCGTAGGCCGTCTTGGGTCTGCTGTGTCTTTCAAGTTGCAAATGGATCGAGTTCTCGAGTCCTTGGAACGTAAGGTTATTAAATGTTTTATTAAAATTATTTAATATTTTATTAGTTTCAATGGATCCCTTTTTATCTCACGAAATGTTTTGGTTTTTAACTTTTAATCATGGGAACTTATCGTTTTAGGTTCGCAATTTTGAGGGGGAGGAATTGTACCTCTGGAAAAAGTTAAAAAGGGCACGTTAAAGGGATGAAAAATTATCTAATTTATTTTTTACTCCCTTTACCCTGGTAATACCAAACGTACCTAGCTTGCTTCAAAGGAGGGGAGATAGTAATTGTTATGATTTTTATCAATGGAGCATCTAATTGTCTCGTCGCTTACCAAATGTTTATTTATTTTTGGATATGTCAAGGAGTTTAGTCTGGCCTGTTGTTGACTTCTGCTCAAACCGGTCCTCTGCTGAATGGTTATGTGATCAAGTAAACTGAAAAGCTAAGATTAGACTACTAGGTTGCGATCCAAATTAAAATAGGGCATGTGGTGAGCCCACAATAAGCAAGTACTCTGATGGGCCAAGGCAGCTTCATCGGCCTGAAGGCCTAAACAAAAATTTCAGGATTGCTATGAATTTGGATAGCCAGTGGCCGAGTATGAGAGGTTGAAGACCGAAACTGGGTCAGGCTATGGCCTGGTTCTTCCAACTACCACTCATAATAGGCTGGACCCGCAATGAGAAGATTCAAACTTTCAGTAGGCCTTGACATGAAACAATGCAGCACCTAGCAAGACAACCAGCAGGTAAAGCATTAGCAATTCTTTATTGAGCGGAAGCATCTCTGCCTCATATTCTTCCATTATTCCTTTTTCTTTCTTTTCTTTTATTTTTCAAGACAAAGGCCAAATCACCTAAGCAATTCTGAGTAAGACCAGAATATGAAACTGAACTAATGCCCGTCTGAAACAAATCAGTCATGGACCTATAAAATCTGTTAGATGGAACCTCTTTGGAGAGCCAGTGGCTGATTGGCTTCCCCATATGCATGGGAATTATGACATCTGAAAAGTTTCCAAGCAAGTTAGAGAAATATAGGATTAACAAAAGAGTTTCTGACGTTCAAAATCCTGATGACCGATCACCACCACCATAGAATCATCCTTGATCCA